>QNUK01000159.1:0-132500 GCA_013621035.1 Clarias magur | reverse complement strand
CATGTAATACTGTGTGCTGAAGGTTAATCTACGACAGTAATACACACTAATTTATATATGAAAATAATCATCCATTTTTTATGCCACATCGTCCACACACACACACACACACACGCATGCATATACATAGAAAGGCAAAAAAATATGGCTCTTCTGATGGTCACATGATAGCATCAACGACATCTTTAGAGAAAACATATTACTACACTCTGCTGCCATAATTTAATTTGAGTTAAAAAAAAAAAAAAAAGAACCGTTGAAGTGTGTATACATTTTTGGGGCCCTCTGTGTATACATCAATCATCACAGTCAGGTGGGTAGAGCTATAATGGCCTTTTTTTTCCTTCTTCTTTTTTTTTTTTTGACAAAATCAATCAGTACAAAAACACAGATTTGTATCATGTCTATTTACATCTCACATCATGCTGGGGCAGTGGGGTCTAAAACATTTTAGGCTGCAGGTTACTAGGTAAGTGATAAGGTTGGGGGTTCAAGCCCCAGCACTGATAAGATACGACTGTTGAGCCCCTGAGGTGCTGTATCCTCTCTAACCCCAGCTTCCTAACTGGGATATGCGAAATAATCATTTCCCTGTGCTCTGAGGTACATGTGACAAATAATTGAATCTTATCTTATATCAAATTCGTAAGCTCTTCCCATGTGGTTTTGTAGATAATTTGTAAGTTATTATTATTATTATTTAACTCTACAGTGTTTAAGATTAAAGTGTGAAACCACTGAAATACGCTAATGTAACATTGATGATGATGATTATGATGATGATGATGTTATCATGGGCTTTGCAGCAGCCGGCCAATCAGTAGCATCGAGTGAAATTCCGTTTAGTTTCATAAAGCTGCCGTTTCACTGATACAGATAAACACTAGCACGCTTTTCTTTTCCAACAACTACAGTATTCATTTCTTAATTTTTTTTTTCTCTTTTCATTTCTTGAAGCCACCGGGACAGGATTAGCCCGAGGTCGCTTACAGA
This sequence comes from Clarias magur, assembly GCA_013621035.1. Classification (NCBI taxonomy): domain Eukaryota; kingdom Metazoa; phylum Chordata; class Actinopteri; order Siluriformes; family Clariidae; genus Clarias; species Clarias magur. The sequence continues at coordinate 131,507 of QNUK01000159.1, read as the reverse complement.
CTATGTAACTCTCGGGCTCGTTCTTTTAATAAGCACTCTCACCATGACACACACTTTCCTATCAGATTTCCGTCCTTGTAAATGCACGTGATGAAAATGGTCTCAGGATATGTGGCAGACACATGGCTCGTAGAAGCCAGTCAAAAGTTCTGGTTCCGACAGTATTATTATTATTTCTATTCTATTACTTTGTGGAACATTAGTTACGAAAGTATCTGAGAATAATAATGAAATGGTGGTGAACATGATAGTGCTCTTGCCTGATTCTTATCTCTGTGGGCATTGCAGTTTCATCCCTCCCATGAATGACGCAAAGTAGGTCCTGGACTGCTAAGAGAGAAGCTAATAGGGATTGTGAAGCTAGAAGGTACAGTAACATCCTCTATGAAAGTAAAGGCACTGTAGCTCTATAAAGCTATGATAAGGATCAAAATCCTATTTTTTTGTGTGTGTACGATTGGACACCTCTTTCTTTTGTCAGTTTTCATTCTGCAAAAAAAAAAAAAAAAAAATTACCTAAAGGTATTAATAAAGAAACCTGAACCTCAGCAAAGCTAGAAGGGCGAGTGAGGTTCTGGAGAACCTCGAAGGGAAAGCAATTTTCATCAAAGATAAGGTGTAATGTTCTCTGTGCAGGTACACAGTAGAGCAATGGCTTTAAGAGGTTACAAGAGGCCATCCTCTGTGGTACTGCAAGAAGCTTTAAATATTTTTGCAAAGCTAGAATGGCAGAGGATGGCATACGGTCTTCTGGAAAACTAAATAGGACAACCTTGTTCTTTGTGAAGCTAGAAGTGACAGTAACATTGACTTTAAAAAAAAAGCATGGGAAAGTTTCATTCTCTGTGGCACCAGAAGGGACAATTAAGTCCTTTATGGAATGTTCTTTGCAAAGCTAGAAGTCGTTCTACAAAATGTTCTTTGCAAAGATAGAAGGAACAGTGATGTCCCCCAGCACAGATATGGGTTGGAAAGAAATCAATGTTTATTGTGAAGCTAGAAGGAAAAGTGACATCCTCTGTGAAGTTACTAATGAGAGCATCTTGCTTTTTCGAAGCTAGAATGGAGAGCAATATCTTCACATGTCTACAAAATGGAGCAGTGTGTATCCACAAAGCTACAAGGTGGAGCAATGTCCTCCATAAATCAACAAGGTGGAGCAATGTCCTCCATAAAGCTACAAGGTGGAGGAATGTCTTCCATAAAGCTACAAGGTGGAGCAATGTCCTCCATAAATCAACAAGGTGGAGCAATGTCCTCCATAAAGCTACAAGGTGGAGCAACGTCCTCCATAAAGCTACAAGGTGGAGGAATGTCTTCCATAAAGCTACCATGCGGAGCGTCAACAAAGCTACAAAATTGCAGCAGTGTCCTCCACATAGCTACACAATAGAGCCGTGTCCTCTTTGAAGCTACAAAATGAAGCCATTTCCTCCACTAAGCTACAGAATGGATCGATGTCCTACACAAAGCCACAAAATGCAGCAAAGTCCTCCACAAAGCTACAAAATGGAGTGATGTACTCAACAAAGCTACGAAATGGAGCAATGTTGTCCAGAAAGCTAGGAAATGGAGCGATGTCCTACACAAAGCTACAGAGTGTCATGATGTCCTTTGTGAAGCTACAAGGTGTTCTGTAAAGATACAAAATGTAATGACGACCTCCATATAAGGTGGAGCCATGTCCTCTGTAAAGCTCCAAAGTGGAGAGATGTCTCAAACAAAGCAACAAAATGGACCAGTGTCCACAAGCCAACAAAGGAGACCTACTTGCTCGACAAAGATAGAAGTGACAGTGACATCCTCCATGAAGTTACAAGCAGAAGCGAAATCCTGAAGAAAGCTGGAAAGGGATGACAAGTTCCTCTGTGAAGGTAGAAGGGGGGGAGATGTTCTCCATAAAGATACTGTCTAAGAGGAAGCGATGTCCTCTGTGAAGCAACTTGTGTTGCAAATCTGGAAAAGGATCGTGGCGTCCTCTACAGAGCTCAGATGTGGAGCTAAAAGTTTGTACTTTAAGTGAAGATGGTGAAAAGTTAGGAAGTCAATCCAGTTTTGTGTGATGACTAGAAGTCATTCTTCAAAATGTTCTTTGCAAAGTTCTTTGCAACCCAGAGTGCATGTTGTGAGATGGTGGTTCACTCTTGTCCTTCAGACATGTGGGCTGTATGGTATTGGGGTGGAGGTGGGGCAATAGGCGGAGCGGACTGGACTGGATGGGGGTTGGGGGAGATGGATGACTGATTAAATCTGTTGATGAAAAACCCAAGGCTGGGAGTTTATCTCAGTCATTGTGGGGTTGCAGGAGTTGATTATTCAGCTGATCAAATTTATTGTTAAAAACACCAAGTGTTAAATGGTGTAGTTTGTACATGTTACCTCATGCTAAAGTTCAACATCTCATGTTTATGTTAAACTAATGCATTGTACAGTACATACTGATGCTTTATCTTTATTGTAGTATTTGAATGGTGTCCCACAGATTTTAAACAATGTTCTGCAATTCTATTAGAAGGCAGTCACATTTGATGTTTCCAAGTGCCATATAATATATATATATTATAATATAATTTTGGCATCATGTCATAAAATCATAAAGCTTTCTTGTATTAAATAACAATTATTTAATTATAATAACTTTTCCAAGCCTCATAGCTAACTAAATAAATTTTTGACACATTATAAATATACCCATAAATGTATTATATCTCTAATGGAGTGTGCATTGTGCATCTACTAAAATAAAGTTAGTCAATAATTGTAATAATAAAATATATTTTGAAAATAGTTTCACGTGAGCATTTGTAAAATTGCTAAACACAGTTCGTGTGTATATGTGTGTCGTACATTCATATTTGAATATTAAAATGAAATCAACTTTCGCTGCTATATTCCGATCACATTCCACAGCTATTGAATAATTTCCAGTTCTAGGCGGGATTTTTAAAGATAATGTGTAGAAGTGACTCATAAGTTCATTTCCATCCTACTGGTGGTTGTGTTTAATGTGTGTGTGTGTGAGTGTGTGTATGTATGAACCGTGTAATTTTCCCTTGTTAAAGGAAAGACCACATCACACTCACACGACAACAGCACATACATTCCTAGCATAGCATTTCACTTTTTTACTCAGCATGTTCTGACATTCGCTTGTATGTTACCCTGCAATAATTAATAAGATTTTATGATAAATATCTTCAGTTATTCAGTCATGAAAGTGAATGTGTTCATATTATATTAATTTAGCATTTTCTTGCAGATTTTATGATTGTGAGGCAAGATAAGAAAGATGAAGGAGTAGATATATTTTCCTTTTTTTTTATTTACGTATTATAAAATATTTTTTTTATTCCATTTATTTATTTTTACCATAGATTTATTTACCTTAAAATACTTTACAGAAATAATTAGAACAAATTGATTTGATCAAAACAAAGAGTTTATGATAGACCATATGTAGCCTACAGTATGTATGTTCAGTAACAAATGTATATATAAAAGTCTGAGTGAATTACTATTAAACAATGCAAAGTTTATTGATCAGGATAAACAATTGAACATTATGAAAGCATGCAGTAGTATTTCAGTGTCAAAAAAATTAAGTAAACTAGATCACCTTTGTCCAACCGGAACAGAAATGTATCTAAAAACAGAGCTTAGTCTCAGGGCTTTTACTACTTTAACCAGCAATAAATCAGATTGAATTCATTAATCATTATTACTAATATGTTTTTTAATAATTAATATTAATAAAATTAATAATTTTCATGGCTTGCTCAGTAGAGACACGCTGATCATTATCAGTTATACATAGTTCCTCAGATTTTTTAAACTTATTTCCACAAATTGTTTTGATTCAATGACCATTGTTAAAAGTGCTATTTACATCGAATTGAATTGAATTGAATATTAAAAAGAAAATCATGCTTCTAAATATAAAACAGGTTGCAATCAAAAGGTTATGGAAGACAAACAGTAGTTTTTCAGCATTCTATAGTATTCGGTCCGAAGTGTAGCTGGCAGATTTGAACAGAAAAGCAGCAGATCAAAAATGCATAATGAAAGCAGTGAACTGATGAGAGACAGCCTGAGAAACAATCCTTGTTTACCAGGTTAAGTGAACTGGTCTCAGTCGTTCAAGTAGAGATTTAAACCTCAAACCTCGTCAGGTGAAAGATGCCGTAGCACATGCCTCGCCTGAAAATGTTTGTGTAGTGTTGTACACCACCACATCCACAAAACACCAGATCACAAATGATAAACGTTGTGTAGTGTAAGAAATACAGTCATTTTTAACTCGGTGCGATGTGTCACAAGCTGCACTAAAAGTCGAGCAGTCAATCATTTACTACTTTAACCAGCACCGATGATCTACCAATGATGCTTCAAAAATTTGAATGAAATTATTTCTGTTTGGTGTTTTTTACTGACAAAAAGAACAAAAATTTTTTTTGAAACAATTTTCTTCAATGTAAGACAAAAATCACCACAAGCTCACTTTAAAATAAAAAGAAAGAAAGAAGCCATTTCTGATGGATTTATTATATTTACAGTAGCTAGGACTCCTCTCAGTTCCTGGAGATGATTTCCAAATAACCTTCTGTTATTTTTATTTAGGAAAAAAAAAATGCAGTTAATGATATTGTACTTATTTATCTATTTATTTAATTATATATATTTTTAAAAAGAGAACTAGTTAAGATGATTCCTGTGACTGTAAAATCCTCGACCTGCTCACAGCTCAACTTAAATGCTTAGAAAGTTTCTGCACCCTCACCTGCCCTGCAGTATCATGCATCAGCTGTGTACTGCAAATGCAAAAAAAAAAATCTGTGTGTGTGTGTGTGTGTGTGTGTGTGTGTGTGTGGGTGTGTTTGCATGTGAGTGCACCACAGGATGTTTGATCGCTGCTATAACATGACTTCCCCACTTCAAAAAGTTGCTACGCTACAGGTGAGGAAGTTGCCTCCGTGTGTGTGTGTGTGTGTGTGTGTGTTTGTATTCGTGCACAGGAAGACTTATAGCTTTGCTCGCTTGTTTTTTTCCAAATTGCAGGGAAAATCCACATGTGGATTTGCACGTCTCTTCAATAATTAACCTTCAGATCACAGCACTGTCTTTGTTCACACACACACACACACACACACACACAGTCATTAATGTCCTTACTCTTGCTCTAATTACCTCATTGTTAATCAGTGGGGTATTTTCACATGCACGCACACACACACACACACACACACTATCAGGACCAGACACATTTCTATCATAATCGGGACCTTCAGAAAACCTGCACACACACACACACACACACACAAAACAAACCCTCCCCCTCTCTCCCTGATTGTGTTGAGGCTCCTGTTTCCAGTAAACTAGCTATTTATAGAATGTGTATGTGTGTGGGAAAGAGGGAGAGAGAGAGAGAGAGAGAGGGGTAGCGGGGTGCCTGGCTCCTGATATGAGAGCATTTGGTTCACTTGGTCTGTGACATCACTGCTCTCTTTCTCCTCCTGTTCATTTTGCTTCGTGTCACAAACTGTCTAGCCACAACGTTTAAAAAGTATGTGCTTTTAATGCTATTTCATTGCAAACTAACCACCGTAGCACACTGTGCAAATCTAAGGTTGTGGGTAAGTGTGTTACGAGCAGGTCAGTTTGGTTTGCAACAGGTGTTGTTTTATTCTTTATAACAGCAGCTCTGACAGCAGTGCAGCTTTATACTGATGCTCGCTTTCTGATCCGGTATCGTTACCATAGCAACTGCTCATTCACAGGGTTGTGTACGCTGAGAGTAGGCTGGTCTGATCGCAACCAGAAGAATCATTTCTGTAAGATAAATGGAAGGAGTCTCCAGTGTTAGCGCTGTGTAACAGGAGGTTTTCCTGCATCTTTTTCTCTCATTAACTTGAAGAGAGAGAATAAAGAGTGATGGGATGTGCAGGTGGAGGAAAGTTATTAGGTTGTTCAGGAAAAAGTTAAAGTTCAAACTGTTAAAGTTAGGTTCATTTTCATGCATGCAACAATTAGACCTACTCTGTAAGCTTTTGATTGTTTTTGATCTCCCAGGAGACCTTGTCACACATATCAAGAACACATAGGACATCCTTATGTTATTCAGTCACCGTGATCGTGTGTGTGTGTGTGTTTATTTACAGGTATAAGTATACTCTTGTTTTAATATCCACCATACCATACACAAGTATACACACTGATACATTTTCTCACAGTGACGTATGCAGTTATATAGTGGAAGCTGCTGACATTTCTGTAATAAAACCCACATTCAGGATTCACATGCTAGTTTTTAAGGTTGACTAACGAAGAACTCCTCAGGGGAGATGGCGTTAGGGTTGTTTATGAGGAATTGTGTAAGTCTGACGTGTGAGACGAGTACCGCTTAACCACAGCTTCACGGCCAGAGTGAACAGAATGCAGCAATTCATTCAGATCAGAGTGATGGAATGTTATTCAAAGTTCTTCAGGGAAGCGCTGCAGCATGAGCGGTTGACGTTGCTAGCCATGAGGCATGCTAATGCCTTTGGGAATGGTTTCTGAAAAGCAGCCAAGGCCACTGATAACGTACTTTTCTTTTGAAGTGTGTGTGTGTGTGTGTGTGTGTGTGTGTGTGTGTGTGTGTGTGTGTATATGAGTAAGTGAGTGATAGCTTTTCTGCTTTGTTTTTCCCTGAAGAAAATCTAATTAAGGTGGCAGGATGACACAGTGGTAAGCACAGTGGCCTCGCATCTCCAGGGTCCAGGTTTGATTCCTGCTCGGGTCTGTGTGCATGTTCTCCCCAGGCTTGGTGGGTTTCCTATGAGTTCTCCAGTTTCCTCCCACAGTCCAAAAACATGCATATTAGGATAATTGGCAGTCACAAATCGCCCTGTAATGATTGTGTGTTTGTCCTGTAATGGATATACCCCGCAAAATGCCCCAAATCTTCTGGGATAGGCTCCAGGCCCCTAGCGACCCTTTATACAAGATAAAGCAGTGTACAAAATGAATGAATGAAGAAATGAAAATCTAATGAAATATCAGACCTGCTTCTCTAACATTGATAATTTTTCGATAATAGCACGCCCCCTAATGTTTCATTCCTCTCACACAACAGCAGCTGTGAATAAGTCGTTACTATAGAAACCATAACACACCAGGACGAGTGCATGCATTAATATAAACTTCAGAGCTGCTGTTATAGAAAACTAATCAGTTAACCGAACATATTTTTCCTGCTCTAAATTTAGTTCTGTGTGTGCGCTTGCAAACAAAGCCGCCGCCTGCACTCGGCTTAAGAAAAAAAAAGAAAAAATACTTCCTTCCTTCTTACCAAACTTACCACACAATACACTGCTGCACTTTCCCATCATGCGCAGGCTTGTAACCCGTGTGCTACACTGATGATGTCATCAGCCATCCATCCAATCAGACATTACAGTTCGTGATAGATCAATCAGTCTGCGTAATTACATCAGATTTTCAAAGATAGCAATAAAAGATTAACAGGATTTTGTGCCATATTTTTATAATAAAAACTACCCATTATCTTAAAAGAAAGATTTCACTATGATGAAATAAATTGCATTAGAGAGTACAATGAAAAAAAAAAAAAAAATTTCAATAAAGGTAATATAAGATTTTTTAAATATTATTATTTACAATTAATATTTGTATTAATATATTTAAATTTTTATTAATATTTTGTAAAATTATATAACTTTAGGCTGAAAATGTACAATATTTACAAAAGTTACCAAAATAAAATAACATTAAAATAGAAGGATATACAGTACATTATGCGGGATTTGCAGACAAATCGAAATAAATAATAAATTAGTTATAAAAGTTAAAGAATATAGAAGTGTGAAAATATGTTGCGCTGGTATGACATCAGCAGTATGATTGAAACATGAAGTATGAAACGGAATGATACTGATATGTGTGTTAGCAGCCGTGTGGTTGTTCAGATTTCCAACTGCAGTTACTCCTCATTTATGTGTAAACGATGAGCGGGTAAACAGCGACCAAGAGCATCTCCTAATCATGGCACTAAAGACATGCTAATGCTGTGGCTGTAGTGCACTGTAAACATAAGCTGTACTGTTAGGTCACTGTAAGTACTGATGATGTGATCAGCACCTCATGACACACCTTATGACATTCATTGCCGAAAGTGGGGAAAAAAACAATACGGATGCGTTCATTAAAGTGTGTGTTTTGTTTGCTCTGACAGAGAACATGAAGCTCTTGATGAGCTTGCATGAATGGCTCCTGGATCTTTTCCACTACAGTGAAAGTTAAACACTGAAATCACAGAACAGCAGAAATCTTTCAGTAATGCAGCTCAGTCAGTGTAGGAGGTACAGTAGGCTAACAAAGACACACACTACCTCTTCTCCTGTTGTGGTGCCATTACTTTTGACCTCATCGAACTGATTATTTGCACTAACTAAAACAAATAAGTGATGTAAACGTAACAACGTGATCTATTTATAAACTTTCAGTAATTCATCAACAGGCAGACAACCTGTAGAAGATCTGTTGATGATCTGTAGACAACCTGCAGAAAATCTACAGATTTGTAGATATTCTGGAGACAACCTGTAGCCCACCTATAGACTACCTGTAAACAATTTGTAGACCACCTGTAGACGCCCTGTAGATGATCTATAGACAATTGGTAAGCCACTGTAGGCCGTCTGTAGACGAGCTGTAGAACACCCGTAGATTACCTGTAGATGACCTGTATGCCATCTCTATGTAATCTAAAGATAATCTGTAGGCCACCTATAGACTACCTGTAAACAATCTGTAGACCACATCTAGATGATCTACTGTATAGACAATCTGTATACCACCAGTAAAACACCTGACGACAAACTGTAGATGATCTGGAGACAACCTGTAGACAATTTGTAGATGGTCTGTAGACAATACATAGAGGTAAGTAAGTAAATAAATAAATAAATAAGTAAATACCACTGTAGCTAACTATATAGGCAGATAGACAAGATTGTAAATAAATAAATTTTACAGCATCTAATGCTGAAACAGATTGTTAACTTGCTAGCACAATTAATGTTTATGCTCATGCTGATACTATCGCTCTAGCAGCTCATAGCTTTGTGATCAGTTGCCTACAGTAGCTAGCCAGCTAGTTGTTTTCTTTTCATGTTAACTGGGGGAAGTTTATTCACTGAGGGAGAATTCACTGAGAGAGAGATAGAGATGGAGTGTGAAATTCTTTGGTGATGAAGTTGTGATGGAGTGTTTTGTCTGCAGCGTGGCTGAAAAAACAAACACACTGCTAACTCTATAGCGTGACGTGTCGTTGGTGCTGTTGTTAGCGGGACATTAGCGGCTCGTTCTATTGTCTCCTCAGAAGCTTGATTTATGTGCCATTGTTACTGTGTTCTTTTTTTAGAGGTCATTTGAAGGTGAGGCTAAAGGCGTAGGAGACGCTAACGTCACTTTCTTGCTTTAGAGCAGAGCAGGAAGTTGTGATTTTTTTAAACACACATCCTGTTGATGGGCTGCTGCTAAAAACGCAAAAACACAGTGCTTTTATCATTACTCATTACAGGGAATTGGTTCTCTCTGTCTCACACACACACTTCACTGTCACATGGACAAAAAAGTACCAAATTTTCTCAAGCATGCTGCTAATTAAACACACACACCAACACACACACACATACACACAGTGTGTGACACATCTCCTGTGTTGTGTTCCACTTTACCTTTAGCTGTGGTGTGTATTTTTAGTGCCACACAGGCAGGAAACACACACTGGGAAAAGAATAGCAGGAAGACCCGCCACTGTTTACACACACACACACACACACAATTCTGCACTACATGCATGCAGAATGCAAGAAAGAAGGAAAGAAAGACTCGAGAGACAAAAGGAGAAATAATCTAAGTTCAAAGTTGGAAAGATAAAGTAAGAATAAAATAGACGGAAATAAAGAAAAGAGAAAGAAAAACAGAGAAAGAGAAAAGAATAAAGGAAAAGAGACACACTGTCTCTCTTTTGTGTCTCTCTGTGGTCAGATATAGAAAGAAAGGGAGAGCGTTGGAAAGAAAAAGAAATAAACTGAAATAAAGTGAAAAAGAGATTGATAGATGGAGAGAAACAGAGAAAAAGCATGTGAGATGGATACAGAAAGAGAGGGAGGAGTGAATGAATGAAAGAGATGGGAAAAATAGAGAATATGGCTTTGAGAGAGAGAGAGAGATTCTGTCTGAAGAGTCTTCAGTTACCTGTCGTATTTGGTTCTTGCTGGATATATATATATATTATATATATAATATATATATATAATATATATTTTTTTTTTTTTTTTTTTGAGGGGCGGGGGGGGGGGGGGGGGGGGGTTATTTATCCCCGATTTTCTCCCTAATTTAGTTGTGTCCGATTCCTCCCTGTCACTAGGGGGCGCCCACATTAAGGCTACTACTACCACTCAGTCGTGAGGGCCGAAAACTATCACATGTTTCCTCCAAACCACGTGACGCCAGCCGACCACATCTTTTCGAACTGCTCACTCACGCACTGTTAGGGGCGACGTCACACACTTGGAGGACAGCGCTATCTGCTCCTTCCGCTTGAGTGAGCCTACAGACGCCCCTGATTGGCTGTAGAGCCGTGATTAATGTGGGAGCACTAAGTACCTCTCATCCCTCCTCTCTGAGAGAGCTCGGCCAATCTCTAGACCTCCAGCTGCGAGAGGTTACAGCATAAAAAATACAAAAGAGTTGTTGCTTTTGCTTTTGTTGTTTTTGTTATTCTTGCTGTAATTCCTGTTGTTGTTGCCACTGTTGTTTCTGTTTTTGTAGTTGTTGCTGCTGCTGGTGTTGTTTCTGTTGTTGTTGGAGTTCCTTTTGTCTCTGTTGTTGTTGCTGTTTATGTTGTTGCTGCTCCTCATATTGCTGTTGTTGTTGCTGTTTATGTTGTTTCTCAACTCATATAGCTTGTTCTGTACTAACAAACATTTTATTTTATAATTTCCTTTCTAAGTAATCAAGCTTTTTTTTTTTTTTTTATTCTCTCTCTCTGTCACACACAGACACACAGAGTTTCACTTTCAGTCCTGTTTAAGGTTCTGAGAGAAGTGTGCAGGAAACACATATTTTTATTCGCATGAAAATTAAAGTGTACGCCATACTCTCCGCGCACAGGCGTGAAGTTTCCCAAGAACTTCAAAATATTAATGCAGTAACGCCCCTATTTTTAGTATATAGTATAACTTTAGAACAACTGCTATTTTTAGCTAAATTAAACATTAAAATGTTAAACATGTGCTTTATATACTCATAGAAATAATCATGTGACTTCACTTTTTAAAAAAAGTTTTATTTCATGATTTCCTTTTGACCTTAATGTAAATTATTTCATTCATTTATTTATTTATTTATTTATTTTAAAAAGTTGTTTTTATGTTGGTCTGAGCATCCGCTGCTCGGTGTCGAACTGAACTTCATGTTACTGAAACTTCATAATTCTACTTATCCTATTCTACTATTTCTAGTTTATTCTGATTAACTGTCACACATTTCTGAAACCTGGATAAAAACTTCAGTGAAGCACAAAGCTCTGCTTTCTCTTCTGCTTTTTATCTTCTATTTAATTCAAATCAGAAAATATTTAAATGAATGCTGAAAACGCTATAGAGCTTAGATTATTGGATTATTTCTTAAATATAAAGAAATATATGTTTATTAAAATATGTTTATTATTTTCATAATATGAGTGTATGTGTGTGTTTCCACATGTTTCAGATTTCTGAGTGTGAACCTCGTTACTGATAACAGGTTCATCACATCCTCAAATTAACCAACAGTGGGCGAGAGACACAGACAAGTAAAGGGAATTGAGAGAGAGGGAGACAGAAAGAGAGAAAGCGAGAGAGAGAGAAACAGAAAAAAGTATCTTTAATCTTTATAGAATTACTGTAAACTACAGTACATTGTTAAAATTTATAATCTTCCAAATAAACTTTATGATAATCCCCATCACTTGCTTTTTCACTACTCCACCTTTGACTATGTGGGTGTGGCATTGGAGTCTAGAGGAGGGTCTAAAGTTTTGTAAAATGTTTAATTTCAGGGTCTGTCTGCTCATGGGTAGGGTCACATGACTCAGTCACAGTCACGTGATTGTTGGGTGGGGGTCACAGTGGAGTCGTGTGACTTGAGCAGGAAAGATGCATGTGGTTTTATGGTGTGCTGAACTGAGCAGATGCTGCACTCTGTCACCTTGTCTTTTGCTAAACCTGTGAATTACTTCATGTATAGTGAACCCTGGGGCATCAGCGCACATAAACATCCCTGACTGGGGCATCAGAGCAGTTAAACAGCCCTGAGCAGGGCATCAGAGCAACTAAACATCCCTGAGTGGGGCATTAGAGCAGTTAAACAGCCCTAAGCAGGGCATCAGAGCACATAAACATCCCTGACTGGGGCATCAGAACAACTAAACATCCCTGAGCATCGCAACAGAACAACTAAACATCCCTGAGTGGGGCATTAGAGCAGTTAAACAGCCCTAAGCAGGGCATCAGAGCAACTAAACATCCCTGAGCATCGCAACAGAACAACTAAACATCCCTGAGTGGGGCATTAGAGCAGTTAAACACTCCTGACCAGGGAGGGCATCAGAGCAAGAAAACGTTCTTGAGCATTGCATCGCATCAGAACAGCTAAACACCCATGTATGTCTCGTCTAGTGTCACTGCTGATTAAAACTAAAATGTAAATATGAAAAATAAAACACACACTTTAAAGGGAAAAAAGAAGGAAATTGAGAAACATTAATGACTTATTTTAATGTGAGTAATCACAGCACATCCTTGTGACATCATAAACAAATTAACCACTTTCGCACACATCTTTACTACAGGAGCAATTGAGAGTGGAACACACACACATACACAGCCTACCCCTAGATAGAATGCAGTCATCACATCTGTTGCCTTTGCATCTTACTGTCAGCTCACAGTCTTTTTGTACACTTCTTTACTAACATACACATGGAATTTCTGTCCATCCTAGACTCCATCTATTCCACCTCTCTCTCTCTCTCTCTCTCTCTCTCTCTATCTCTCTCTCTTGCTCTCTCTCTCTCTCTCTGTCTCTCATTTCCTCTTCCCGCTTTGTGTCATCTGCTCTCTGTGGCTCAGTTTGGGGATCTGGGCATGTTATGTTTTTGGTCATCTGGTGTGAGTCAAGACGCTAAACTGTGTGTATGTGTGTGTGTGTTTGTGGATGGGTGCGCATGTTTTCAGTAAACCAAGGTGTGTGTATGTTTGTGTGTGTGTGTTTTCGATAAAGCCAGGTGTGTGTGTGTCAATGAGTTTAGTGAGGCTTTTAGTTAAGGGTTTCGATTTGAAACCAAGGAGTTTAATAATAGATAAAGTGTGGTTAATGAATTCAGGTTTTACACTTGTGTGTGTGTGTGTGTGTGTGTGTGTGTGTGTGTGTGTGTGTGTGTGTGTGCGCGCGTATGTGTGGTTAGCAATACACTTAAAGCTGATAAAGAGTCTCACAGACAGAGCCTGTGTGAAGTTGAATCCATGAGATCAAAGTGACATCATCAGACTTCAAAGAGTTATCACTTCACCAATTTCCATCTGATTCTCTCTCTGAGAGTGACTACTGCCTCTGCTCCTGCTCCCACCACTGCTCCTTCTCCTACTTTGACTTTTGCTCCTTCACCCTGCTCCTTTCCCCTTCTTCTGCCCAAGATCCTGCCTTTTTATTCCTGCTTCGGCTTTTGTTTTTGCTCCTGATCTTTCCCCATGCTCCTGCTCCTTCCTCCCTGCTTCTCCACCTCTTTTGCTCCTGTCCCTACTATCGCCCTATGCCTGCTCCGTGCTTCATGTTCCCTAAACTATATACTTCTAAAACCTGTCATACCCTCTATACTTCTATATACTTCACACATCTACCCATAAAGCCCTAAACTTCCTACAACCATAAATTCATAAACTCCACACACCACTAATTTATATAAAGTGGAAGCTTGGATTGTGAGTAACTTGATCTGTGGGCATTTTACAAGACAAATAACATTTTTAAATGAACTTGTTAAACGAGCGAGGTCTTGATATACAAGTACTGTAGTACACAGGCACTTTGTTTGCCAAGCGTCACATGATCACAACTGAGCCAATAGTTTTTCTCTCTCTCTTTTGTGCTGTGGGATTGTGGGTAATCATCTCCCATGTAGGTAATCGTGCGTCAGTTGTATAGTACAACACAGTGAGCATGTGTACTGTTTATTATATAATTGTGACCACATGGGTGTATGTGCAAAGCATATTTTTTACATTTTGTGACCAAGTGTAGTGATTGTTCTTTAGTAGCTGTACAGCAACGGCCCCCATGAAGAAAAAAGACTGTAGCAGTGCGGGAGGTAAATCTGTTTAGAGCTGTGATTCCGGTAGTGTGTGTGTGTGTGTGTGTGTGTGTGTGTGTGTGTGTGTGTGAAAGCAGCCCCCCTCCTCCTGCCTCTTGTCTTTAGTCTGACACCAGTTCTTTTCAAAGGTAAAGTGCAGGTTAATTTGTTTTATTTTTACTTTATAATTAATTGTTTTTATATGAATATATTTGGGTGGTGGAACAAATAATCAGATTTTCCATTTCCTATGGGGAAATTCACTTTTATATACAAGTGTTTTGATATATAAGCATGCTTCTGGAATTAATTATGCTTGCAATCCAAGGTTTAACTGTACCCCTAACCCTTTCAAACAATAAACCCTTTACCCCTAATCCCCTAAACCCTCTACCCCCTAATCCCCTACACCCTCTAAACCTTGTGATTTTCTTCTGGAGTGACAGCACAGTCACAGGATCTCTCAGTCAGATCAATGAATTCAGCTGTTCATCCTGTTTTTGTTTCCTGGATGTTGATTATGCTCTGGACTCCACACATTTCCTGTGACTTTAAACCATATAAAATTATATATATATATTTATCTTGTAATTTTAATAGTTTGGGTTGGAGTTATAATATAAACATGAGTATCACTATTAAACTGTAAAATGTTTATTACTCATTGCTCATTGTGGAGAAGTGATCGTTATTTCTTTCAGTTCATTGGGCCAGAGTGATCACACACCATCTGCGTGACATCGTCACACACACACACACACACACGCACACGCGCACACAGAAACACTCACAGTCTGTTTACTATGAAGCTAAATGAAGACCAGAAACAGATTCACTGCCGTGGTTTTTCTGTGTTCTTATCGTTTTGCAGCTGATTTAAAAAACAAAACAAACATAAACTTATAAAAATCAAATTCTGCTCAACTGAAAAGATGGAAAAAAATGACATCTGCTGATGGATGTCACAGCTGACCGTTTTCCTCCTTCCACAGTGCTAATCAACCTGTGAGGGTTAGAGAGGCTCTTGCACCAGCACAAGAGGAGGAAGAAGATGATCCGATGGGATTGATTAAAGCTCAGTGAGTTCAGAGTGGCCTAAAGGTCATGGGGTCGATGACACTCGGGAAAGCAGCGCCGCTGGAGCTGCTGTTAGATGCCTGCATTGCTGCGTTTGGTGAGTGATTCAGATTTGAGCTCTGTGTCCTGATTGGTCAGAAGAGAAGGTGTTGATTAATGTTCTATAACAGCAGCTCTAACAGTAGCACAGGTTTACGTTAATGTCCTCATGCTGATAGATGATTGTTTCCTTAGCAACAGCTTATTTACAGTGACGTCAAAGAAATGCATTATTATCAGTTTGGGAATGCTCCACAACAGTGAAACAGAGACCGGTCAAATTTAATCCATTGATATATATGCTAGCTTTTTTCCCCTTCTTCTTCTTCAATTTTGTCACCTTTTTTTACATTCAGATTATAACATCAACATTTACAACACAGTGGGGTGGCAGAAAAAAACAGCTGCATGAAACAAATATTGTGTTGTTTGTCTATAAACATAATATATTATTAATAGTTATTTCATAAGTTAAAATCATATAAAAGCAATAAAACACTATGGAATACGTTGGAAATAATAAACTCTGCTTCATCACAAAATATAAATTACACACTTGCTCAGTAGTAAGATTAACACTGCTAGTGATTTTTAAGCTTTTTTTATTTATTAGTGTTTTTTTTTTATCAATAAAATTGTTCAGATTAGCTAACAGCCTTCCTGGAAAATTGAGCTAGCTACTGTATATAATGTTAGTTGCTAGTGACACTTAGCAAACGTTCAGCAAACATCTTTGCGAAGCACATCTATAAAGCATGCTAGCTTTGCTACTATCCAGCTAATAAATCAATTATTCTGTATTAAATATTATTAATAGTTATTTGGAAAAGTTGGAGTGTTATAGAAGGAATAAAACAAATGAATACACTGTTATGTAGACATAATCAACTCTGCTTCATCACAAAATATAAATTGAGAACTAATAATGCTTAGTAGTAAAGCTAACAATGCTAGTGGTTTTACAAACTACACTGCTAGCTAGGTTTTTTTTTTTTTATGTCGTCAATAAAATAGGCCTTTCTGGAAAATTGAGCTAGCTCCATGATATCAAGTGCTAGTGAAGTGTAGTAAATGTTTAGCAAATATCTCTGAAAACTAATTGCTAGTTTGAAACATGTTAACTTAGCTAACATCAAGCTAAAACAATGACAACAGGGACTAATGAGAAGTCACATGATCTTGTTTAACCCTTGGGATAAAACCATGTCTATAACACTATTTTCTGTGTGTGTGTGTGTGTGTGTAGACGATGAAGGAAGGCTAAATGGGAATCACCTTCCCAGAACTTTCCTGCTAATGCATCGATGGTACGTTTCATCAACAGAGCTGGCGGGAAAACTCCTCATCATATATCCTTTACATGTGTGTTTGTGTTTGAAACATTGACCTAGTAAGTCAATAAGCATATGAAGTGTATATTTTATTTTCTTATTATTATGACCATACATAGCTATGTTTTCAAGTATGTGGTAAGATTCCTTAGTAAGTGGGTGTACGTATCGGCACTGTACAGGAGATGAGAGCGAGCAAACTAGGCTAAAGATCTGCTATTTAATGAGGTAAATTTGATTGTATACACTCTTACACATGCTCATAAAAATGACTTCAATGTTATCAAACAATTACACACTCAATGATAAGCGTTATTGTTTTTTTTCATTGCTAGCATAGCGATAGATTGCTTGTTTAGCTCCTTAACATCAGATAGCTAACATATTATAATAAATGTAAGCATGCTGTTTGAGGGATTAACAGTGTGTGTGTGTGTGTGTGTGTAGGTACTGGATTGTTGAGTTCCCTGCTGAGTTTGATCTGGATCTGGGTCTGATCCGACTGACGGAGGAGTTTAGAGACTTAGCGGCGCAGCTGGGCTGTGACCAACACCTCCGACTGCTTGATATCTCCACCATGTGAGTATACACACACTCCCCAGCCTCTCTCTGTATCCATTAGCACACTGTTAGATCTGAGTGTAATAAATTAGTCATGGTTGACCAGTACAGATTAAGAGATGGCTCTGATGTTGATTAACGCTGCTCTGATTGAGTTTAATTTCGTACTAATGCAGATTTTGTAGTAGAGTCCAATTGCAGCATCTGATGTGCTTGCTACTCTCCTAAACGAGTGCTGTGATCATGTCTAGAGCACTTAACCACCTGGGTCAAAATATTACCTAAGAACCTGTTCTGAGAACTGACTGTTTTAAATGATCTACATTTTAAGAGTTCTAGCAATATGGGGACCTACAGTAGCAATACGTCATGCATTCTGGTCCTGTAATCCCAGCATAATATACTCTACATATATTCTTAGAATAGATCAATAAAGTACTTTATGAATCTCTAAGAGAAATTGTTGACACTTTCCCCAGGGTCTTATATTCTCAGTGTTCAATATTTCTGGAACCCTATATACTTAGGCTTCCATACATCTAGGGTTGTATACTTCCAGTGTTTTACATTCCCGGAGCTAGAATCCCATATTTCCAGGTCCCTACATTTCCATGGATCCATATTTCTAGTTCCCTACATTCTCACAGCTCTATTCCTCCAGAATTCCATATTTCATGTGCCCTATATTGACAGGGTTCTACATTTCCAGTAAAATACATTTCTGGGATTCTATATTTCCAGTGCCATACATTTCCAGGGATATATATTTCCAGTGACCCAACACTCCTGTGGTTCTACATTTCCAGTGCCCTACATTCCCTGTGTTCTATATTTCCAGTGTGCCACATTCCCCGTGTTCTATAGTTCTAGTGCAATTTCTAGTAAGCAATTTCAGGGTCATGTAATTCCAGTGTCTTACATTGCCGGATACCTATATCCTTAGGATTCCATACTTCTCATATACCCGTGATTCTGGAATAGTCCCATAAGTGTGTGTTGAACGGGTGCACATACTTTTATTTAGTAAACATACTTTTATACAGTAGTGTAGGTACAGTATACAGTGAGTTACGTTTTCAGTGCTCTGGTCCTGTAAGGTACATTCAGGCCTTTATTCTGCCAGCCAGGGAAAGAGTAAGAGTGACCTTCATTCGGCCTCAACCAAGGAAGCAGATGTGATGTTAAGAAGCTTTTGTTAATATAAGGAATATAAAGTAGATTTAGTGCTAATGCTGTTGTTCATAAAACTAACGCCATCATGCAATTTTAAATGAGACTAACTAATCTTCTCACACACACGCACAGCCCATCATATGACTGGATGAGGAAGTTAACACAGAGGAAGAAGCAGGTTAAGAAAGGCAAAGCGTCGCTGCTGTTCGATCACCTGGAGCCCATGGAGCTGGCTGAGCACCTCACCTTCCTGGAGTACAAATCCATCCGCAGGATATCAGTGAGTCTGACAGGAAAAATAAATACACTCACTTCATCTGGGAAAACGTGCACCTGTGTGTGTGTGTGTGTGTGTGTGTGTGTGTGTGTGAGTGTGTGTCATTGTTTTGTTTTATTCTCATTGTTTTATAGTAGCACATTTACTATTGGTCAAACCTAACCCATTACCACAAAATGAAACGCACCCGGTTGTGAGGTGTAATAATAATAATAATAATAATAATAATAATAATAATAATAATAATTGTGAATTTGTATTTTCCACTCATGGTGACTGCAGGTGTTAGTTATCAGTTCTGATACAGACTTTCCACTGATCAAGCACAACTTTACCCAGCACACAAGAAAACCAAGAGATAACAAGATTTCAAAGAAAATGTGTGTGTGTGTGTGTGTGTGTGTGTGTGTGTGTGTGTGTGTGTGTCAGTTCCCAGACTATCAGAGCTATGTGGTGAATGGCTGTGTAATGGAGAACCCCACACTGGAACGTTCTATCGCTCTGTTTAATGGTGTGTCCCAGTGGGTTCAGCTGATGGTCCTCAGTAAACTCACACCACAGCACAGAGCTGACGTCATCAGCAAGTTCATCCATGTGGCCCAGGTATACATACACACACACACACACACACATACACACATACTGTATATTCACGCATGCACGCACATGTTTGCATACACATACAAACATACAAATATTCACTTACACACTCATGCGCGCACACACACACACACACACACACACACACACACACACACACACACACACACACACACACACAGACATTTATCTTCTATTTAAACGTGCCTGTCGTTTTTTGTGGTGTGTTACTAAAGAAGTGATGAACAAATAAAACAAAAGAACAGTAAGGAGTAAAAAAGGAATGAAATAAAAGAAAGAAATACAAACAAACAAACAAAAAAGATTGAAGAAAATAAAAAAAGAACAATGGAAAAAGAGAAGATAAATAAATCATTAAAAAAAAAAAACATAACAGGACAGACGTAAAGAAACGTCTGTCCAACTGACTCAAAAGAAAGGCTAGAAGAATACTTCGTTTGTTTGCCGTGCTGGTCGTTATGACATCATTACCTGTCAAGGAGAGAGAGTCACACTTTATTCTGAAAACTCACACCTTTAAAAGGATAACGTTTCACTTAGTATGGAAAATACAGAAGGAGGAGGAAGAAGAAGAAACAGAAGAGTATGGTGTAACAGTGTATCAGTAATAAAAGAGGAGATCTGTGGGAGTTTGCTGAGATGTGAAGCACTCAGATGGAGGACACTGACATTTTGCTGCCTCTTTGATATTCTAATGATGAATATGCTAATGATGGATATGCTAATGTTTGATATGCTAATGGTGCTGATGAGGAGTAGAGCGGGACGGTGAGCGTAGGTGAGCGATGAGGATGTAATGCGCTCACATTCAGCGGCCTGCTCAATAAAAGCTGTCCGTGTGCAGACGAGTGACGAGCTCTTCAGCGCTCTGGGCTTTTTTTTTTAATCGAACAAAGCAGCGTTAGTCACTCAGAGCAATTACAGCACAGTGCGTGAAGTGCATTAGCATTAGCATTAACACCACACTGATGTTTCAGGCACAAAAACAAAGGCGAGCGAGGGAGGACTTCTCTTTGTGTTTCGAGGGTACTAAATGGCTCATCCTGGTGCATTGTGGGAAATGTGTTACATGGGGGCTGTGGAGGTGTCCCTTCTTTGCTTTGTTTCTCTCTAAATCTTTCCTTGTTTTCCATTTAACTTTTTATTTTCCAATTTTTGTCCATCTTCTCTTCCATTCTGTATCAATATTTCTCACTTTATTTCAATCTTCCATCTGTCTTTCTTCCTGCTCATTTTCTCTGTATTTCTTCCTCTGTGTCTCTTCCTGGCATGAGGAAACATCTGGAAAAGGAAAGATAAAATTATGCAAACAAAAGAAAGAAAGAACAGAAGAAAGTTCCTTCATGTTAGATGATTGAAGGAAGGAAAAATTAGAAATAATAGCTAGAGAAAAGATATGTGAAAAGATAGAAGAAAGGAAAAAGAACTAATGGAAGACAGAAAAGTTGGTCAAACAGACCAGGTGTCTGAGTTACACATATGGGTGTGTCTAAGTGAGTTCAAGTTAAATAGATGGGCGTGGTTAAATGAGACAGACATGTGTGACTGAGTGGGACAGACGTGCACGTCTGAGTGAGTCAGAGGGTCATATCTGAGTGAGACAAACAGGTGTGTCTGACTGAGACAGATGGGCGTATCAGAATGAGACAGACAGGTGTGTCTGAGTGAGACAGAAGGGCATTTGTGAGTAAGACAGGTTTTTACTCTCTCTCTCTCTCTCTCTCTCTCTCCATCTCTCGCACACACACACAGAAACTTCTCCACTTGCAGAACTTCAACACACTTATGGCGGTGGTTGGGGGTTTGAGTCACAGCTCCATCTCACGCCTGAAAGAAACTCATGCACACCTCAGCATTGATGTCACCAAGGTAATAATAATAATAATATTAAATGTGTTTGCTCAATTCTGATTGGCTGGTCGTAATTCTTCCTGAAAATCCAGCTATGGAACATAAAAATTATATTATTTATATGGCAACTGAATCTTGAAAATGTTTCTCCAGTGATGTGATAACAATTATTACTTATTAACATTCATTTAACTTAATCATCAGTTTTTTAGTCCTGGCCAGTGAAATACTGACATCCAGAGTGAATATTGTTCATTATTTTTGTTCGCACCTCACTCACAGTATTCCCAGGATATACCCTGGATCCATCACCTCCATGTTCAGGATCAAAGTCTTTATTAAAGATGTCTAAATATATATTAAGATTGTCCAAAAAAAAAAAAGTCTGTTTTGGAATGAACTACAACAAAATAACCTGTGTCAACCTCAGTGAAATAGAGTTTCATCTTACTGCTAATAAACAGTTTAGAGTTTCGAGTAAAAAATTTCAAATGGACTTTAAAAAGTTTTGAATTTGAAAAATTGTTGTTAGGAACTTTTGTAATAAAAATTACAGATTAGATTTTTTATTTGAGTTAGGCATATATTTTATTTTTAAATATTTGAATATGCAAAATGTTTATTTTTTATGTTTTTTATTGGGAACTTATATTATATAATGAGTTTAAATAAAAAAAAATAGTTCAAATAAAAAAATGTTAACCATTTAAATTGGAATTAAGTATTTGGAATTTCAGTTAGAGTTGGGGTTTTATTTGTGGTTTAGAATTTAGCTTGGAGTTTGGTGATTGGAGTTGGTATTGAGTTGGAGTTGGAATTTCAGCTGGAGTTTGGCTTTTATTTTAAGTCTAAACTGAAATTTGGAAATTGTTTTTCAAATGGTGGGTTGAAATTAAAATTGGATAGTGAAAATAAACATTTTATGGAATTTTAAAAAAATTTATCTTGCAAAAATGTAAATTAAAATTGGAGTTGGATTTGAATTAGTAATTCATTTTTTTCTCTCTCTGTTTTATTGTTTAGCACAGATTTTAAATTTTACTAGAAAGTGTTTGAATTGAAATGAGACAATACAATTCTACATAAAAAATCTAGTTTAAATTGTTTAATGGAATTTGACATTTATCAGCACTTAAAATTTTGTCATTTTGAATCGCAGCGGAAAATTTGTTGGGGTTTTGGTTTGGTTGGGGACTGTTTTAAATTTAAACTGCAGTTTGGAAAGATTGACCTCTAATGTTTTTGTTCATTTAGGCCCTATTAGTATTATTCGCTTCAGCTTTTCTTTCTCTCTGGAGCAGATCTGGAGCGAGATGACGGATCTGGTGTCGTCAAAGGGGAACTACAGTGCCTACCGTAAAGCCTACGGCGAGTGCGAGGGGTTTAAGATCCCCATTCTGGGTGTGCATCTGAAGGACCTGATCGCTGTGCATGTGATTTTTCCTGACTGGATTGACCAGAGCAAACTGAACCTGGTGAAAATGCAGCATCTCTACATCACTTTTAAAGAGCTGATGGCGTTGCAGAGTTCAGCGGCTCACGTCGAGCCCAACATGGACCTCATCTACCTGCTGGCTGTAGGTCACTTACTCTAGGGTGCAGTCAGTCCCTGTGTAAATGAAAAAACAAAAAACCCAGAGTAATTATTGAAATATAACTATTATTATTATTAATAGAATTTCAAGCCTCTTTGACCTTTTTATCTTTATTTATAGCTTTCACTAGATCTCTACTACACTGAAGATGAAATCTATGAGCTGTCTTTACTACGAGAGCCTCGAAACACCAAATCCGTGGTGAGCACACACACACACACACACACACACACACACACACACACACACAGGATCAAATTGGAAAAGTGTGGAGTTAAATAGTGAGGCAATAGTTACAAATAGTACAAATGTTTTAATTAAATTTGAAGTTACTAAAGAGTCTCAAAGTCTACTACCTTAAAAGTTTTGGCTCTGTTTTAAGTTCTATTTCTAATTGGGAAATTGAACAATCAGACTTCACCTGTGCAAAAAGACCTGGAAGTTTAGAAAGTTTAGAGCTTGAAATTTCGAGAATTAAATCTGTGCATTGGAATTTTTATTTATTATTTGGAATTTAAATATCATTTTGGAATTTAAATGAGTACTTTGAAATGTAAGCTGGAGTTTGATATTTAAAATTGCATTTACAATTGTGATTGGAATTGCAATTTAAAATGTAGTTTGAAATATAAATTGGTGTTTGGAATTGATTTTGAAAATGTGAAGTGTAGTTTGGATTGTAATTTGTGTTTTAAATGTAGTTTTTAAAATTTTAATTCTAGTTAATTTTTTTGTATTTATTTTGTAAACTGGAATATTGAATTTGAACTTGACCTTGAAATTCAGGGTAGGGTAGTTTTGAAAGTTGAAAGTTTCAAATTGAACTTTGTTGCTCGTGTGGAACGTCAGCTGGAGTTTAAAATGTATTTAGGTGCTGTAGGAGTGTAGACTTTCCTCTAAACACTTGTTCTATCACGTTGGTTATCCAAAGCCTACATCTCCAACGACGCCGAATAAAACTCACGCTCCTCTGGACTGGGCTGCAGGAGTGACGACTAAACCTGATCCTTCTGTCATCAACAAACACATCCGCAAAGTGGTGGACGTAAGAGGCTCTTATAGTTCTTCTTCTTTTTAAGTGCTGATTATTTAGCGATGCTTCCTCCTCAAATGAAAAGTGATGACGTGTGAGCTCGGGTCTTTCTCTCCTGTACAGTCTGTGTTCCGCAACTACGATCACGATCACGATGGCTACATTTCACAGGAGGATTTCGAGAGCATAGCAGCTAATTTTCCCTTCCTGGATTCTTTCTGTGTGCTAGATAAAGATCAGTGAGTCCCGAACGCTTAACACACACACACACACACACACAATGCCCACAACACACACCTGCAGCAACAACACTGTGGTCTCACTTTATATGCTTTATTTTAGTCCAGATTTTTATTTATTATTAGCGTTGCGTAATACACCAGGGTGCATTACGTTGTTGTTATCAATATTTTGTAATGATCGGAGACAAGTACTGCAAAAGTAAAATGTGAAAGCTGAAGCAGTTCTAATGAAAACCTCTCTGTGTATCTGTCTGTCTGTGAGTCTAACCTTTTCTTTTCTTCTCTGTCTTGTTCTCTCTGTCCGTCTCTCTCTCTCTTCCCTTGTCTGTTTGTCTGTCTTTGTGTGTGTGTGTTTATAGAGACGGGTTGATCAGTAAGGATGAGATGATGGCGTATTTCCTGCGTGCTAATCCTGTACTTCAGTGTAAAATGGGGCCGGGTTTCATCCATAACTTCCAGGAGATGACGTACCTGAGGCCCACCTTCTGTGAGCACTGCGCTGGATTTGTAAGCATCACGTGCACTTGATCTACTCTAGAATGTACTCTACATTACACTCATTTTCACTGTCAGGAATTTCAGAGGAATTTACTTAACAAATAGATTGATAACAGCGTTTTTATGCTTGAAGCATTGGCTATGTTTCTGGCCACTCAACACACACACACACACACACACACACACACACACACACACACACACACACAACTCTACACACTAACGAATGGAATGATGATAAACCACCAGACGATTCGATTCCAGCCGCAGCCAGATATCAGACATAGTCGTTATTACACATTGACGGCTTCTGGCACAGATTTTATTCTAAAAGAGAACATAAACAGACTTTTTCTTTAAAATAGGTACATAATCAAAGGGAAGTGTTTAAAGACAGAATGATGTTTAAAATGAAAGCATCTGTGTGTGTGTGTGTGTGTGTGTGTGTGTGTGTGTGTGTGTGTGTGTGTGTGTGGTCTTGTTTTCTCAGCTCTGGGGCATTATTAAACAGGGCTACAAGTGCAAAGGTACGCTCCATTTAAAAAAAAAAAAAAATTTATTCCAGTCATTTGTTATTGAAATAAATTCACTTATATGATTGAAATGTCTTACTGTAAATGTGTTAAACCCGGTTTGCATGCACAATGCAGAAAATGGCATTATGGGCAAATAGAAGATGTATAGACTTCAACTAAAAAAAATAAAAAATCAAGCAAACCGAATAATCTTAAACATGAAAATAGATAAATATTAGATAGAAAATTTGATATCTTTGCCTGCAGCTATGAATATGTTAACACCCTCATGAGAGCATGCTCATGCAACGCTAGTGCTGAGTCCTGCACTCTGATCGGTCAGAAGGTGTTGATTATTCTTCTATAACTCTGACAGTAGCGCAGGTTTATATTATTGCTCTTGGGATAATACTTTAGCGTTTCTATAGCAACAGCTCATTCACAGGGACTTGTTTGTGTAACATTTGTAAGGAAGGAGTCTCCAGTGTGTCCAGCTAAAGCTGTAACTATTCTGCATGTTTCAGCACAGGGGAGTTTACGCTGCTTCGTGGTTTCTCACGAACATTTTTTCTATTATTAACTTGAGACTGGTGAGGGAACGAGTGTTTATAGCTTCTATAATGTAAGTGACATCAGGAACGAACCTGCTGTGGTGTAAGAGGAACAAAACACTCAGCGTCATGCTGTAAGAAAAATAATGAGCTGTGTTTTCTTGCAGATTGTGGAGTTAATTGTCATAAACAGTGTCGTGAGTTGTTGGTGTTAGCGTGTCGGAGACTTCCGCGCTCCACCTCCCTCTGCAGCGTCTCTCCCGGCGCGCACAGCTCGTTACCCAGCAGCCCCACGCTGCCCGCCTCTAAAGGTACACCGTTACCACACACCGTGTGCCTTTTCAGGTCAATTCAACAGACACAAACACACATACAAAAAATAATAAACAAACAAAAAGAAATGACCTTATCTTGACCCTAACCTGCCCTCTGATTCAATCGAATTCCTTCTCCAGATGAAGACGAGGTGTTTGAGTTTCCCGCCGTGTCGCCTTCCGGTCCTCATTTAGAACCCAAGTCCATCACGCTGATGACGGGTTCTGCTCAGAGGATCTCCGTTCGCTTCCAGAGAGCCACGACGAGTCAGGCCACTCAGACCGATCCTCTGTGGCCCGATAACGCCTGGAGCGAGTCCGGCTCCGGATCGCACACCTTCCCCAAGATGAGGTACAGGCCACATCGCAAGAACTCTAAAAACAAAGGCTTCGCTCGCTGGGAGAACGAGACGAGCGGCCACGAGAGGCGGGAATCGCACAAGCAACTGGAGGAGGAGGAAAGGAACGGAGTCGCGCCGTTGCATCACCATTACACCCAGGATGCCAAGGTGAACAGGGTCCTGTATTCCTGGAGGTTCTTAAAATACTACTGACGGTGCTGATGGGTTTATATGGAACAGTCTAAAAATATCTCCATCTACTATATATTTATTGTACAGAACGTCCTGAAAGACTCCATACAAGCTCAAATTCAAATTTCGTTGTAGATTCTTTATAATTTTTCAAATCTCTGGTGCTTGAGATCACTTCCGTCCTATACGTTACATTCCGACTTCACCTCCATTTAGCAGCTGTGTTAAAACATCACACGTTAAGCTGTGCTGGATCAAGTGCTATTTTCCAATAATAAGAGTGGAAGTCATGATCTTAAATTAACTGTTCTCAACCAGTTTTCTGATTTGATTTGGTTTCATACCTTATCTTATACTTATACTACTTTCATACCTTATGTCATACTTTATTGCATAGAACTTTTTTTCCCTAATGGATTGAAAACCCAAGCGGCAACTCAGCAAAAGTCATATATATATATGTGTGTGCTCATATAAGCGTGTGTGTGGTGGTGTGTTTTATCAAGGAAGATTTTAAACTGTGTATTTGAGTTTTCGGATATGCCAGGTAGAACAAAAGTTATTGTTACTTTTCTAAAAGTAAATTTGACCGCTACCAGAATATAGGAATGAAGTTGCAAAAATGTAGAACTCACAAATTGAGCATATTATTATTGTTTTTGGTGATAGAAACAACCGAAAGTAACCACAGAAACACATGAGTGTGTGTACTGTATCTGTGCTATTTCTTTGCCTTTGTGACCCAGTTTCAAATTTCAGTGCATGATATTGCATATTTTGTGCTGTATATGGACATGTCACTTTATACCGCACAATCCTGAGCCCTGTACTGTATGTTTATTAAAAAAAACACACTAAACAAATAATGGCTAAAATGCTTTGAGCTTAAACGGCTACACTTATATTTCCCTGGTGTTTATATCCATATAGACAAGTCCTTATGAAATAGACAATATGGCCAAGATTATTAGTGCTGAAGTGCGGGGATCATTTTTTCATTTTGGTTTTATACACACTTCTACTACTGATAATGTAGTACGTCTATTCCAATTTTCTTTCTTCAATCATCGCTCCAAACACGTCCTTCACTCGTTAGTGAGGTTGACTGAGAGTCTGTTTGCTTATTAATTAGTAGACGTGAATGAAGGCAAAATTTTATCTTCAGTCGTACACTTCCCCCGTATGTGACTCGACAATTGTCACACGTACCGTTTCAAAACCGCTACAGTCCTCCTCGTGCATGCTGAACGTCTGCAATGTTGATGTCTTATAATTCACTGGTTAAAGTTTATCCAACATTACGTGCGGTTGTGCCAGGATATCTGCATTCCTGTACCGCCCCTGCCTCATCCAATCAGAAATCAGTAAATCGTTTGTTCAGAAAAACACGCCGTCTCTGCATGCTAAACCAGCAGGTGGCGATATAACTCTGAGTGTAAAGCCATGTGGGCCAATCGTCGCCTCTTATCAGAGTCGTCAAAGTTATCAGAGTACACAAACTCTGACGTCAAACGGCAGACATTCTGCGCTCGCATTTACATGCTAAAGTGCTGTTTCACCTGGTCACACATAATATCATTTAAATATAAATTATGAATCGAAATATATTTAGTCTGAAAAGAATTTTCCAATAAGTCCACTTTCACTAACAGAATTTTTTTTGTTGACAAAAACATCAAATTTTGCCTTTTGATGTTTTTGTTAATGCTGCGGTGCGTTCCTCCTGAATACACCCTGCTCACTTCACTTCCTGCACTCTGGCAAAATTTAGTTTTTCACATTATGGCTCGTTCTGCATTTTGTATTTGCGCAGTAAAAATAAACTCTTGCTTGATCTCAGGCTGATCTGGTTCTCACTAAATCCCCGTCTGGATTTTTATCTCTGGCGCTGCTGCACTCAAGGTCGCTCGCCTTTTCTATCGCCGTGGAAACCGGAGGGTATTACGTGCTCCAGTCTCTCCGTCACCGGCAGGGAGATTATCTCGCTCAGGGCCGAGGGGCAACCACTGCGGGGACGGTTAATATTGAACAACCCTGACAAGCTGCTGTGGCTTAAACGCCAGTTATTTCAGGAACAGACGAATTAAACATCTGATGGCTTCATCACGAGGTTAACAAGGCCGTACTCTGTCTGCTGGGTCACTGCGTCACATGATCAGCGCTGGTGTATCAATGACCGTAATCAGTGGTTTAATTAGAAACAGAAGCTTCCAGACTCGTTATTCGACAGCACAGAGAATAGCACTTGATCCAGCACTCTGTCTTATTTTACAATATATTTGTTAAATCTCGAAGTTAACGAAGACACAAGACTTCACTTTTGATGATTTTGATCATGTGATCTAAACCTGGATTGCGCTCTCTCTTTCTGTTCTCGCTTTCATTTCAGATCAGCTGACTTGGCGGCTCAGAGAGCCAGACCAGGACGCGGGGGAGATCTTCAGCTCTGCGGCCCAGAATGCTCTCCTCTCTGGGGGAGGTGTTGGGGTGCTTCAGGCCCCCCGAGTGACCCCGAAATGCAGGAGATGATTAAAGAAAGAGACGCCACAGCTGCTGCATGACCGTAGTCTGAAACAAGACTGTGCTGATGCTGTGGAGGACATTAAATAAAATTTCACAATCCAGTGATATTTTTCTAAAGAGGACTTTAGCATCACCATCATCATCATCATCATCATCAATCATTTACTTTATGTGTAAAGTTCGAACAGTCGATTGGAGGCAGAGATGCGGATCTCGTGGAGGAGCGTTCAGGGGACGGTTCATTTTGGACCTCTATACGTGTCACTGATGTTTTTTGTCAGAAAAGTGTTTTTTTATGCAGTGGTGGACAAATCATATGTTCGTTAGCATTTGGGGCAGGCAAGGGAAAGCATAAAGGTCTACAGAGTGTAAATACATTTACGTTAATGTAAGTATGACTCGCTGATCGGATAATTAAATGCATTAATACACACGAAGAAAAATGAAGGAGTAGTTGCAGGCACAAAATGACGCAGAAAGCAAAGGATGTAGGACGGAGTGAAGCAAGCTGATAAGATTCAGTGGTCAGAGGAAGAGCGTCATGTAGCAAGGGTCACAGTCAGGGTCACAGGGTCAGGGTCATGAGGTGATGAATTAGTCCTGGGGAAGGTATGAACCAAATAAGAAACCTCGACTAGTTCTGAGGTTATCACTGTCGCCTTGCACCTCCAGAGTCGAGGTCTCGTTTCCCGTCTCGGGTCTGTGTGTGTGGAGTTTGCATGTTTTCCCCGTGCTTGGTGGGTTTCCTCCGGGTGCTCCGGTTTCCTCCTACAGTCCAAATACATCCAGCTTAGGTTAATCCGTGTTTCCAAATTGCCCGTAATATGTGAGCGTGTTTGTGCTTGTGTGCCCGGGAATGGATTGGCACCCTGTCCTGAGTATGAATCTCCAGGCCTCCAGCGCTATAGGGAACAAGTGAGAGAGAGAAAGAGAAAGAGTAGTTATGAAGGAAACAGCAGCTGCTAATACACAGCGTTATATTCTGCATCCTGATTGGCCAGAAGGCATTGATTCATTTTCAGCAGTTCTGGAACTTTTATTGACCCAAGTGCTGTATTGACGCATCTGAAAAAATGACACAAAGTATATTAATCATTACAAAAACTAAAAACAAACAATGCAGAGAAGCTTTAAACAACCAGACATAAAAAAAAATTATATAAGAAATAAATTTGAAAAATAAAACCAGGAAAAACAAATCTTTCTATGGAAAACCTCTCTGTAAAAGTCAGAGGTAATACTTTAATGCTGAAGCATCAGGACAGAATATTGAGGACGCTTTTTTGTAGTTTCTCAGTGACAAGTTTTTTGTGTGTGTGTGTGTATTAACTTAAAGAGAGAATAAAGACAGTTAGACGCTTCACTGATTATTGAGCGGAGCTACAGTTTAATTGCTCTTACATTCAGAGTAAGAGTAATTGTACCTAGTTTTGAGTTGCTGTGTGGAATAAAACACTTGGGGACGTGCTGTAGGAGGACAATAATCAGAGTCAGAGTGATATTAGTAACTCATCATCTCATCACACTGTTTACACTGGGGTGTGTTTTATTCCTTTAATATACCGTAAAAAGCGTTTTTGTAAAGATTTAACCCTAGATGCACCCTCTGCTTGTCCTGAGTATCTGGACTGCTGATTTGTCCACTCCTGTTGTTGTTGTTGTTGTTATTATTATTATTATTATTGTCTATAATTAGCTTCTTTAGTTTTGCACTGAAGCTATGATGCTAGCAAGGAACAATGTGCTAATCTGGTAAACCGATTTTATTATTTTTTTAATCCTTTGCTGTGCGTGCATGTGTGTGTATGTATATGTGTGTGTGTGTGTGTGTGTGTGTGTATGTGTGTGTGTGTGCACGTGTAGATCTTACTGAAGTGATGTAGGTTTAAACAGAGGCTGAAAACACTACATGAGGATTTGGTGAATGAGAAAGTGAGTTGAATGTTTGACAGATTTTTGAAGTCCGTGCTAGTTCATGCCAGGGTTCAGGAAGTTGTAACGATATGCTGTATATATATATATTAATATAGTTATTGTAATCTAATTATTTTTGTAATTATTTGAGAGCTAGACAGTGAGCGAGAGAGAGAGATGAAGAGTGGCCTGTGAGAGAGAGAGAGAGAGTTTTATGAGGATTATGACGTCACCTAGCAGGTAAAGGAGAGGATAACACTAACAATGTTCGAGCAGGATCTCATTACAGACTCGAGAGGAAGGTACGCCACATGCTATTATTCAGAGGAGCTGATGAACAGATCTACAGATAATTAAAGAGATATGGACATTTCAATAAATGTAGTTTCTTTATTAAAGTTAATACAGTTCATTATGACTTATGGCTCAGTGATTCATTTATTTAAATATGGTATTTAAAAATATGTATAGACTTGTGTAATCTATTTAAAAAAGCGCATGGTATTTTTGTTATGGTATATTAATAATAAGTAAATAAATAAACATTTGGTAAATCTCCGTAGTCATAATGGAGAAAATTGAAAAATGTTATAACGTGTGTGTGTGTGTCCTATATACTGTGTATACAGTCTTTTGCAAAAGTTTGGGCACCCCTTTAATAAAGAACAGATTTTTGTGATTTTTTAATTGAATAGATATTAACACAGTCTCTCTTGGCAATGGAAAAAAATGCACAATATTTTCAGCAAGCATTAATGCATAGTTACTTCTTGTGCCATAAAAAAAAAACATTATTATGGCACTGTGCAAAAGTTTGGGCACTCTAAGAGTTCCAGAGTCTCCGATTCTTTTCACAAGATTTCAGACCTTAATCAGCTCATTGGAACTGATGCATGGCAACAGCTGTCATTAGTAAATGCCAACTTTACAAATACTTTAACTCCTCAAACCGTGTGCGCACACTTGCAGTCACACAACAATCATGGGTTCCTCTAAGCAGCTGTGTAAGATGCTGAAAATGAAAGTTATTGATGCCCACAATGCAGGAGAAGGCTGCAAGAAGACAGCAAAGTGTTGTCAGCTTGCAGTTTCCACAGTGAGAATTGTAATTAAGAGATGGCAGTTCAAGGGAACTGTGAAGATCAAGATGAGATCTGGAAGACCAAGAAAACTCTTGGAGAGAACTGCTCGTATGCTGGTCAGCAAGACAAATTAAAACAACCATTTGACTGCAAAAAACCTGCAGGAAGATTTAGAAGACTCAGGAGTGGTGGAGCACTGTTCCACTGTGCAGAGATGCTTGCACAGACAAAACCTTCATGGACGAGTCAGCAGAAGAAAACCTTACCTGCGTCCCATCATAAAATCCAACGTCAAAAGTATGCAACAGAACATTTACAGAAGCCTGAAGCGTTTTGGAAACAAGTGCTGTGGACTGATAAAATAAAACTCTTTGGCCACAATCAGCAAAGGCATGTTTGTAGAAAAAAAAGAGCAGCATTTCATGAACAGAACACCTTGCCAACTATTAAACATGGGGGTGGATCTATCATGCTTTGGGGTTGTGTTGCAGCCAGTGGCACAGGAAACATTGCACGGGTGGAGGAAAGAATGGATTCCACTAAATACCAACAAATCCTGGAAGCAAACATCACACCATCTGCTGACCTTTTTTCTGCTGATGTCTCTCATTTGGCTTTGCTTAGATTATGCTATATAACTATGTGTCATCAGCAGAACAGTGCAAACTAATACCATGCTTACGAATTATGTTGCCCAGAGGAAGCAGGATGTTAGAAAGATGTTTAGACCTCCACATCATATTGAGGACCAGGCTGTGGATTATTTTAATGGTTTGTATAATTTTGATCTACATTAACAAGATGAGTTAGAATCTTGTGCATTTTGAATTTGGGCAGGCGAAAGGGGATGGGGGTTCATCTTGGCATAGACGATGCGGATAACATCAGGATGTTAAATCAGAGGATAAATGCGATCATGCAAAAGAAATTGGATCGAATTTGACATGGCACTTTGCTCTGATGGAACACGTGGAGTTAAACCGTGTGAGGGAGTAAATCAGGAAAAAAATGATTTCAAATAAACAAGTAAATAATCTATTATGAGTGAAGCATTCAGTATGCGTGTATGTTCTTCCTTCGTTTTTTTCCCCTATCTTTATGTGTGTGTGTGTGTGTGTGTGTGTGTGTGTGTGTGTGTGTGTGTGAGAGAGAGAGAGAAAGAGAGAGAGAGAGAGAGAGAGAGAATGAAGCTGCTCTTATCATTGTTCATCATGTTCATGGTTTCAGGACAGATGTTTTTCTGGACACTGTTGCTAAGCACTGAATGATGGAGTTAATCAGTCGTCATGGCAACGCTGAGACTTTCAAAGTCCATCCGCCTGCACATCACCTGAATATTCAGGTAGACTTACAACACACACACTTCAACTCAAAACGTGTGTGTGTGTGTGTGTGTGTGTGTCTGTGCGTTTTATTCAGTTTTGTTTGTACAACATTTTAATCAACAGACATTATCACAAAGCATCTCTACAGAAATATATCAATTCCAGACAAAAAGTTATGCTACAGTATACTACAGCTAATAGTTTATTAAATATAGTTTATTTAGTAATGTTAACCCTTCTAAAACACACATTGCTACATAATTTCGTACCGTACAATAGTATAACACACTGTATGTACTCTACCGTGCCTTACTCTGTAGCTTACCTACTGTGATAAGAAATTCTGCTATGCTACACACAGGCTATGTGCAGTTTTGTATTAACCTTGGCCTCCCTAACACACAGTGTGAGTTTGGTGAAGATCTGAGAACCTCAAATTTTTCACCCGAAAAAATGGTAAGTGGTTAGCCTTTGTGTTTTAAGTTTTTTTTTTTTTTTAAGTTTTCTGATTTTCACCAAATTCCCACTGCGTGTTAGGACAGCCAATACTAACACAAGGGTGCACATAGTTTTATCCCAACATGCTCAATCTTCGAATTTCTAGTATAAAATATACATCGTCTGGCCAAAAGACGTCACACACTTTTGCTCCAAAGATGTTCACACATTGCTCCAAAGTTTACTCTTTATGCTCGCTACCAAGCAAATGGACACACAGCTGTTTAGTCCCAATCCTATGAGTTCTCATCACATTGTGTGGTAATCAAAATACTCTTACTTTCACTATTAAACATTTTTATCGTAGATTTTTTACCATTCAACTTCATTCATGATTTTTTTTACCGCAATTTTTCCACACAGTTGATGATTCTGCACTATTCTTCTAGGTTTTTATAATGCGTTGAAAAGTTCTTTATGCAGTTCCAGTCATTTCAAATAGTTTTCTTTGCTTGATGTATATAACTCAGCATTGGAACATGTTAGGGTGAAATTGTGAACGCCTGTGTTAGTTTTGCTCTCCCTAAGGCACAGTGCGAATTTGGTGAAGATCTGAGAATATCACATATTTCACCCAAAAAAGGTAAGGGGTTAGCCTTTGTGCTTTTTTGTGGGCAAAATGTTATATTTTCTGATACGCACCAAATTCACACAGTATGTTAGAACAGTCTACACTAAAACAGGAGTGCACTTAGTTTTGTCCTATATCACTTTTTATGTTATTGATCTTTTGCACGTGACTACCATGACGTCAGTCCCACGCACACCACCATTGACTGACACTAGGCTACTATATATTTTTGAACATTACTTTTGATGTGTATTTCAGAGCTAAAAAAATAAATCAATAACATAAATATTACCTGATGGCATACTGGATTACCTGATGCTTTGTCACATAGATAAAACCTAGCAATCAGTTCTGCTGATTATTTCCATATGCAGCATACTGTATCGTGGTGGACTTTGTTGCAAATGAGATGCTATGGAATATGCTGTGCTTTACGCTTCAAAAAAATATGTGTTGGTTATGTTAAATATTGCTGATATTTCAAACTTTCAAAGCTAGGGCACTATGTAGGATGTTGAAGCTGTTCTTCCACACACCATGTAGTGCTGCTGGATAGAGTTAGAGGGGGACTTTAGATTCAGCCTTGTGTTAGGAGCTAGTTAGCTTTGCTCAGCTTAGCGCGAAACACAACACAAGACAGTTGAGAGGCATTTTAGAACGACTTAAAACTAATTACTAAGGAGACAAAGTGTAGTTTAAGATGATGTAATGTTATCATAATTTGTATCATACTATACCTTTATTTGCTATACTATACCATACTATACAGTGGAACCTCGGATTGCGAGTAACATGGTTTACGAGTGTTCCGCAAACCGAGCAAAGATTTTAAATTAATTTTTAATCAGAAACCGAGCAAGTATTAGTTTATGAGCGCCGAGTATCATGTATCACACATGTGACTCTTATTTTGACACCAAGCGTCACTCTTGCACTGCGGAATTCTTTCAGCGTCTCTTATGTGTGTGCGTGCGCATAATTTGACACCGACACACATACACACGCAAACACCCTGACACACGCACAGACGCTCTCTCGCCTTTTCACCCCCTCCCCGGCTTCACAAACACACAGAAACTCTGCTCTGTCGCGATATTCTTTTCAAAGGTAAGGTGCTGGTTCATTTTTTTTTTTTTTTTTACTTTACCGCAGTGATTCCCTTAGTATGCGCGCATGCCCATGTCAGAGAGATTTATTTTTTTCCGTTAAAACGGTGTTTCCGTTGTGTGTGTGTTTGTTTTGAAACTTAAAAAGCGAGGTGGGGAGAGGGAGGAGGAGTGTTAATGTGTAAAACGTTACACACACACACACACGGCGCCTGCGCACACCAACGGAAGCGCTTATCTGTCTGGATTTACTTGTACTTTTTTTTTAAAGGTAAAGTGCAGATTAATTTGTTTTATTTTCCTTTTATAGATTGTATTAATTATTTTTATGTATTTAATTTTTGGGGCTGTGGAACGAATAATTTGAGTTTTCATTATTTCTTATGGGTAAATGATGATTTGGTTTACGAGTGTTTTGCAACACGAGCTCACTTCCAGAACGAATTATGCTCGTAATCCAAGGTTCCAGTACTTCATTGTACTATAATAAGCTATACTGCACTGCACTGTACTCATCTATACTATACGTCATATACTATATAGTCCTATAATGTAGTGTTTATATATATTAATATAGTGGCAGGTACAGTATGATAAAGTATAGTATAGATTAGTACAATACAGTGCAGTATCTCTGTACACTCTCTCGCTCTGACTGGGAATGTGCTGTTTTCTTTGCTGTCTGCAACCAGCTATACACCTGTGGTGTTATTAAGCATGTCAGGAAATGCTCAAGCGGAAGGTGGCATTGCGCCATGTGTCTAACATCCAGCAGCTCTGTGACATCATTATGGAGGAGTGGAAGAGGATCCCAGCAACAACATGTGCAGCTCTGATGAATTCCATGCCCAGGATGATTAAGGCCATACTAGATAACAATGGAGCTCACACAAAATATTGACACAGTTTTGACATGCTCACTCATTTTTGAGCCAGTTATTTAGACAATCAAGTCTGAATAATGAGTTAATGTTAGAGGACAGTAAATATGTACTGACAAAACTGCACATTGACTACTCTAAAGTATATCCAATTTTCATTTCTATAGTATTGTCCCTTGAGAACATATAATAAAGCGGTTGCTGAAATGTGAGGGGTGTACTCAGGAGAAAATGAGTAGACTGCCAGGAATCTGTAATAATTGTAGTAACCATGGTGAACAAAAAAAAAGCATCTAAGGATGCTTAAAACATCAAAGCTTGTGGTGGATACACTAATAACTCCAAGGAGAGTACATCAGGTTCCTCTCCTGACAGTCAGGAACAGGAATCTGGGGCTGTTATGGGTAGGTGAAGACTTGGATAGATTTGAATAAAATTCACCTGGTCTATTCCATCTGTCCACCTACAAGTGTACAGAGACACATCCTTGTTTGACATATACAATGAATACATATGGTGGAATAACGTGTAATTCACATATGATTGTACTTAGCACATAGTAGTTAGTAAGTCAGAGACTGTACACAAAAATTAAGCACTACATTAAGCAAAAGCCCAGAACTGCTAATACCTATTCCATCCCCCTGCTGAAGCATGGTGGTAGTAGTTTCAGAGTCCCATGGTTGCTTCTTAACAGCAGCTAACTGGTGAACTGGTCAACATTCACAGAAGGAGCACTGCTAACATTATGCCAACCTCACTTTATATCCCTGGACTAATATTTTGGACTAACAGTTATTGTACACTAACAATGCTATCAATAATTCAGTACTAAACAGATCAGGAAACTGAAGCTCTAATTGTGTGATAGCCTGAAATTAAATACTCAGACACAGACATCACACACTCTTCTTTATTGCAGTCAGTCTTCAAACACATTCAAACACTTTGTCAAAAAAAAAATCTGTTGTGAAATCCTTAACGGAAACCCAGTTTATTCCACTCAAACCCAAAGTAGCACTCATGCACTGAAGGATGATGAAACGCATCTGCTTTCATCATCATCCAATTTTTGTAAACAAATGCTGAAAGCAGAAATAGAAAAAAAAAAAAACTATGATGCAATCAATTTAATAATCAAGTTGGTGCAATAATAATATTGAGTGCTAGTGAGTTATAATGTGCTTAAAGGGGTGAAACAAAATCAACGAGTCAAGTGCTGGCAATAAATAATGTCATGAACACCACTGATTCCCGTGGTCAACACACCAAGTTAAGGCTTTTCCAAACATAACAAATAACCGATATAACATCAGAGTCTTGTAAAGTAACGGATTTAGCCAAGGTACACAATTAGCTTATCTGTTAGCAGACGATAAAGTAAACCACCTGCTGTTTCTTTGTAACCGATCTCACCCTCAAAGCCATCCACCTTTCATACAGTAGATCTTGAAATGTATATTGTTCCAAGTTTCTTTTCCTAATGATAACTCAGCTGGAGTAAAAGCCCTGCCCGAACCCTGCCTGGTTATACTGATGCCCGCCATGTTGGAAGAACTGCTCAAACTGCCCTCCTTGGTTAAAATTCTGCCCTCCTCTTCCACCCCAGCCGCCGCTTTGCCCGCCTCGTCCTCCTCGTCCCCTTCCCCCACGACCCCCTCTACCCCCTCCTCGCTCTTGTCGCCCTCCATCTTGGTGGTGACCTTTATTACCACCTTCTTGCCCCCCTTGATAACCTCCTCCAGAATATCCTTGACTTTGGTTACCCCCTTGATACCCGCCACCTTGGTATCCCTGCCCTTGATGCCCTCCTTGGTACCCTCCACTTTGGTATCCTTGACCTTGGTGACCCCCTCTACCTTGGTACCCTTGCCCATGATGCCCCCCTCCACCTTGGTACCCTTGCCCATGATGCCCCCCTGCAGGGTATCCAGGCCCTCCTTGCCCTTGTTGCCCACCATGATACGCCCCATGGTACCCTCCTCTTCCTCCATCTTGATAATGACCCTGACTCCCACCATCTGACCAACCTCCTTGAACTTTCCCCCCTCTATCTCCTCTCCCTCCGCCACCTCTTCCCCCTTGGTGCTGATCGTAGCCACCCCTGCCTCCACCTCGCACTCCGCCGCCCCCTGTTGGTCCGTCTTGGCGTTTCTGCCAGGTTGGCATCTCCGGAGGAGGAGGCTCGATTTCGTTTGGTCTTCCGCCACGGTCTGGAACACGTCCCATCAGCACCTGTGGGAATAAGAGCGGAGACGGTTTGAATCCAAATATCTCAAATCAGACTTTAGGGAAACACACAGTCACACATAGTTGATGTCTTCAATGGTGAATCTTTTGCTTTCGATTTCCTAAACACTTTTACAGGTTTCTTCACTACTTGGACTACACCCCCCATTTAATAAAAAAATCCCTTTCCCAATTGTGTTTGACTGATGGCACTCAGTGAGTAACCTAGTAAACCAGTAAGTATCTATCTAATGATGGAAACTTCAAAGCACTTTTTGTAAGTCGCTCTGGATAAGAGCTTCTGCCAAATGCCTAAATGCAAATGGTTGTCATGGTGATCACCTGACTAGTGTGACACAGGCAAAGACTACATAGATGTAGGGCTGCAACTAACGATTATTTATTTTGATAGGCAGAGTCGTGCGCACACAGAATCGAGAAGTCGCGCGTGTGCAGAGAAAATGTTGAGCGAGCAGGGGAGACATTGCATGCGCAGAATCGCGCTGTTGAGCGCGCAGTGGAGACACTGCACGCGTATAGAGTGCTTTGTCTGCTCTAAAAATGTCAAACCGCGCGCTCAGAATTGTGGCAGGACTATAACGCCATATGCGCACGCTTTTTCCTGCAGACGCTTCTGTAACCTCCATTGCGCGAGCAGCTGTGTATCTGTGTGTATCTTCGTGTATTTGTGCATCTTGTGGTCGCGCTCCTCAGTAATGTGAGCAGTCCAACTAATCGATAACGGCATTCGTTGACAACGAATTTCATTATCGATAATTATCAATTTTATTGATTAGTTGTTTCAGCCCTACATAGATGACTATATAAGAAAGAGAAAACAACTGATTAAACTTAATAAAAGAAAAAGCCTGGGTGATGCTGCTGAGAAGACTTTGACACACGGGATGTGAAGGAGGATGACGTGGACCCTTGAGTCACAGCTAGAGCACAACCTCGTCTTTTTTTTAATATATATAAATATAAGAAAAAATAACTCACAGCTTGTCATATGACTGAGAAACAGAAGCAGTGTGAATACTGGAATTTTATTTATGCAGAGATATAAAGATAAACGTTTACCTTGTTGATCGCGCAGGAGGTTTTTTCTCGGGTCTGGCCGCTGCTCGTGCGCAGGATTTTGGACAAATCTTCTCTGGCGGCGAGAAGGTGAGCGACACACACCTTGCTCTTAAAGGCGAGGGCTGTTCGCAGGGGCTGATATACTTTGGCCAACTTCTCAGTCTGGCTCTAAAAGAAAATCATTATACAACAGTCAGCAATCTGACTGGATGCGAGGCTTACCATGAGTGGTGGTCAAGAGAATAAAATAACTTTTCTAACCATTTTGTTTCAGCTACAGAGGTTTAGTGCTTCAGGCTCAGAGAAAAAGTAACAAAAAACATAGAAATTCCAGATTGTACCAGATAGAATCAAAGCTTTGGTACTGTGACACTGCATGAGAATATAAAACATTGATATACAATGGAACCTCGGATTGCAAGTAATGCGGTTTGTGAGCATTCCGCAAGACGAGCAAAGATTTTAAATAAATTTTGACTTGAAAAACGAACAAGTCTTGGTTTACGAGTACCGAGTATCATGTATCTCACATGCGCTTCTTGTTTTAATGCCGGGCGTCATGTGGTCACAACTGATCTGTGTTTGTATGTGTGTGTGTGTGTGTGTGTGTGTGTGTGTACAGTGAGCGTGTACTGTTTATTATAACACACGTGTGTGCGCGTGTATAAAGCAAAAGTAAGTCTCACTAGGGAGGTTAAAAATCCATGTTCTCCCTCCCTCTCTGTATCAGCCTGTCATTAGTTGTTATGTGTGTGCATAATTTGACACTGTGCCACACAAACACACTCTCTTTTTACAACACCCCCACCCCCTCCTCCTCTCGGCTTCACACACACACGCGCGCGCACACACACACACACACACACACACACACACAATCTCTGCTCTACACAGAAACTCTGCTTTGTCACAAGTCTTTTCAAAGGTAAAGTGCAGGTTGCATTTGTTTCTTTACTTTACAGCAGTGATCCCTTTAGTATGCGCGCACAGACACAGGCACACAGACACAGGCACACACAGTGTCTGTGCGCATAAACACTTATCTGTCTGGATTTATTTTTACTTTAATTTTTTAAGGTAAAGTGCAGGTTAATTTGTTTTTAATTTTTTTTTTGGACAAGTTTTGTTTTTTTAATTTGTTTTTTTTTAATTTGTTATTTTTACTTTATAATTTATATTAATTATTTTTATGTATTTATTTTTTGGGCTATGGAATGAATAATTTGAGTTTCCATCTATTACTACTCGTCTTAATTAAAATTTGAGTGGAAAAAGTGTGTCATCAGAATTTTCTCCCTGAGGATTTACAGGGAATAAAGTGTGTGTTTGAAATCAGACAGGAAGCCCACCTTGGCTCGGTCCGACCAGCCGAAGGACTGCACTGTGACGTCCAGACGCTTCAGTAACATCTTCCTCCTCACCTCATACTCGTTCACAAGGGACTGGTTAATAACTTCGATTTTCTCCTGGAAAGGAGAAAGAAAATAACGGTTCATGAAACCCACGCAAATGCAAATAGAACCCCTGGGGCATCGGGGCGTTAAACTCACCCAGTGGAGGGGGCCGAGGGGTTTACTCATCAGAGGCCCACCCACATGACGAGGAGGGACTTTAGATAATGCTTCCTTCAGCTGAGGAGAGAGCACACACACAGACAGATGTTAGTGTACAAGCAGAACAGTAGCACAATTTTATCAAAATGATCAAAAACCCACTTCATTCTAATAAAAATTATAATAATAATAAACACACAACAGAACGTTCATTAATATTTTATTAACGTTTATTTTAAATTTAAGTGAAAAGACAATTTGTAAAAGACTAAATTGAAGACTTCACTATGCTAGAATGAAGAATAGATGGGAAGAACGGCATCAAATATGTGTGCTGGATAAACAAACAAACAAACAAACAAACAAACAAAAAAAAGAACACTGCTCCCTGGCAAACCTCTTACATCTTAGTACGTGTTATGGTTGTAACAGACCGGAGGTGATTTGTTGCACATACAGATCGCTTCTCACGGTGATCGCTCCTCAAAGTTTAACATAGTGCAAAATAAAACATTTCTGCTCCTGAGTTATATTTGGGCCTCTTCCATGAGGAAACCTCCCCCCCATCCACACACAAACCCCTCCCTATGCAGTCATTAAGCCCCGCCCATATACTATCGCCCAGTTATATCATTAGATTGACTCAAATTTATCCTTACTGATTATTTCAAATGATTTTGTTTAAAAGAATCTCATGACTGTCTTCTCCCAAACATGAATGAAAACCCAGCATGCGCCCACGTCATCACAAAATATAACAACACCTCATACTGATCTTTAATTTAACAACTGAGTTCTGAGGCTTTTATTCTAAAATTTTAAATACAGGACATCAGGAACGCTGTTGTTATTCAAGACTGTGGACAAGAGCTGTTTAAAGTATTCTTTAAGTCATACTAAGAAATCAAAATGATATTTGTCTCCCTTTTTCTACTTTTGCTGATACAAAAAATTATCCAAACTTTGACAAAAACTCTGTGGTGTGTGTGTGTGTGCGTGTGTGTGTAAAAAGGTGTGTACTTTTTTCTCTATGCCACTAAAGAACTGGAACATGGTGATGTTGGAGGGGGGTTTGGACATGCCCAGCGCCACACAGATGCCCTTCAGCTCCACGAAGTGCTCGCTGCAGCCGGATGGCGCTCCTCCATCCTGAGCTTTCCTCTGGGGAGCGTTCACCAAAACCATCCGAGCAGCTTCCAGCTCTGAGATCAGGAACGCTGAATACAACCACATCACCGTCATCATCACCATCGTAATCATTATTATTACTAGACCTAATGTACTTAAATGTTATAATGAGCCCTGGTCACATGACTCGG
The DNA here is from genome assembly GCA_013621035.1 of Clarias magur. Classification (NCBI taxonomy): domain Eukaryota; kingdom Metazoa; phylum Chordata; class Actinopteri; order Siluriformes; family Clariidae; genus Clarias; species Clarias magur. The sequence goes on along the minus strand of QNUK01000159.1, from coordinate 88,820 downwards.
TCTCCATTTACTGTAATTCTTTGATGTTAAACACTAAATATATCTTTAAATTTTTAAATAAAAAGTTGAAAATCTGACAATGCTTTATTTCTAATAATCATCTAAAGTGTATCACTGTGCGTGTGTGTGTGTCTCACTGAGTAGAAGTTGACAGTTGTTGGCGTTCAGCAGACGATGTGTGACGTCTCCACGCGTGAGACATGAGTATGGACATGCTAACTCTGTTAGCAAACCGCTCATCTCTAACTGGAAACCCTCAGCCTCACTTGGACCTGCAAGCACACACATACACACACATACACACACATACACACACACACATACACACACCTAATTAAACACAATATAAGGCAACCGTAAGCTATTTATTAGTACTAAAGCTATGAATCATATTAATGTGAATGAATATAAAGTGAGCACGCAGAGACACACGCATCCTAACAGAACACTCACAGTTGGTGGCGTGGACGTTCTCCTCCAGCTTGCAGTAGAGTTTGAGCTCAGAGACGAGCCAGGCGCACAGTTTGGTGAATTCAGGAGACGCAGCGCCGCCACTGAGAGCCGCCTGCAGGGCACCATCCTCTAAAAGCGGCCCCTGGTACCTACACACACACACAGCAACACATCATAAACAAGTTTGTCTTTCAAGCCTCATCATTTCATCTGTTCTCTGAGCATAGTGCAGCTCTGGGTTTATACTACAATCTGAACCGAAATACTAATCACTAATACACGCCAGGTTAGCTCGTTGTGTTTACTGTTAAACGCTGAAAGAGAGCCGAGGTGAAGAGGTGGTGTTTACTTGAAACTCAATGTTGAGGCTGAATCAGAGTGAATCTCAATTGGTTTGGTTTGCAACATCATGTCTATGGGGCGAGCGTGGCTGGAAACACAGAAACAAATCCCCTCAGACACTGGTCAGAAATGTGACGGTGTGAGAAACATAAACACGCTTGTAATAAGAGGGGGGGGGGGTAATCAAAATCCTCTGGTGTAGATACTTAAGGGACGGGAATCACCTGACCAGTGACGTCTCAATGTGACATGATCACGAGGCCCGGGTGTCGATTGGAACGGTATTGCAATTCTATAAGCATCATGATTTCTTTTGTCTTAGATTTGATTACAATTCTAAACAAACTAAGCAGATAATCTGCTCCTATCACACAAAGTGGAGTGCACCACCTGTAGGATTGTAGAGGAACTACATTTTAAAGCAAACGTATATCCATTAAAAATATCATCGTCCTTCCCGTCAGCTGCTTCCGTTAGGGGACGCCACAGCGGACTATTTGTCCCCCAGTCTAACTTGTTCACCTTAAAAATATAATTTTAAAAAATCGAGTGTGGTGATGGACAAATTGCTACATTAAAGAATCAGTATGAATCTAAAACTCAAATCTAATTTTTCGTCTCCAGTAGAAAATCTTTCTCTGCTTCACATTCCTCAGTTATTTTTCTCCTTTTTTTGTTTTTCAGTCCAAATCTCCAGAACACACACACACACACACACACACACACACACACACACATATATATAGAGTGAGATTTGTGTTTGAGAATGTAGCAAGTAGCAGGTGCTAAGTGTTTAGCAAGGAAAAAAAACCCTCAAACTCCTGAACTTGGTCTCTTAGCTAATATGACCCACACTTAATCTACTGAACTTTAATTATTTATTACTTTTTAAAAATATTTTTAGAGCGTTGTCTTCTTACTTAATCTGACGTCACGTTTATATAATCACCATTAGGCCGAAGCCTGTGATTTTTCTTTATATAAAGAAAGGTATTATTAGTGTCACACAATCATCTCATGTTTTTATTAAAAATCTGAACACGTTAATCAATAATTGATTGAGCGTTAATTATTTCTGATACCAAGATGCAAAAGTATTTTTCCTATTAATTTATTCTGTAAGAAAGATAAACACTTTATTCACACAGACTGTAACACCACTCTCGTCCCTCTATCCTCGTTTAAACACACACAGTCAAATACTGCGCAAGTGCGCTCTCTTGTGGTGCACAAGTTAATAGGTACGTGAGGCATCTATCTAAATAAAAGAAAGGTTTTGTCTATACATTGGTGAGAACCTGTTCTTTCAATGATAATTTTATGTTTCATACATTGCAGGATCCAAAACCAGTCTCAGAAAAAGTTCACAGCTTTTCACAGCATGACGCAAAACTGGCTGGACAGAAGTCAATGAAACTTTGGCAGTACTTGCGGATTTTCCTGATGTTAAACCAGCGCCATGAGGAGACTAGCAGCTTCCTAAAGGAATATCAAAATGAGCTTAAAGTGAGATCAAAAGTTAAACACCACAGGCTTATGTTTCACTAGATCGATGATTAGATAAGCCCCGCCCACTGAGACAGTGAGAGCAGACCCCCGGTGCAGCGTTCACGCAGAGGACAGAAACCTGTCCTGATAAACTCCCAACTTCTCCTTCAAACCACTAACTGCTCTTCATGAGCATCTAACTGGGGCATTTAATGACATTGTTAAGAGTCCGAGACAGAGGTAAACCCGTGTGATGAACATCTGGAAGCTCTCAAAGCGCAAGAACTCGTAGGATCTGAAGAACTACCGCCAATCGCTTGTCTGCCAACAGCATGTAAGAGTCTGACAGCTGCACCGATGGACAGAAAGGTTGTAGGAGGACGTGTAGAGGATAGACAGATCAGCTTCTGGAGAATAAACATCTTAGAGATCGTGGCATGATGTGGATTGAAGGCGCGTCATAGAGTGCCTCATACCTGTATAATAGCAGCTACAGTCATCTATCGAGTTTGTCAAGCTATAACTCGACTTGTTGAAGCATGGAAGCAAGAAGGTAAGACAAACATGGCATTTTTGCATCGCAGGTCATTCCAACAGCTCTTCTGTTCTGTTTGATACCACAAACTAGCAAATGGCTAAACATTATTAGAAATATGGTGAGGAATGAGGTGCATGAGTGCTCGGTGTGGTAGAGAGTGACGGTAACACGTACATAAATGAGAATGCAGCCGTCTTACAGCTTTCATTGGCTGAGAGTGATACTGGAAGAGAGGATGGACAGAACACAAAACGCTCCTGACCATGGGAGGGCTCCATCACTCTCAGACTGGCGACAAAAACTTTATGTCATGATGGTCTGGATTAGTCGAACTAGAACCCGTTTCATGACATCATACCAGTCCAGGATGAGTTCACAAGACTGGTGAGAGGGCGTGATGATGTCAAGTCTAAATATTCTCTCCAGAAAGAAGCTTGGAAGGTAAAAGAGAAATATCTAAAGCTCAGAACGTTACACAAGATTAAAGAACAACAAAGAGCTAAATAAATCCGAGCTGCTGAAGAGGAAACTGCTGCATGGACAAGTCTGTTTGTAGCAGCATGATGGTGCAGCCTGCACCGTACTCGCATCGTCTGAAAACACCAACACACACAGTAAAGAAGTCGTGCATGTTCACTGGACTGTGTGCAGACATCCTGGGGTACAAGTGCCAGACACATCCTACCAACATCAACCAGAGAAGGTCGTAAACATCACCAATGCTACCATTATGTGAGATGTTCCAGATGTTCCAGTAACTTCCATCTTAGTGAGATGTCCTGACACAGTAGGACAAATGAGGAAAAAACCTGCTTGTTAATGGATACAGCTGTTCAGATGATCTGAACATGGAGTGAAAACAAACTGAAAAGTTTAGGAACTACATGAAACTGGAGATGGAGACAGGAAACTGAAAAATTAACACGGTGCCAGGGATAACAGGAGCAGGAGGAACATTAAAGAAAAGATTTGATCAGAATTAAACAGAGTTCCCAAACCCTCCATCAGCGAGTGAAGGGCAGAAGATCAGACTTATGAGCGGGGATCTTGTGAAGAGACTTAATGAAGGAATACGAAAGCTTGTTAACAAATGGACCATGTGTATTGAAAAAGATTAAAAGATAAAGATAAAGATATGTAAAGATAAGATAAAGTATGTATTTGTCTTTTCTGAAAAATTAATTAAAATACATTCTAAAGCCAGAGTGCAGATCATTTTTGACTTACCAACTTATACATAATAAAGGAATCACCAGGGATCCCTTGAAACGATATCACAACACCCAGTCCTGATTCTCAGATAGTGCCGTATTATCTAAAATTATTAACATTTCTGCATTATTATGTACAGAATCACTCAGAATTTCCAAACATAACTTAAAAACGAATAAATAAATAACAGAATAATATTTGCATGCCTGCTGGGTTTTGGATGAAAATAGAAAAGACAGAGTGTGACAAAGTTACCAGGAGAATTATATCCAACTATAGCACGCTCAGTAAAACCAAACATGCTGTTTTACTTATAAAACTGCACACATCTGTATCAAACACTACTGACTATTTTCAAGCAAAGAGTTTACTCTATTACACTTTATAGAAGTCTCTTTTTGTATGGTAGCTTTTCTTATGGTATTGTTTTGCATGTGCCCAAGATGTTTGCATAATACTGTAAGTAAAACAGCTGGTAGGTTTTTACTGAGAGTGCTGGACAAAATGAGCTCTCCCAGGAGCGTACATTAGGTTTTTTTCTGTTTCCATCTGAAAACTGGTCAGTCATGTAATATGTTGTTTTCTTTACAGGCATGAAAATGTTCTTCTGTAACATTATTTACTTATTAATTATTTTTATGGGAAATATTGAATGTTTTGTGCATAACAACACAGACATGTATAACATTTGTACTACAGATAATATGGTGCCTAAGACCTTTGAACAGTACTTTGTAAGTGGTGTGTGTGTTTTTTAGACCAGAGCTTTCCAAATGAAAGGGGAGCCGTTCCACCGAGCCACCAATGCCTCACCAAATTATCTATATAAGGAATGGGAGTGACCAGGACTCCACTGATACAATATTACCGCAATACGACATTGCCAATTCTATGTGTGATTCTGTAAGTATCACGGTTTCAGAACTATCCTGAACTGAAAGTACATATTCTAAGATTTTGTTAGAATTCTAAACAAACTTGATAAATAATTCACTCCTACTACATAAGCTGTGCTGTGTGAATAGTTTAGAGCACCACCTGTAGGATTATAGAGGAACAGCAACACTGTTCGACCTAATGCACACATAAATGCTAAAAATGTATTTAAAAAACAAAAGAAACAAACAAAAAAAACATATTACTGTCAGTGTGGTGATAAACTGAAGAATCCTGATACATCACTGAATCATTTTTTTCACCATGCTTTACATGTATATTTGTAAATATAGACAGAGAGAGATAGTACAAACAAATATAAATATATAAAATATGAACATATAATGCTGCTTGTGACTGTTAAATGACTTCCACTAGCATCAGATACTTTATAATAAATAAACATAAATAAATCACTGCACAAACAACAAATCAGTACTGACTACAACGTCAACACCTACATAATACAAACATTATTGTTTTTACTAAACACATTAAAGTATGACATCCTCATGAACATGAGAAATCTTCATGGACATTGGATTTATAACTCAATACTTTAATGATGTCATCAGTTATTTCATCATGACTTTGATATGAACCCACACTCTGTACTATTGAACTCTATTATTATTATTATTATTATTATTATTATACACACAGCTGTAGAGGAATATCTACTAATCCCCCTGTGGGTGTGTATGTGAGAGTGTGTGCGTGTGTGTGTGTGCCAGCTCCCAGTCTCTCACACGTTCTCTTACCCTCTCTTTATTCAGGATCTAAATCCAAACCCTTGAAGCTGATTTTGTTCCTAACTGTAAATCAAACTGAACTCAGGATGTTAAACACCTCTCTGTGCGTTCTGACACACCCTGCCTTCACACATATTCACTAAACTCTCTCTGCTGCTCACCCCAAATCCTCCAGAGAGTCCAGAATGTCGTTCTCCATGATGACAGATCTTTATTTCAGCTTTAATCCGGAGAAATTATACAGGACTGACACTCTCGCGCTAGCGCTCGTGCTGCTGCTCCTGCTGCATGATATGCTCGGTTGGCAGGACAGGGGTCCTAACAGCGCCTACATAGATGACCAAGCGTATTCCAGAAATCATCAGAAAAATAAAGCAAAATAAAATACAAATATATTCACTTAAATATCTGGCTATGTAGTGCTGGTTTATTCAAAGTGCCAAATAACAAAGTAGCAATAAGCAAAACTACAAATTAAAATACACGGAGACATCTTTTCGCGCAGGCATATTAATAGAGAGGCTCACAAAAATTATTGCCGAATCGGTCGTAGTGTACTGATTATTTATGCAGTCTGTCTTCATCCTGTATCCCCTCTGAAACCGCCATGTTTAAGGTAGATAATTACGTGCCTGTGTAATGCTTAAACGTATGTGCATTTAAACAATTTTAAACAAATAACTGCGAAAACGTAATTATTAGGACACATGTAAAGGAATTTGTATAGTATACGTGATATGTACAACATTGCAATAACTACATTTCTACCTAAGCTCACTGCATGTTTTACGTGTTTAATTTTCGTAATTAGTAAAATAAGCTTCGCCTGTCCACAAGTCAATCCTGCTAAGAAGTTATTGATAAATCGATTTCAGCTCGCTGATGTTTATCCAACTGAACCAATTTTAGTCACTGCCGAGCGTGGGAGATATTTTTTTAATCAGGCGAATATTATATCTCCCAAACAGCAGGGTCCTTAGGGTGTAGTATTATGCCGGGATGGGATTTAGTTGTCAGCGTTTAGTCCCATACACGCAGACACTGAACATCCCAAATATCTTTATTTAAAGTGTTTATCGTATTTATTTTATATTAAATTGTTAGAAGCGTTTACAATTAGTTTGCATTTCCAGAATTGTATCCTACGGTTGTAATATAGGACTCCTAAGTAATGTTTTTTTTTTGTTTGTTTTAATGCTCGGTTTGTAAGTTAGGAGCAGAAGAGATGCACCGCGGCCCGAGCGCGGATTATAGTCGGGTTCCTGCGCCCCCGCCTCGGTATGGACCTCCACCCGCTCCCGGGGCAGGGCCTCCTTTCACAGGGTCATTTAACAAACCGAGTTTCCCTCCACACTTCCCCAGCACTGTGTCCTACCCCAGGTCGGTTCCTCCTCCGGTATTTCAGAGCTTCAGCACTGAGGCGCCGTCTTACCAGGTAAAGCTAATCAGCACACAGAGACATGCTCAGGGCTGGGCGGTGAGTCACAGTGCGGTATGATAACCGGTACCGCGGGTTTACGGTACATCACATTGTGCAGCATCACATAATTCACATTTCTTTATTGCCTTACTTGGCCAGAGTCGAATGTTCTGTGCTCACATGCTTATGTTGTATCAATTCCAAGTTGATTTGTGTGCATGTGTGTAAACAGGCAGGAGCACAGTTTCCTGCAGGATGGATGCTTCATCAGGACGAGCTGCAGACTATGGAGGTGAAGTGAGTAACATACATGCACACATAATTATATATAAAAAAATTGATTAGCATGCAGGAAAGGGAGCAAAATATAAGGATAGAAAGGATGGAGAAATTTAAATAAAGGAAGAATGAGGATGAAAGGCATGAAAGAAAAATGGCTGGATTGTAGCTGGTGGCTACAAGACTGACACATAACATAGGCCACACCTCCTTCACTGAGACTGACACATAACATAGGCCACAGCTCCTTCACTGAGACATAGGCCACACCTCCTTCACTGAGACTGACACATAACATAGGCCACAGCTCCTTCACTGAGACTGACACGTAACATGGGCCAAGCCTCCTTCACTGAGTGACATATAACATGGGCCAAGCCTCCTTACCTGAGTCTCCACACATAACATAAGCCCCACCTCCTTCACTTAGTCTGACACATAACATACGCCACGACTGACACACACGCCCTCCTGGCTACGCCTCCTCTGTTGAATAATAAAATAAAAAAGTATAAACAATAAAATTTTGGTGTTACTTCTCCATGTCACTGCAGAAAGAAAGCGGAAGAATTTCTGCGCATCCTGGAAGCTAAAGATCTCCTCAAAGCACACGGTGAATCAGTAGACAAAAGCACGAGGCGCTCCAGCGTGGACCGTGAAGCTGAGAGACACAGCTCAGAAAAGCACTCGAGAGGGCGGAGCCGGAGTAAGAGCAGGAGCCGTAGTCGGGGGAGGAGCCGAGCAAAGAGCCGAGCAAAAAGCCGGGGCAGGAGCCGTGCACGGAGCAGGAGTCGGAGCCGAAGTCGCAACCGAAGTCGGGGGAAAAGCCGCACCAGAGCAAAGAGTCGGCCGAGGAGTCGCAGTCGAAGCCGGGGGCGGAACTTGGCGAGGAGTAAAAGTCAGCCCCGGCTACACAAAGACTCTCAGTGTAGCATTAAAGACACTGCGGCTCCATCTGTTAGCACCAGAGTACCGGACCTCTTCCAGAACCTGAAAGAGGTTCTACAGAGCAAAGAGCTGGAGAAACACCTGGCTGTGGTGAAGAACACATTCATGATCAACCAGGTCCGCCAGCTTATCACTCACTCACTACATTCACAATGATTCGTCTGCGCTCACTCAAATCCACCTCGCCTGATTAGCTACAGCTTCTGTGCTGAACTCACCAGTGAAATGCAGAGATAGAGAGAAAGAAATGAAGACAAGAAAGAAAGAAAATATTTAAAAGTGAATTGACACCTTTTCCTCCCCCCCCAAAAAAACTAAACCAAACCCATGTGATTTATGGTGGGCTGGGCTACTAAAGCACCAATCAGAATGAGCTATTTACTAATGTAATTGCAGCTATATCAGAAATCATCAGACAGATGATTCTACACTGATGTTACCAATGTCAGATCAGATATCATTATAAGACCTTTAAGTAATTCTTTAATGATATTTGACCTAGATCAGACATCAGACTGATCACATGATATAACAGTCCACCATGACAACGATATCAGAGCTACCTCAGACATTACCAGAATTTGATTGATTATTATACTAGTGTAAGAAAAGTTGTTGATGGAGAAAAGAGTTTGTAGAAATAGTTAAAAGGGGAAAAGCTATAAATAAGCTGAAATTGTGATCAGTTTTATTGTAATCAACGCCATTATTTCAGGTTGAAGCCCATGTACATGTCTGCCTGCCTAACTTATTAATGCAAATATATATATTTTTAAGGTTGTATACCTCACGCCTTGTTTACTATAAGTCGTTGTCAGCCAAATACACTCTCTGCTCGCTAATCAGACAGTAAATCAAAGATGAAAAATCAAAAAGTCAATGTTTTCTCTTAAAATGACTCCAGCGTGCTAAAATTCACTACCGCACTGTTATTTCAGCAGTAAAAATATTAAGTAATCATGTTAAAAATATTCAGTTTAGCTTTTCTAATTAGTGTCTATTGGTGCAGGTGTTTGTTTACAGTGAGCAAGTAGCTTATTAGTAGCATATTTTAAAATGGGTTATTAAATCTGCCACGTAACTGCTCATAACTTCACTTTTACTAAACATTTTGATTTATGGTGCAGGTTTAATTTCAGGCAAATACCCAAGTACTGCCAAAGTTGTATTAAATTCTGTCCAGCCTTTTTTGCATGATTTGGCTGGACAGAAAGACAGACAGACAATTTTCTGAGACTGTGTTTGGGTCTTCCAATGTATGAAACTTAGCTAGCTTAGACAGATCAGACATCATTAAACGTACAGTAATACACTAAAGATGGAGCTAGATTAGACACATAGATCAGAACTATACTAACACAGTTACAAGCTAGATCGCAACGTTTTGCCAGATTTATTTGACACGTCTTTTATTTTTAGTTGTGATTTTCTGAAATGACACAGGTTACAAACAAACTCAAGTCTAACCTTGTGTCACAGAAATGCCTTTACACTCTACAGTCTGAGCGATGTCCGATTTCACGAAGTTTAGTTGTTCCTAGGGCGGAGAGATCTAATGTTAACATTGAAGAAAATGATAAAATAAGATTACGGCATAATGATGGACTTTTTTAAATTGTTGCATTGATTAGACAGGCCAGCTGATTTGACCAGATTCTGTTGAATCTTTTAAATTCCAAACTGAAAAACAATTTGTTTACATTCCTTTCATTAATGATTTTGGTTGGACGTTAAATAAACTTATTCAGTATACATTTCTCACTCACTCACTCATCATTTATACCGCTTAATCCTGTATTCAGGGTCACGGGGGCCTGGAGCCTATCCCAGGAGACTTGGAGCACATGGCAGGGTACACCCGGGACAGGCTGCCAATCCATCGCAGGGCACAGACACACACACATTCACTCACTCATTCACACGCTACGGGCAATTTGGGAACGCCAATTAGCCTAACCTACATGTCTTTGGACTGTGGGAGGAAACCGGAGTACCCGGAGGAAACCCACCAAGCACGGGGAGAACATGCAAACTTCATGCACACAGAACCGGGAACTGAGCCTGGCCGGGGATCGAACCCGGACCCTGGCTGTGCAAGGCGACAGTGCTAACCACTACCACACCGTGCCGCCAGTATACATTTCTTTCATTTGAAAGTTTGTTAATAATGTGAACTTGGCTGCATGTTGTAGACATGAGAAGTCTGATCTGATCTTTGTCATGTCGCTCTAGGTCCTCTGTGTTAGAACTAGTTTGTGCCAATGTTTGTGTTTGTGTGATAATTCACAAGATGTAGATGTGTATATATGATGTGTATAATTTTGGCAGGTTCATGAAGACATAAATCAGAATCTTTCAGAGCTCCAGATGAAGTCCTGGGAACAGGATCGACCTGCCGACTTTAACCCGAACTCCGTACTTCCTCACGAGCGAGTGGGAGGAGGTGACGGCTCACTGCCTCGAATCTTATCTTGGAACAATCCTGGACAAAAAACTGAAGTGTTTAGAAATAAAAGCCTGTTCTCCAGCATCGAGGACGAGGAGGAGTTTCTCTACGGAGACGAAGACGGAAGGAAGAAACCACAAGCCGTCACTGTCCCTCTCGCCCAGACCAGACCTGCTGAAAATCCTGTCCTGTCACCCTACCTTTCGAAATCGGCCATCCTCCAGGAGCCCAACATCCAGGTCATGACCTCCAGACGACCCCTGACCCCGGACGTGACTGCGGAGGAGTGCGAGAGGGTAAAGAACCTGCTGAAGACCATCGGGCTGAATCTGAGCCAGGCTGACATCAGCAAGATGGCCATCAGACTGAAGCAGAAGCAGGACGAGCAAAAAGAAGTGAGCTCGAACTCGGCTCTCAGAGTGGGGCTGGAGACACTGCTGAACCGCAGTAAAGGTATCCAAGCTAGATCAGACATGAGTCCGAGTGCTCGACTGAACGTAATGCCCTAAACCGATTAGATCATGCTGGATCAGAAATACAAATGATGTTAGCCCAAGTTTAGACATCCTGAAACCTTTAACACGCTAAGATATGTGTGCTAGATCAGACATTAGAGCTGTAATAGTATACTTAAGATATTATATCTTGATCACACACAAATATCAGACTTTTAGTAAATTTGTATCAGAGCTAGATTGGACATCCTAAAACCTGTAATAATGCAATAAGGTATCAGACACTAATGGTGTAGGAAATGGATCAGACAAGCAACGCACTAAATACATTAGAGAACAGATATCTTTGTACCTGATACAGAGGCATCAAAGACAAGGGTCAGGCTTGTAATAAAACACGTATGAGAAACAAACATGAATATAAGAACTATAAATGATCCAAACCCTTTCATATATTTTTAATCATTTCCCCCAATGATCACCCCGTAAAGGTATGAATGTGAGATCAGACTCACATCAGTCTGATCAGTGTGATTGAAGCAAAGTGTCTATAATGACACTCTTTTATTTGTACTGTGTGCAGTGCAGACGTCTGATGACAGTCGGAGTGTCCGATCTGAGAGCAGCCATTCACACAGAGAAACCGAACACAGAGACACGGTAATGAAGTAACGAACACGTTTAACAAACAATAATAATATGAATAAGGCTCTGATGCTAACGCGGAGATGTTGTGGCGGTTAGCAGAGTGATGAGCGGGAGAAGGAGCGGAGACAGCAACAGATCCAGAAGAAGAGAAAGGAGTACCTGGTGAAGGAGCTGGAGGGATTGCTCAAGCAAGAAGGTACTCAAGCGTTACATGAAACCTTCTTGCGTGCAGAACACTGGCGTGTGAGGGTAAAGTTCATGCTTTCGTTGCAGGTTCGGGCGATTTGATTCCTGTGATCGGTTTCTTCTGTCAGCGGTGCGAGGAGTTTTTTGGGGACCTGACCAGCGCCGAGGGACACAGACACACCAACACACACCAGGTGAACACCACAAGCACAACAACATCTGGCCCGCATCTGAGTAGGCTTTGATTATTAGATTGATTATTTCTTTGTGGAGTTTCGGAGTCCCAGGTCCTTTGGTTGTCCTTATTTTCGCCAGAGCGCAGTTAGCTTCCCAAACTATAGTCTTGGGCACTGCATGATCTATAGAACAAATATTGTTATATTTGTCCATCATGTCTGTATTATTACATCCAAAACCATTTACTATTTCCAAACATACCTTAAAATGTAATAAATAACATTACAGAAGAATATTTGCATGCCTGTAAAGAAAGCAACATATTACATGACATGTGACTTAGACATGTTACAGCTGACTCAAGTGAATCAGGAAATCGACACATTTTGGGATTGAATCCCAGACCCTTCATCAGTGACAGCAATCAAAATATTGCTCAATATTATTTACATTTGGAAAATGAAAGACTTTTGAGTGGCTGAAATACCAACTGATTCTGCAGCATGCTCCGTAAATCTCTTACATGTTTGTTTCTTATCACAGAATCAGCAGCTTAAAGACGAGAAGAGACATCGGAAGCACAAACCCCAGGAGCTCCGAGATGGAGACGAGCGTAGTGTTGAAAGGAAACGACCGAGAGAGGACACGAGCCCTCGCAGGATCGAGGACAAGTCCAGAGTTCAGGAGACAAAAGACAGGAAAGAGGACGACACCCAGTCGAATAAGAACCACAAGAAGAAGAAGAAGAAAGACAAGAAGCTGAAGAAGAAGGACAAAAAGAAAGAGAAGAAGAAAAAGGATAAGGCAGATAAAAAATAGGGAACGTCTCCTTAGTGCTGTTAAAGGTGGAGTGATGTGATATTCCATTCATATCACGATACATGACAAAATGATGGGGACATCGCAAAACAGTGCCAAAACTATTATAAATCAGCTCATCTTTACTGTAATGTGGCTGTAGGAGTAGCGACAGCACACACTTGCCTCTCCAGTACGTACAGTGTTGATAGCAGCATATCGCCCCCTGCTGCCCAACTGTGCTAAAACATCTTCACTGATTCAAGATAACAGGAACCTTGAACATTGTGGAGATGAAACATTTGGTGCTGGTTAAAAAGTTAAGACTGTGAGAGGAGAAGTTGAGCCAGATGGTAAATGAACCTTCATCTCATACGTAGCATTAGACTTGCCCTGAAGCTACAACGCTACTTTAACTAACAGGTCACAGAATCTTATCACCTCCAGATTAGCCGTAAAAAATATCGCCTAGACCGTTTGATCTGCAAATGAAAATAACTTGAATTTTAGTTCTGGCTGAAATTGTCCCGATATCAAATATTAAAATGACTGGATTTTTTTTTGTAATAACATTTTTCATGGTGCACATGACAAGGATTTAGCCTGTGCAAATCAAGAGGTGCCAAAACGTAATGAGAAGAAGGTGGGCGAGGCTTGATTTGATTAGTCAATCAGCTGCTGTTTGGAGGCGGCGGGAAGCACATCATCTTACTCTCGTTCTCTTGCTGGCTTGTTGCGTGTAAAAATTATCATATGTGATGTTTGAATATGGATCATTTGGCTCACTAAGGAGTCAACTCTTGATTCCCAAATGAATCATTCTTCTTTCCTAAATAGAATTATTCTTTTTTTTACATAAATATAGGAACTGTATGAAGTTGTCGATCGCAAGTTGTAAAAAAATAAAAATAAAAAAATAATAAATGCCATGTTATGACGACTTGGATTGTGAAATGTTAATGATAAATTTGGATCATGGAATATTTGAGTAATTAGTATTCTTATGACAAGTTGAAATAATGACATAGCACTTCACAATTATTTATTTTATTTTTTACAACTTGCTGTCCATAAATTTGTAAATGTAAAAAAAAAAAAAAAAGGCAGTCAAAGAAAAGCCACAGAGCGCATGTAGGGAATGTTAATTTATATTTACATTTCTAATCATTTCACAGTTTATATACAAACACTGAGCGTGTAAAAAAAGAAAAAATCTGTACAGCAATGAGGTCCAATTTTAAAAAGGAATTAAAACAAGTTAGTTCCATCTTTAAATGTTGGTGCTTCAGATTAAAATAATTACATGTTTTTCTAAAAGTACAGGAGTTGAGGAGGAGAAGTTAAAGCGGTCCCGTGAGAACACTAGAAACTCGAGCCAGGAGATTAAAATTAAATATATTTGGTCACAAGATTTCAGTTAAAACATCAATCATGCCTTCAAAGATGCTTTCAGTATTTATAAAATATGACAAGCTCTGAATCAGGAAGTGTTTTTTAGTGTTCTGGAGCTACTATTTGTTCTTCCTGATAGAGCGGACGTGATGGAAGAGAGTGAAAACCTTTGCTTCACCATGATTCTCAACGATAGCAAAAACACGAAGACATGAAAGTCCAGAGAGACCGCACTATTATTATTATTTCTGTTTTCTCGACTTGGTTTGCTATTGTCTGATGGCAACCACAAGATTATGTTCTCATCACAACGTCATACTTGCACCTCAGCTCTACAGAAACGTGGACTTGGCACGCTATCCAAGTACATAGTTTGAGATAAAGCACTATATATAGTGAGTTAATGCTACAATGCAGGAGCTAAATAAAAAGCAGTATAATAGCTAGCTCAATAGCCTTAATAAACAAGCTACAAGACCCTCGGCCTTTAATGCTCCACTCACAGGATACACAGCATTCTGATTGGTTCTCCAGTCACAGGTTTCTTACACCATAAAAGTTCATGTAAGCTGATCTTAAAAAGTTTTTAAAGGCATTTAATGGTGAGTAAAAAAAAAATCATATGCTTAAGGAAAAGCCTGTGATTGGTCACCTGATGCTGTCAATCAAATGACTTGCTTTTCTGAAAGCAGGTGGTTCTTAGATATGTATATTGATTAAACAATCAATAACTCTGTCTCACTCTCTCTAAAAAGAAAAGGATCAAGTGTTCTTAAGCTGAACTCAATACCAGTTTCTGTATTGGAGAACATTCTGAGTGGAACCCTTTCACACAAAGCTAAGTGACAGAACGCATAAATAACACAAAAGAGTTATCGACAGAAAGTAAAACTATTACATCAAAGCTAATAATTCGATTATCCAATGAGCCTTTAAGTAATATAGAATAATATAGGACCCTCTACCTGTGTCCAGTTTAGAGAAGGTTCCCCGCAGAGCCTGTTTAGTAGGTCATCATCCCATACTTCTAAGTACCAGGTTTTCTAGTAGGACCATTTAAAAGCACCCTACAGCTTAGTGCTCATCAGAAAGTGTTTTGAGTAGAAGCCTAACTCATCCATTAGGACATTTTTCTTTCTTAGAATAATGTCCTTATAGGAGAAGCTTTCAAGTAGAACCATTTAGAGAGCTAGGAACCCGAAAGGAACTACAAGTACAAATCCTACAAGTCAAGAGATCCATTAACTCGCACAGAACTCACTATCACTATCAGAGAAGCTTCCAAGCAGAATCCTTTCAGAAGCTACGAACTCGTTAGAAAGACCTAAAATACTCAGCCATCCAGAAGGGCTCTACTTCGATCCTCCATTTAAGCAGAACCATTTTTAAATCTAGGAACCCACAATGACTTTAAAAAAAAAAAGGTCCTGTAATTAAAGTATATCTATACAGTATATTTTCCTGTCAAAGAACATTCCAATCAGGCGAAGAATCCTTACTTACTTATCCAATTATCTAATGAAGCTAATCTATCCAATTTTACTTATATAAAGAACCTCAAAGAATCCCTGATGGGTTTCTGATCCCTATTCTCTGATAGGTCCAGGAAATGAAATGTTCATGGTCTATATATTAAAATAATGAACAAAAATGAAAAGCTTTGAGTTACACACTTACCCAGGTCATACACACTCTCTTAGTACAAAAAGGTTATTTCAGGATTTGTTAGGGTTTCCTAGAAAACTAAACGTGAGGAACGTGTGAAGAACCGTTGAGTATTTAGGACAGAACGTAGTGTACAGGAGCAGAAATTATTTGAAACATGATCTCTCTGGACGTCCGCAAAGTAAGATTTTAAAAACACACGAGCTTCGAAAAGGAGTGTATATGCAGGTGTGTGTGTGTGTCTGGTAGTAATATAGGGTTCAGGACTTGAGTGTGCATCAGCTCTTAGGCTGCTTGTGTGTATAAAGGGCCTGGCACCAGGGTGTATGCAGGTGTGCGTTTGTTAATAATGTAGGGTTTGGCACTAGTGTCTATGTAGGAGTGTGTTTGAAGGTGTTTGTTTGAAGGGTTTGGCACAAGTGTTTGTGTGTGTGTTAGCAATATAGGGTTTGGCACTTGTGGGTGCATCAGATCTTAGGCTGCTGGGGTGCGTGCATGCGTGCGTGTGTGTGTTTGTGTAGGAATTGCACTTGTGTGTATCAGCCTCATAGATCAGCTCCATGTTAAATGGCTACAATCAGCACTACTGCATTTAGAACTTTAGAGTGTGTGTGTGTGTGCATGCATGTCTGTGTGTGTTTGTGTGGAGTGTTTTACAAGTGTATGGAAACAAAAATGTCCTTTAATGACGGTCAATTCTCGAGCACTCAGACATTTCATTTTTCTTTCATTAAATCATTAAATTTTTTAAAAATATTATAAATATAACTTCAGGACAAAATTCTGTTTAAAGATCACGGTAGTGGAACAAAACCCATTCACCGTATGTCCTGTCAGCGCTCACGGCGGTAAAATATTACAAAACAAGAAGCTTAGAGATATCGTTTCAGCTTTCTAACTCAGACGCCAGCTCTAAAGAAAAAATTCATCTCTAGCACAGAGCTCCCTCTAGAGGGCGACATTGCACATATGGTCATTGACATATCTGGAAACGTTTCAGCATAATAAAGTGTCGCTTTTGTTGCTCGTCTTCAAGTAATGTTCAGGGTAACGGTTTGTCGTTTCGTCCTTTAGGTTGCCATTTAACAGCAGTCCCTGGTTCGAGGAGGGTGGAGCTTAAGTTAACTAAATCTCATGACATCACAACAACAATTACTTAATGTGAACGTGAGCTAGCCTGCTAGGAAACGTTAGATAGCTACCGAGGTAATCTTAAACTTAGCTTGGCTAACTCAGTATTGCGTGCAGGAAGCTAGCATAACTTAAAAGAAAAAAAATGTAAAAGATGTCATATACAAATTTTTCTCTCTCTCTCTTTTTTTTTTGTAATAGGCTCTATGAATTTAAGATAAGCTTCACCCTTAATAACTCGATGGGATTCTTGTTCATTGTAATCGCACGGCCATACACTTGTGCCAGTGTGTATTGCACTTGTGTCTGTGTGTACTTGCTTTAAACTCACAAACGTTTGGCACATGGTACAACTTCATTCACTCAGTCACTCACTCTCTCTCTCACACACTCATGCACACAGAGAAATGTCCTCTCTGCATCAGATGAATCCGCTGAGGAGTTTCTTCCCGCAATCTTCCCCGCGTGGCTGAACCTCTGCAGTCCGACTCCTTAACACTGTATACCACGATCTTGTTAAACATCCCAAACATCTCGTAGTCTGTACGGCGTTAGCTTCTTAATGCAGGACTTCCTGTTTTATCAGGTTCTTTAGGTCCATCTTTCACTAGAGCTGAAAAAACCTGCAACAGAAAACACTTTCCAAAACACCGTGCACACACACACAGACTGTACTTTATGGATATGTGTACAGTATGCTAGGTGTGTACCTGGTTCCAGCGGCGGTTGTTGCTGAGCATTTGTGTGTTAGAGATGCAGGTGAAGAGCGTGTGAGCTGGGGTGTTTTGTGGGAGGCGGGACAGGAACTGGGCGCTGTGGATGAAGTCCATCTGCAGCAGGACGTCCTGATAGAGCCGCAATATTCCCAATGCGGTGCGGAACAGGGCTTCCTCTCCGTCGCGGCAAAACAAATCCCACACGCGGCATGCCACGTCCAGCGGCAACGGCTTACTGTAGAGCGTGAAGATCCTAAACACGCGCACACACACACAGGGAGTGTACCAAATGATTCTCTTAGACAGCAGGGTGTAGGGAATATGGACGATTATGTAGAGAGTGGAACGGAGGAAAAGGCGAAAAAAGGGTGTAACTAAATGTGTGTGTGGGTGTGGGGTGGGGGTGGGGGGGGTTAAACAGGGAGTGAACAGGCGGAAGTGAGGAGAGGCTAGGGGTAGGGAAAAAGAAATAGGAAATAAGACAGGCAGAAGGGACTAGGTCGTAGAGTATATGCAGAAAGCAGTAGAGAATAGGGAGCAGATAACTGACCGCAGGGAATTAAAAAAATGAAGAAGGGAACTGGGATTAGGGAGTGGAAAACAGTGGCATACAGAAGGAAGTAGAGAAATTGGAGTAGGGATTTGGGAACTGGGATAAGGGAGCAGTGAGAATAGGGAATTGGGAGTACAGAGGAGAGAAGAGGGGGTAGGGATCAAGTATCTCAGTGTAGAGAATTGGAAATCGTGATTGTGAAGGAGAGAACATGGATTAGTAGGGAACACTTACCAGTCTATGAGGTAAAAGTCTGGAGTCAGACTGTTGCTGTGAAAGTGCTGGAATAATTTGGGTAGATTCTCCTCGAAGAAAACCTCAAAGACAGCGAAATACTTCAGCATCTGCAGAGCAAACAGCGTCAGTTAAAGCAGGAGAATCCCAGTCCGAATTCAGGACGCAGTTAGGATGTCTGAGATGACACAACTTACGGAGGAGGAGGAAGAGGAGTGTACCTCTGGCATACCTCCAGGTTAATTACATTTTACGATTATAAATGTTAATTTAGCACAGGCTTTTACAAAGACTGGGTAATGTTAACTGAACAGCTTCAATTAATAACAAGACAGAACCTGGGTTAACTCTGTCAGAGGTGTGTAGGTGTGTGTGTGTTACCAGGTCATGGTCCACCCTGAAGAAGGCCATTTGACATGGTTTGTTGAGGAGGTTAGCAAAGGCAATAAAGGCATCGGCTTCCTCGAGGTTCAGGATAAGTACAGCAGCTATGAAGGACATTCCCTGCACCTTAAATGCGTACAAACACACACGCTTCAGTACCAAAATCCACAACACACAGTCATGAGGTGATTAGTGTGGGGTGATCAAGAACAACCTGTGACAAAAAGTTAATACTCACATATCCCACATCAGGTCTGTAGCAGGTGTACGCTCCCAAAACATTGTGCAAAACATCATGATATGGTCCACCCTTCAGAGAGAAAAAGTGTGTAAAAGAGAGTGTAATAGAGTAACATTGAGAGAGTGATAGCAGGAGAGAGTGTGTGGGGTCATGGAGAGCGAGAGTGAGAATTAGAGCAATAGTGAGTAACAGTAAGAGTGAAAGTGTGTGAGAGAGTGTCATGGTGAAAGTGAAAATGATATTGACAGTTATGAGAGAGTGTCATGGTGAAAGTGTGAACGTGAAAATGATATTGACAGTGATGAGAGAGTGTGTGTGAATGAGAGTGAAAGAGGGGGGACAGTATGAGTTATAGAGTAACAGTAAGAGTGAAAGTGTGTGAGAGGTACAGAGGATGAGAGAGAGTGATCATGAGAGAGAGATTATAGAACATCAAATGCTCAGAACCAATTTGGTGTATTTATTTTTTAATTTTTTTTGTCAAACCCCTTCCTCACCTTCTGGAAGATGTAGAGCGAGGGGAAGGTCCTGAAAATGTCGAGCTTAATCAGGTCCAAACTCGACTCCTTGTCTACACCACAATCTGGAATACAAACAGAAACGATAAGAGATCGGTTAATAACTAACATTCATATTAGAACTGAAATGCATGTGTAGCAGGACGGGGCCTTAGCACACACTCTGATATCGCTAGCAAGAAAAAAAAAACAGGAGGAGGTTTTATCGAGGCATAATCTCTCTCTCCAGTCAATCACAGCAACACTGGCCTGTGCATGAAGAAGAGGGCAGAGAGCACTGATAGTGTGTTACTCTGCAGTGTAATGCACCGTAAGATTGAAATCAAGATCATAGCAACGAATAAAAAACGAGTTACAAATTTAACGATCAACAATTCCAGTTCCATGGGAGACGATTACGCACAATCCCATAGCGCAAGAGAGAGAAGAGACATTTGCTCAGTTGTGATGATGTGACGCTCGACAGACAAAGTGCATGCATGTTAAATAAGTATATGAAGACCTCGCTCGTTTAAAAAGTTTCAATTTATTTAAAAATTTTTGCCTGTCTTGCAAAATACTCGCAGACCAAGTTACTTGCAATCCAAGGTTCCACTGTATTTCATTTATTATATATATAGTTAATTCATCAAACATTCAAAGGAAAGCTTGAATAATCTGACTAAATTAAGAAAAATATGTAAAATGAAATATATTGATCTATTTTAGATCAGAGAATCAAGATTTTTTTTAAAGGCAATTAAACAAAACCGATGATTAAAGTTTAATAAGAAGAAGAAACCCAAAAAATTTACAGAATTCTACAGAAATTACAATCCTACATCCCATAACATGTACAAATATCACATCTCAACTGTCTCGAAGGCTGATATATACGTCACACTCTAGAATGTCTCCATAACCCGTTACACCCTGAAGGAACATGAGCTCGTACCTTCGTTCTCACTGAGCGATCCCGTCTCGTTAAAACTGCGCCACTTCTCTTTAGCTCGAGACAGGAAGATTTCATACAGTTCTGTAAACAAACACACACGCACAATCTCACTATCGTGTAACATTAGCTGATGTTATTTAAAAACATGTCCTGTAAGTTTAAAATCTGCTCATGACCAATAACGTTATTAAGAGAAGGTATTCGAGGCACAAGTTAAAAGATCGTTTCCATGGTTACCAGGCGTGATGTTGAGCTCGTTTCCGATGGCCAGGCTCCAGATTTTGCCGCGGATACTCGGTGGAAGACCCTGCCACCACAACTCCCGCACACGTCGAGTGTTCCTCCTGAATAATCCATCCAACAATTAATCAATCCATCAGATTCTCTACTAATGCATCTTTCAATTAATCATCTGTCTGACTGAGAATGCAAACATTAAGAACCTCACTGTTCAATATCAGGAACATCTCGTTCATTTCTAAAGTAAAAGCTTGTTCGTTTCTATAGTAACGGCTCATTCACATTTACTGGCCCTGAAATTTCTGTAAAAATAATTATGTTTATGTCATGCTTATGGAAGAAGTCTCCAATGTCAGTGCTGTAATAAGTCTGTGCACTCACATATTCTCCCAATTGGGCAGGATCTCTGTGTTCCAGACCACAAGAGCGCGGGCGATGCTCTCCTCCTGTCGGTAGCGCTCCTTCATCTGCTTCTTTTTACGCTGAGCCTCCTTTAGCTCTGAGCATGGAGGAAAGAAGGAGAGGAGGTGAGAAGGGGTGGAGGAAAAGACAGAAAACAGAAACACACTTAACATCAAGCATAACACTCTGCCAACTACAAAACTGTCATTTTTCTTTTTCATTTCTTTCTGTATATTCAGATTTTTTTTTTATTATGTACGTAGCACTGCCTCCTAGTGGCCAAGCTCATATTACTGACACCCAGCCTGATGAGAGTGATGTGAGGAAGTGTGAAGGCTCCTGTGTATGTGGGAAAAGCGAGTGCAGTCACTCCTCACCTCTCCTCTTGACTCCTGCCATCATCTCACTGTACTGCTGTCTGTGTCTCTCAGCTTCTTCCTCAGACTTCGCCGGAAGGTTCCTGAAAAGAGAGTTTTTTGTGTGTTTTCTGACTGATTTAAGGCGGTAAAGCGTTCCAACTTTATTAATATACATGATGTTTTAGGTGTAGAGAAGTCTTACGCAGGTCTGTCCTCCAGAATGAGGCCCGTGGTGGAGAGAGGCTCGAACTCCAGATTCTTGCGTCTCACTGGCACATGCTGAGAGAGAGAGAGACAGAGAGGAAACAGGAATAGTCATTCAGAAAAAAAACAGGCAGAAAGACAGAGAGAAACAGAGAGTCAAAGAGCAGCAGAAAAAAAAGAAAGTGACAGAAAAAAGTAAGAGAAATGTGGAGATAGAGAGTCAGAGAGACAGATACAGAGGTAGAGACAGAAAAAAAGAGATATGCAAATATAGTGACGGATATAGAGAGAAACCGGTACAAAGGTAGATACAGAGAGAGAAAGTGAAAGATATGCAAAGGTAGAAATGAACAGAGAGAGAGAGTGAGAGAGAGATAGAAGGGGGAGAGAGACAGAAGAACAGAAAAAGAGATATTTTTAGTTCATCTTTACCCAACATGCTAATGAAACATTCCTGTTATACATTAGGTGTGACTCCTCCCACTCAAACACACCTACGCACTCTGTCCCATCAGAACGTCAGGGCGTGCGCGGCTTTCATTTTTCCTCAGGGTGTCACCTCAGCTGCTAGAGACACATCCTAAATCATGACCTTTATCATTATAGCCTGAGGGAGAGCATTAATCACATTTATATCCTCATTGCCAATGCATGGACCATGAATATACATGAACATGGAAATTAGGATACAACCACATGCCCTTGTTCCAGCCATAAAACCTTAACAGCTAAGAAATTCACATACTCGGATAAATAAAATGCACACACTCAGGCCTCTAAAAATTATAAAACACATCGCTAGAGAAGGTGAAGAGGGGGTTGAATTGATCAGTAATGTGATTTAGGTTATTATTTAATATGTACAATACTTGTGAACATTTCTTACAAATGCTGTCGTGTGTGTGTGTGTGCTTCCTACAAGTACTCACTCTGCACGAATGTAAGATGTAAATTCTGCTCATTTTAGTGAAAAAGTGTTTTGAATGAGGAGCACTGTGTGTGTGTGTGTGTGCGAGCGTGTGCGCAATTGCATCTCTGTGTGTTCGCACAGACTACAGAGAGACACCTGTGGATAGCGTGGGTTGAATCATAAGCAAGCTCAAATCTACTCAACACACACAAGCGCGCGCGCACACACACACACACACACACACACACACACACACACACACACACACACACACACACACACACACACTGATAGAGAGGGGAAGTCAGACAGCTATAGAAATGGCAGCTGCAGCCTAAACACACACACACACACAATTAACAATCACATTAATGTTCACGTCCAGTCTAGCTTAGACATAATAGTTAAATGTTTGTTTGGAATCCGATACCAAGTCATTAATTTCAATATTCAATAATCAACTAACAAAAAACTGATTTCATTACACTACTCTAGTGCACTGGGGTGCTGCTGTATTTAACAGCTTGGCTATTTAATAACTGAAATATCGGTGAGTTTCATTCACACACACACAAACACACACAAACTCTGTGACCCTTTCTAGAAACCAGACACTGACTCCTAAACATTAATCAAATCCATGGTCTCACAGCGTCTCTCATGACCCCCCTCCACCCATTGGCACGCTCCGCTCCCTGCGCTTCCTCACCTGCAGGGGGAGTATGCCGTCTCTAGTGTTGCTCCCTTTTGGAGAGATTTTCCCGAATAATTTCCATCCTGGTGCAGCTGCCGTGGCCTTGGAGTCTTTGAGCTTCCAGGAAAACAGACTTCTGTGGAGGCAGAAAGGAAAGGAGGAACAGAAGGTCATAAAACATTGATTTGTAGTAGCTTCTATCACACTGCAGCTGAATCCGGTTCTCTGATTTGTCAGAAGGTGTTGATTAATTCTCTGTAACAGCAGCTCTTCCATTAACACAGGTTTACCTTAATGCACTCGCTCTAATATGTCATCCAGTTCATCTGTAGATCACCTTATATGAATATAAAACAGCAAAGTAAAACAGCAACACAGCATGCCACATATCACCATGGTTACATCAATGTCTCTGATTGGCAGGATCAACTTTGGAACTGAAAGAAAACTCGCTGCATTAGCTCCCTGGCTTCAGGCTAAACATGTCCAAGGGTAAGGTGTGGCTCACGGGTTTAAATCCTACAACGCTGAAGTGTGTGTATTATTAACGTCACCGATAGACAATCTAATCTCCACACACCGAACAGCATAAAACCAGTTCAGCTAAAAACATATTTAGAATGTCTCTCTCTCTCACACACACCTGAAAGTTGATATGTAAACTATGAAGTCAATGTTGTACACAAACGTATACAGGAAGTAATGGATGGTGTGATCAGGAGAGCGGCCTCTAATAGCCCCTGATTGCTGCTTTAAATCCCCCACCAAGGAGGAATAGTACGCATGCGCTTTGTCTTTCGAGCATCATGTGATCACAACTGGGCCAATGATCCTTTTCTCTTTCGCACGTGCACTGTGGAATTTGGGGTAATCATCTCCCATGCTCAGTCTCAGCACGAGTCCGTCACTCGTATAGTCAACATCTGTGAGCAGTGATTTCTTTAGTGTGTGTGTGTGTGTGTGTGTGTGTGTGTGTGTGTGTGTGTTTTTGAAAGCCGTCCTACAAAGTAGCGCCGCCCCCTCTCCTCTCCATTCTCATATTACACAGCCACGATTCTTTTCAAAAATAAAGTGCAGGGGCCTCCGAGTGGCGCAGTGGTTAAAGCGCTCGCCCTATCATCCGGAGATCGCTAGTTCGAATCCCGGGTGGTGCTGTAACCTCTCGCAGCCGGAGGTCTAGAGAGAGCTGATTGGCCGAGCTCTCTCAGAGGGGAGGGATGAGAGGTACATAGTGCTCCCACATTAATCACGGCTCTACAGCCAGTCAGGGGCTTCTGTGAGCTCGCGCAGCAGAGGGAGCAGATAGCGCTGTCCTCCGAGTGTGTTACCCCGCCCCCAACGGTGCGCGAGCGAGCAGTTCGAAAAGATGCGGTCGGCTGGCGTCACGTGGTTCGGAGGAAACACGTGATAGTCTTCGGCCCTCCCGGCTGAGTGGTAGTAGTAGCCTTATTGTGGGAGCCCCCTAGTGATGGGGAGGAATTGGACACGACTAAATTAGGGGGAAAATCCCCCCCCCAAAAAAAATAATAATAAATAAATAAAATGGTTGTATTTAATCATTTTACATGAATATTTTTGGGTTGTGGAACGAATCATCAGAATGTCCATTATTTCTTAAAGGAAATTCACTTTGATATACGAGTGATTTGGGTTGCAAGCACACTTTAATTATACTAATTCATTTATTTATTTATTATACCTTTAAAGCTGCACAATTTATCACATACAAAAAGGAATTTGTCAACAGGTTTGTCAATAATATAAGGATTTGTTTATTTTTTTAAAATGCTTTTTAGGTGCTAAATAAATATTTGTGGTGTTACACCATTTGTGGTGTTATTTGTTGTTAGCCCTGATATTTACAACACAAAAAATTGCATTACATTTATTAGCTACATATCGCAGCTTAAATCTCAATCACAATGTCAAAATAATAGTAATGTGATTTTTTTTTTAGCAAATCGTGCAGCTCTATATACAACATGTTTACTATTGTTTCAACAGTGTCCTAATTTTATTATTTCTCATTATTAGTAATTTTATTGTTTTCCTGAGTTTTTTCTTTTTTATATTTTTTTATTTTACATATTGGTGTTATATATTATTTATTATTTCTACTACTACTACTATTATTATTATCATTATTAGATTCTGATTTCAATCACTGATAATTGGCACACAACAACTTGAAATGCAAGAACACCTTTTTTAATAAAAGAAAAAACAACTTCCTTATTTTACGATATCTTACGTTGTTCCTCCACGAAGCTACATGATAACAGTTATTTGCCATATCTTTAACCTCTCTCTCGTACCTTGTTAGGAAGTCAGTGAATCCCTGCCTCTTGTTCTCCGTCTGCTCGGCTGAAGGTTTGGGATCGGTGCATTCGCTCTCCTGAAGTTTATCAGGAGCACTCTGTCGACGGCCAAGCTCCACACTGTTCATAATAACATCCATGTCTTCATCATCTACGAAAAAGCCAGCGTTACTGTCATTCAGGGGGGTGGAGTCACAGCTGAGAGACACTGCCTGCCTGGGATTCGTCCTCAGAGTCCGTGGTCTTGCCACACCAACGTCTACTTCATGCTCCGGTCGTGTTTCAATCTCTTCCTTGATCACTTCTTCATTAATGTTAGCTATACAAAGCTTTGAGAGATCTGAGATGGTTTCTGGCCCATGATCTAAAGAGTTTCTCACTTCTGGTCCCCATTCTCCAGAGTTCCAAGGTTCCCTGATGGAATAAACAGGGATGGAGGAGGTTCCTGAAATGCCCCTTGGGTTTATTACTAAATATCCACAGTTCCCCACCCTGACACCTTTGTCTAGAGCTTCGGCTCTAAACGATCCTTCATGCTGACTTTTGTCCTTTTGGATTTCAGGACAGGTCACGTCTCCGTTAGGTATTTTCATTTCTGATTCTGTACAGCAGGAACTTGGATGCTTCCCGACACAAAACCGTGGGTGAACTTGACAGTCTAGATTTCCCCAAATGTCAAACTTGGCTTTCGTCGCATCATTCCCCAGCTTGGGATTCCCAGGAACCTGATCCCGGGATAACACTTGGCTCACACCAGTTTCCCTCATGCTCATGGGTTCTCCAGTTACAACAGCAGCTGTTTTGACATCAACTGTATCTACATTTCTACATGTGTTCAGGCTGACACCAATTCCAGTTACAAGTGAGCCAGGATTGGTTCTACCAGTAACTGCTGTTTCTCCAGATCTAGTTAGATTAGCACAATTTTCTCCAATACTCACGGTTTCTCCAGTTACAGTCAAACAGGTGTTATTATAACAGGCTCCTGCAGTTTCATCTCGATTAACTGAGTTCCTATTGGTTGTCCTGCTGGCTGCACTTTCTCCAGATGTGGCCAAACTGGCGCTGGTTCTTTCAATATCCACCATTTTATCAGCAACACTTGGACTTGCGTTAGTTTCATAAGTTTGTGAAGCTTTATCTGCAGTAATATGTCTGATCTTGGTGCATTGAGTACCATCAGGTTCCTCATTTGCAGTAAAATCACCATTGGTTTCTCCAGTGACAATAAGCTGTCTATTGGTTCTCCAAATGGTGGTTGTTTCTTCAAATGAAGTCATGCTGGCACAGGCTCCAGCCATGGTAAGAATACTATCACTTCCTTCAGTACTCACTACTTTCTTAGCTAGTACAGCATCTGAGCCTTTGGTGCCCACTGTTTCTACTAAAGCAACCGACTGGACATCGATCCAATCTGTTATTTTTCCCGATGTTATCTGATAACCATTGGATTCTCCCGTACTGACGGTTTCTCCAATCACAATCGGATCTTCTGCAACCAATGTATTTATGGGTCTAGATTCAGTCAGGCTGCCATTGGTTTCACTAAACCTAGCAGCATCTGCAGTTATAGCCCAGTTTATGTTGGTTCCTAGATCACCTGATGTTTCTGCAGATATGTTCTGATTGAAAATGGCCCTGGCATGGAATTCCCAAACATCTGCATGAGTTCCATGTGATGTGTCTGTGTGTCTAGATTTAGTCAGAGAAACATCACTTTCTTGAATTTCACCAGATGTAAACCATCTGGAGTGGGTTCCTCTTTCCGTATCTGATGTTTCCACAGATGTGATCAGACTGCCATTGGTTCCTCCAACAACGGTTGATCCGTCACTCATAACCAGGCTGCCATGCAACCCCCAAAGATCCACAACTTTGCCGTTTACGGTCAGGTGACCATCAGAACCATCACAATGTCTGTTTTGAGTTAGGTTAGGGCTGATTTCTCCAAAACATCCTGTTTCTCCATCTGATGTCCTGATGTGGCCAGATGTGTCTGCTTTGCATTCCCCACCCTTTGGTTCCAGACTCAGCTCAATCACACCATCAGGTTCTGGAAAACCATTGATCTGAGGTTCTTCAGAAGTGACCCAGGTTCCTTTTGAGTCAACAGGACATTTTGGACCTGCATTAAACACATTGTTCACACACTGAGTCTGAGCCAGAGGTTGGGGAGTGTGTGATTTACAGCTCTCCGTTCGGTTTTCATTGACATCCACGGCGAAAGTGAGGACGAACTCGGTACCGTCCTCTTGGTCCATTTCCATCACGGTCCGAACCCGGAAGTGCAAATACAAAACATAAGCTTCGCCTCTATCCGACTGCGAGGATTATACCGGCTTATTCCTCTGTTTCCACACCGGGATCTCATTTTATACCCATGTACGCGCACACGAAGAAATCTTTAACTGAAAACTTCTCCAAATTATCTGTTTCAGAACGCGAAAACACAAATATTCGGTGTAAACTGGAGCCATCACGGATAATGAGTAATATCCTGCTCTACATCGAAGCCGAGTTCAGCTTCGGTCTACCGCACGCGCAAACACAAACGCCATTTTGAATGGAGCAACGCCGGCGCCTGAGTTTACAACCGCATCCTTACTCCCTACTTACGTGCCCTATTTAGGGAACAAAGTAACGCCACTCTCCGCCCTACGTAGTGCGAGTCATATCCAATAGCGCTCCATTAGGGATGCAATCCTAGTGGCGTTCCCCTGCCCTACAAAATATATACAGAGGACCTTGGAATAATTAAATTAACAGGAATAAATTAAATAATCATTTCTTGGTGAAAGAGAGTAATTACACCAATCGATGTAATTAGTAATCAATTAAAAACAATGCTAATTAATACTACAGACAACTACATTGTAACTACAATTCATATTATTTAAAAAAATCATATATTTAGTTTATATTTGCTATAATTGCTTATACATTATGTTTGTAAACGTTTACGAAATTAAATTGAATTATATTTTCAAAGTTTTTTTTAAATTAAACAATAATCTATAATGGTCTATAGTAAAACACAACTAATAATAAAACTGAAATAAAACTCAATTTTAAAAGCGATCCCTGTTATTATAATCATAAAATAACATTTATAACACATGTAGTAATTATAAAATACAACAATATAATGAAATATAATATGTGGTGCTGTCCATTTTTAAACTAAATAATACTATTTGTACCACAAAAGTCCTAAACGTAAATGAATGTTTAAAATAAAATTTTATTTAAAAAATATAATAAAAACTTTTCCCAAGATGAATTAAGATTCAAGAAGTCTTTCATTGCTGGATAATTCACACTCATAGAAAAATATATAAGGTTTTGCGGTTTGATATAAACAACTAATTAAAATATTATGTAAAAATAATGAAAATTAATGAATTAAAAGAAAAAAAATTAAAGTTGAAATTTATTAAATACACTTAATATAAAAAACACATGTCCGATTAAATCGTGTTTCTAAATATTTTAAATATTTTAATATTATTTTAAAATAATTAGTAACCATTTTCTCTATTATATCAATAAACTAGAGAGGTACATTTTCTGAAGAAAATGTAAGTGGTGCTGGCAAAACTCTGGCCTAGGGCGTGGCTTGACGGCTTCACAATGATCCTGAGAGACTGATTTGTTGGCTGAGTAAAATGAGCCCATCCCCATGTTATCATGTTGCTAGCATGAGGCTAACAACATCAGCATGTTGATAGCAATATCATTAGCAGGTTAAATAAAAGCCTGTCAGATAATAATAGTAGTGCTTCCCTTGAAGAATTGGTATAAGAAATCAATAAGCAGTGACGTGCATACCCGTCTAAACAGAGCGGATTTGCTCATTGTGGCCACTGAGTGGCGCTAAACCATCATGAACATCATCCACGTCTGTCTTATCTGTTTTACTCTCTAGAGGACCTTCCAGAGTAAACATGCTGCTCAGTCATTTTCTTTTATTACATTCAAGTATAACTTTTCTCAGGTCACAAAGCTGAGATATTCAGGACTTTCAGATTTATTACAAAACATTGAGGATTAGAGACACCTGAGTACTGAGAGATAAACCTTAGTTCAGGGAAATAAACCTAAGTGCACAAAGCTAAACCCAAGCTCAAAAGCTTTCTGTTTATTTGCTGTATTTGCTAAAAAAAAAATACACACCCCTTCCATACTCCTCCTTTGTGAAGTGAATGGAATGAACTGGCACTCAAGGTTGCCTTTTTCCAAAGAGTACAGTAGACATGTAAGTGCTTACAGAACTATAATGAAATACAGCCATCATGGTCATTGTTGAGTTCTTCTATAAAGTCCCCGGATCTTATTCCACACTCAGGTTTACCATCCTTGATCAAAACAGCAGTCAATCTTCACACACGTGTTCCAGTACTATGGATTTCCTAAAGACACTGCCAGATGGTCCAATGTCTGGTCTAGATTTATGGAGAAACTGGTGGTCTATGTGAGTATGATGTCTAGTTATCACCTACAGTCTAATGCACATGTTGAAGAGGAAAATTTGAAAGTCTGCGTTCCTTAAAGATATTTTCTGCAAAAGCATCAGGATTGGTCTCAGTTCTTCCTTCAGATCTCACTGCACCATTCAGCAGTACAACTGACTTATTTCCAGTGTGTACCTGGTTTACCACAGCTGTCTCCCTTCAATGTGAACCCCACAGATTCAACCAGACAATTGTCTTAAGTGGACTGAAGAAGGGCAGGAAAGCAAGAGGTGGGTGTTCAGACCACCATTGAGGAGAAATCCCATAATCAAACATGCACAGGTAGATAGACTGAAAGAAAGGCATATGGATAAGTAGACAGAGAGGTAGACAGGTACAAAGAAATGCAGATAAGCAGACAAATAATCACAGACGGACAGACAAACAGATGGAAAGATACATGATAATAGAGTAAATAGGGCTGTTTTTCTTGTCCTTCAGTGACAGAGGCGAGTGTGTGCTTCTTCATTAGTGTGTTATGCATTATCTCCCAGACATTCGTGAAAATTACTTTCATTATTATTCATGCACCTGCTAAAAAAAAGTCCGACTTTCTGTCCGAGCTAAGCAAGATCTCTCTCCATGGTTTAGGAGCAGAGAACTGCATCCATACACACTTTAACAGACAAATAACTCACCTGAACAACAGCACCCGTGTCCGTCAGTCACTGGGGATGGAGCTTAAGTTACCTGATCATATAATGTCATGACAAGCGCTAACAACAGTTTGCTAGAAATTTTACATTTACATTTAAATTTAAATATGGCCTTTGTGATGTTACCAGCTTATCAAAATAAATAAATAAATCAAAAGACTAACATGATAATGAAGAGTGAGAAGATTTGAACAAGATTTGAAATCTTACACTGGTTTTGGGTATCCCTGATACAATACATCACTCCATAAATGTAATGTTCACACTAATCACTTGATTATTTATCAAAACAGACAAAATCATGCAGAAAAAATGTCTAACATCAGAACTGAGCATAACTGAGACACACGTGAACCTTTACTTAGAGCACGGCTGCTCAGGTTTTCACTAACTGTGTTATGTACTGTATATGACGTTTTTACATTATAGATGTGATAAATGTGATTTTACAATATTCTGAATCAACCCTTTGCAAACAACATGAATAAAACGAATAGAAAAAGAAGTTTGACATTAAATATTTGAAATAGTAAAACAAATTATGTAATTATTATATCACTATTTATTCCTGACATTTTGTCTGCTCCATTTCTCACTTTTTTCCTCTTCTTTGTAGTTATTATCATTTTTGTGTCTCTTTGTGCTTTCAGATGCTTAGGATTGTTTAACTGACTAAAAATACGTTTGTAATGTATCAGTCTGAATTATGAATTATGCCTCCTGTTTCCTCATGGTAAGGTCGGCTTTTGCATGGAATTTCCCTAAGGTTAAGAGTCAAGCTTAGGGTTACAGGTACTTTTAAAATTTAAATGATGAGGTTTTTTTTTTTAAATAGTGAGCTAATGATTTTTGTGTCTAACTTATGTTGCATGTATGTTGTATGTACTTGTGTTATAGTTAGCTAGTAATCTTCTACACCTTGGCACATTGAGGTAACTAGTGCTATTAGTAATAATAATTAAGTATAGTAACAATAGTAATAAAGCAAGGGTGTCTATAAGTACACTAACAGTGTGCTTGATACTGTATATTCACAAATCATCCATTAACTTTAAAACCACCTAGGTTTGGATTCCCCTTATGCCACCAGGGCAGTTCTGACCCCAGTGTTGACCCTCTGTTGGATGCTGTGGGTTGTGGAGTGGAACGTCTGTGGATCAGACCTGTTTATCCAGCGCTCGACCAGATTGGGATCTAGGGAGTATGGAGTCCGGGTTGGGCTCTTCACCTGCTGGGCGCTGTGTGTGATGAGCTTTGGTGTACTGGGTCTTCTGGTGCCTTTCTATCATCACCAATATATATTTTTTTAGAAATTTGTGCTGCTCGCTGAGTGAGAGAACTCTGTTTCTATTTTGAATTCCAATGAGTTTTAAGAGTATTTACACTTTATGAGCTTGCTAAGAGCAAGATGGTCTAATTTCACAATTAGTGTTTCATAAGTATTTCTAAGCTCAGCAAAATAAAAAATGGTGTTATACTAAACACAAATCATTCCTGAAAATTTCTGTTTGTCTCTATCACAGATGGATTTCTGCAACACAACTAGTTTTTGTGCTGCTGGGGACTGTGTAATGTACAACTCCAATCTTCTGCTGTGCATTAGTGTTACAGTAGGATTAAAGTTTGACGAGTGAACCTCTTGATACACACAATGGTGTGTCAGAATGTTTGAGATTATTCACATAAAAGGAAGTTTGTAAGTCCTGACCCAAACTCCATGAGTATCACATACTGCTGGTAAATCAAAAACCATGAGCCATTATCATGTTCTGTAGAAATCCAGGGAAACAAAGAGGTTTTATAAGGAAGGTTAAGGAAGTTTTATAGACATCTGGAGAAAGCATGAGAGAGTGTGAGAAAGAGTGAGAGAGAGAAATATATAATATACACACTAATAAAAACAGAAATAATTTAGTAATTATTTAATTATAATTTATTACTATATTGCTAAAAATGCTAAAAGACATTTTGCAATAGGTGAAACCTTTTGTAAATCCTTTTTTTAGATGCTTACAAGCTTTAATTTTATGGATTTTAAGGTGACTTCTATCTGCATCTTTACAGTGTGTGCACTCTTAGGTAACTTACATACTTGCATTCTAAATAGATCATTCTAAAGAAAAGGTGGAATTTGGGTCATAAAAATCTCATGAAATATATTTAACTTCTTTAATAGCAATAAGTTATTGCTAAACTTTGTGAATCCACAGAAGGTAGACCTTAATACATTTTAAATATAAATGTAATACCTGGTGTTATTCTCTTCCTGGTAGCACAAATGACACTAACACCAAGGAACTCATGGTTTTTAATTATGTAAAAATGTGTTAATTATGAGATGTAATCAGTTTTTATGTCCAAAGTTATCATTATAAAATAAGTAACACCAATGATGAACTTAAAAGCTTCACATAAAATTGCTTTAATGGTCTATGACATATCTGTCCAGTGCTCTTCATCTAGTGACTGATTTTGTCAAATGTATTTAAAAATACATAAAAAAACTTTTTGTATGTGTGTGTGTGTGTGTGTGTGTGTGTGCGTGCGTGCGTGCGTGTACAAGTAAAACCAATCACATAGTCTGTGGTGACATTTATTTCACCTTATTAATTATAATAAATTATTGTTTCATCGTTTCAGTGTTTGATTTATTTTATAGGATATTGATGTTATTGTGAATCAGCTTTATTTCATATCTTTAGATGAAAAGCATATGGTCCCACTGTGATGTATGATCAAAGTCACAAGACATTTCCTTGAACTTGGCCTTTAAAAAAAAAAAGAATCATACAATTAAATATTGAACATTAAAGTAAGAACGTATGCGTACTATATTTATTGGGCAGGTGTCAGATATGATCATTCATATGATTTTGGCCTCAGCAAAACTAAGCGACAGCACTTTCCACCATTTTTGTTGAATGACCCACATACTGTTACTGTAGGAACAAATACTGACTTGAACAGTTTATTAGATTTAATTTCATTCGCCAGGTGTGTGTGCGTCTCTCTCTCTCTCTCTCTCTCTCTCTCTCACTCTCTGTGTGTTTCGAGTAGAGTCCAATCAGAGCCTGATGATGATTTTAGCTCATTTCTTCAGACAGAATGAGACATCTAGAAGGGAGGGGGGAGGATGGACAGAAGGCAGGAGTGCCAGAAAGACACAGCAACCGGAGCGCGCGTGCGGATATCTAAGAAAGGATAGATAAAGACAGTAATAAAGTTGGAACAGCACGAAGGATGGAGAGAACACTCTGAGTTAACCGACAGAATCTGAAACATACGTGGTTTATGTTAAAAGGGAAATAAACAAAATAGACAAGAGCGCGTGCGCCACGGAAGGAGCGGGCGCAGGAGGAGAGCGCGTGAACCGACATTACACCTTACACACCTGAGGGGAAAATACGTGGAGGTTTATACACATTTTCTAGGTTTTCTTTGCCATTCCTTTGGACATTTGTAAGCCATGGACTCTGAAATATTTCGAAAGGAGTGAGAAATGAGGAGACGGTGAAGCACCGCGAGCGCTCGCGTCAACGAGAGAGACTCGAGTTCAAGAGAAACGAGGAAAATAAGATTAAGAAAAAGACACGAGTTCCCTAAAGGACGAGAAAGACATGGAAGAACATGGTGTTGAGTTTCTTCTTCGTCTTCTTTTCTCTAAAGAATAAACGGATCCAGAGTAAATAAGGGAAGTTTAAGACATGAAATGTTCCACAAATTACAGGAAAACTGGAAAACTTGTTGGGGAAACGTTACTAAGGAATTTGAAATCGACACTATTTTGGCTGAAATAAATTTGCACGGACTATTTTTTCAGATCATCTCTTTAAATATGTTTTTTTTTCATCTCTATTTTTTTCTAAAAAAAATAAATAACCACCTCCAGAATGAAGAAGAGTAGTTTAAGACATGAACAAGGAATTTAAAATCGCTGTTTTGGCTTAAATATATTAGCATGGACTTTTTTGCTGATCATATTTTAATATCATACTTTTTTTTTTAACTACAAATGGAGAAGCCTTCTTGAGATCAAACCCAGGACCCTGCCTATCATGAGTTCAAACCCAGGACCCTGCATGATTCTTAAGCCTGACTCTTGATCTTAAATTAATGTAAATTAAAGTGTCAATTTGCACTGATTAAAATATGGACAAGAGTGTGTAAATCACTGGATCTGAAAGAGAGGAACTGAGACTTGTTGTTTAATTTGCAAAATGACAAACTTTACAAATGACACGGCAGTGGTGCGGGCGGACGAGGATGACGATGACGATGAAGCGGAGAGTGGGCGGAGCGCAAGGGTCCTGCTTGGATTTGTTCTATTTGTGCTGATCGTGTGGACACTGCTGGGGAACACGCTGGTGTGTGCCGCTGTGGTAAAGTTCCGGCACCTACGTTCCAAAGTCACCAACTTCTTCGTGATCTCGCTTGCTGTGTCAGACCTGTTCGTGGCTGTGCTAGTGATGCCATGGGAGGCGATGTCAGCTGTGGCAGGGGTGTGGCTATTTGGGCGTGTTTTCTGTGCTATTTGGGTGGCATTTGACATCATGTGCTCGACAGCGTCCATCCTGAATTTGTGCATCATTAGCGTAGATCGATACTGGGCCATCGCAAGCCCGTTCCGCTATGAACGCAAAATGACGCAGCGTGTGGCCTTCGTGATGATTGGTGTGGCCTGGACGCTGTCCGTGCTCATTTCCTTCATCCCTGTGCAGCTCAACTGGCACAAGGCAGATGAGGATGAAGACACCAACATCCTTGGAGAAACGAACTTCAATGCAAATGTTAGTAATGACAATTGTAAAGCTAACCTGAACCGTACATATGCTATCTCATCTTCACTAATTAGTTTCTACATCCCAGTGGTGATCATGATTGCTACGTACACGCGGATTTTCAGAATTGCACAGACACAAATTAGACGGATTTCCTCGCTGGAAAGAGCAGCAGGACACGATGGAAGCGGAGAAAATTCAAATCCGCTGAAAACGGCTTTCAAAAAAGAAACAAAGGTCCTGAAGACGTTATCTGTCATTATGGGCGTGTTTGTATGCTGCTGGCTGCCAT
Source organism: Clarias magur (assembly GCA_013621035.1). NCBI lineage: Eukaryota > Metazoa > Chordata > Actinopteri > Siluriformes > Clariidae > Clarias > Clarias magur. The sequence continues at coordinate 52,610 of QNUK01000159.1, read as the reverse complement.
TCTTCGTGCTAAACTGTGTGGTTCCGTTCTGCCAGTGCGTCAGTGACACCACCTTCGCGGTCTTCGTCTGGTTCGGCTGGGCCAACTCCTCACTCAACCCCGTAATCTACGCCTTCAATGCTGACTTCCGCAAAGCTTTCTCCTCCATCCTAGGCTGCCACAAACTGTTCCCCAGCACAACTGTCGAGGCCGTGAACTTCAGCAACGAGCTCGTGTCTTATCATCATGACACGACGCTGCAGAAAGAAGCTCCGCCTCCAGTTCCTCCCAAAGAGGAAGAGCGTGCTTTGCGAGCTCGTAAGACTTCCTCTCTGAGCTCCTCCTCTTCCTGTGTCGGAGTGGGCAGAGTATTCCGTGATCACACGCACGTGCTGCTACCTAGCGTGGGCCAGTGCGAGTGTGATGCAGAGATCTCGCTGGACACAATCACGCCATTCACATCCACCGCCATGATGGAGTGCGGCGGGATCCCAGGACAGATCATCAACGAGTGATGGCTATCTATATACAGTCACCATAGAGAGGAAGGATAAAGAAAAAAACTACTCATTTAGGTCTTGAGCAAAAGTCATGCGTATTGAATTAATTACTTCCATTATTGTAAGGTTCGGCATCAAACCTTAGTAATAATAATAATAATAATGTGATTTTGGGTTTTCCTTGTGTCTTCTCCAGGTTTCCTCCTCGTTCTTGGGTTTTCTTGAGTGTAGGGTTTACTGTGGTTCCTTCAGCCTCTGTCCTTTTAAAAAGAAATACCTTCCCACAAACACCCTAAAAGGATTCTACAACAAATTACATCAAGGGGTTTCATGTAGAGCTCCTTCATGAGAAACTCTTTGTGTCTGAGGCCATGTTTAGACAGACAGCCTAAATCTGATTTTAGACATATGCAGATAGGAATGAACTTGGAATTAGTTTGCTTTTGAATAGTCTGAAAAGTAAAAAGAAAAAACGGTCTGAACTTTGCAATTCTGATCCCAACCTTGTCCAGAAGTGGTTTGAAATCAGATTCCAAAAGATGTGTTCCAGTCTGGACTCTCTATCTGCTCAAATCTGATTTCAAACTATACATTATGTCACTCCCAACCCGGCATGGCAGTTCAAGCTTAGGCGATCATGTGGTATGGAAAATGGATCCATCATGAAAACTGGTTAAAAACAAGTAGGAAGACAATGGTAGAAATGGAGATGAAAATAAAATGTAAAGAATTATAGAAAGTTAAGTTGCCATGATTTAGGAGAGTATTTTTTTTTCAGATTTTACACTACTACTGTACCAGTAAGTATGTGACTTGATCTAACCAGTGCATATAGGTTGACAATGTGTCAGATTTGATTCTGAACAGAGCCATATTCTATTTAACCACTTTCACATTATTGAAAGATTTTTGAAAGAAATCAAATTTGCTTGCAGTCTTAACAAGGTCTAAGAGAACTGGATTAGATATATATCAGTATATATCATATTTATACAGTGTTTATAATGCTGAAAAATCAAAAATCAAGGTCAAAGTCAAACTGCAACAAACGTCTGAATGACCATTGTTAGTAATTTTGTTGGTTTTATTTAATATTTTTGATCTACAGTTTTTGTGTTTAGTTTTTTTTTCCCGTGCTGTAATATTATTTATCAGTGTAGACATTTTTAAAACACAGACACAAGCGTGTATAATTTATTTTATTTGTGTTAAATCACTGTTTAAGTAACATTTTAAAAATGTAATAAACAACAAACTGCACACATTTAAGGTTTCTTGACGTTTGCAAATTTTCCATCTGTTCTGCAACACAAAGTTTTGGCACCCCACTATCCATATCAGATATCGGTAGCAATGATCTGCCTTAAGAAACCATCATGATCGCACCAAGGGATTATTAAATGATGTAGTCATCATGTGCTCACACTGTAACAATGATGGCGCTTAACTAGGCTTCTTGCAATCCAGGTTAGTTTGTTATTCTCAGCACTGCAAATGAAATAAAGATCAGTGTAATTCTGGTGATGAGGGGTTGTTTGTTATGACATGAAGAGCTGTGTGTTATGTTTTATCTACTCACTTTCAGATTTATAACAATACCTGCTCATTCATCGATAAGTATCAGTAATCAGCCAATCAGCAGCAGCACAATGAATAAAATCATGCACTTACAGTTCAAGAGCTCCAGGAAATGTTTACACCAGAATGAAGAAAAAAAGGCTGATTTCTTTCATTGACCGTGGCATGTTTTTTAAGATTAGCTGGTTTGAGAAACTGTGGAGCTCTTGATAGGCTTTTCACAGACAACCAACTAACACACATCTCGAGTTTACACACAATGCTTATATATTATATAGTTATACCAAGAAAACCAATACAGGGCATTTGAAATAAAAGCTTGCCCTTGTCTAAATAGATATTTTTTAGTCTCTCCTCACGTTTATGAGCATCAAAAGACTTTTTTAAAATCATGTCAACATTAACACCGTCTGCCATTTCCCCCAAAAACAGAGCTGCTAGCTGAAGAAGGACATTAGCTAGTTAAATCTAAAAGTAATTGAATGAACAAATCTGTGTAAATAAGTTAACAGTATTTACATTGCCCAAAGATAAAATAATGAAATAGATTAGATTGAATCTAGTGCACAAAATATTGACTGATAAAAACTGTAGATACATTTAATTGGTGCATTTTAACCGCTAAATCTTACCTTTAAAGCAACATGGATCTTTGATGAAAACGCAACAGTTGTCAGTGACTGATTTAACAACAACAACAACAACAACAACAACAAAAAACTCCTTATTTTGATGTCCTGGCAGTTTGCAACGACAGGGAATGCTTCAGATCTCGAAGTGCAGGTTTAGGTATTCGGATATGTCATGTAAAGCCAAAGGTATCATTATTTTAAGGTTACCAGAATATGGGAATGACATTGCAGAAATGTAGGACTTACAAAAATGTTCATATTATTGAACAGCTTAAGTTACTTACAGTAATTGACCTATATATCATTGTTTTGGGGGGAAAAAAACAGTATTGTTCTGGAATGTAGAAAATTAAATGAGTGAGATCACCAAACAAATTTTTATATTACAGATAGATTGCTGGGGAAACCTGGGTTAATAGAAATATTCAGTTTCACTCTCAGACCAGATGGATCAAGAAATCACTTAAAAAAAAATCTGTCTGACAAAGTGAAGATATCACAAAGCAATAAGATCTAAAGAAATGTAAGACCTAATGAGAAACAAAGTAAAGAACGTTTCATTCTGGAAAGGGTTACCAAGCCATTGCTAAGGCTTTGACACTCCAGAGAACCATGGTGAGAGCAGTATTGAACATTCCCACGAGTGGCCGGTCTACCAAAATGTCTCCAATAGCACAACAACGACATACTGTAAAAGAACATCATTCCAACAGTCAAACATGGTGGTTGTAGTGTGATTGTTTGGGGCTTCTTTGAAGCTTCAGGACCTGGACGACTTGCCATAATGGATGCAACCATCCTCGATCCTGATCGAGAATGTTTAGCCATGGATGGCATTCGTGGCATTCAGTTTATGGATGGCATTCGTGAGCTCAAGCACATTTGGGATATGCAGCAGAACAATAGTTCGAAACACTAAAACAAGTCCACCTCCCTCTAAATGGCTCAAATAACTAAATTAAGGTTTTGGATTGACCTAGTCAAAGTCCAGACTTAAATCTGACTGAGATGCTGTGGCATTATCTTAAACTGGTAAAACACTCCAATGTGGCTGAATTCAAACAATTCTCTAAAAGAAGAGTGGGCCAAAATTCCTCCAAAGCGATTTTAAGACTCATTGCCAGTTATCGCTTGACTGTAGTTTTTGCTGCCAAGGGTGGCACACCAGTTATTAGGTTTGGGGGAGCAGTTACTTTTTCACGTAGGTCCAGAAAGGTTTGAAGAGTTTTTTTTCCTTAATAAATGAAGTCATCATTGAAAAAACTGCATTTTGAGTTTACTGAGGTTATGTTTGTGTAATAATAAAATTAGTTTGATGATCTGAATCTTTTGAGTGTGGCAAATGTACAATAAACAAAAAATTCAGGAAGAGGCAAATCCTTTTTTTTTTTCAGCACTGTGTAAGGGGAGTGGTGACTCAGGAGGTTCTAGCTTGTCGGATCCGGGTTTGAGCCCTGCGGTCGATGGGTTGCCACACCCTATACTACATGTACATAATATGCCGGGTACACAACATGCCGGACACAAGCCCAGATAAAATGGGAGGGTTGTTTCAGTAAGGGCATCAGGCATAAAACCTGTACCAAGTTGTTATGTGGAACGGATGGTCTGCTGTGGCGACCCCTCGAACATAGAAGCCGAAAGACTAACAATATACTGTATATAGTCTAAAATATTAAAGAATTAAATACCACCAGTGGTGCAAATAAATCAGCACAAAAACATTTAAATTCAACATGTTGTAAATCTTCTCATATTTACCCACTACAAAGAGGCTTTCTGTCCTTCATGAGTGTTTTTGTTGCTTGCAGTCGCTTCCTGACACAGCCAAAGGTGACTCATTCATATTTAGTGGGTGATTTTTCTTATAGTAAAGTTAACAGCATGCTTGCAAAATAAAGAGCACTCATGCAGAAACTATTTTACATACAACACTGTATATTATACAATAACACTATGCATTAACGTTGTGCTAACAATTGCTTAACACTGAACACTGAAGTTATATGTCTGTCAGAAACCCAACACCCTGAGCACCACATCAGCCCTACTGTGATACATGGTGGTGGTAGTGCGGGAATAAGGGTTTATTTCCTGATGCCAAGGTTTAGAGAAGACAGAATAAAAAACATTATAACACTGTAGCAATAATACAGACATACTGGTAAAACATCTAACAGGTGTATAAGATTTGAATTTGAATTTGAGTATACAGTAAGTTCTCAGCCCTTAAAGCTGATGTGTTGGAAGAAGGAAAAATAAGCAAGCGTAAGGAGCTGAGCGACTTTATTAACATCTAGATGATTGGGTCAGTGCATCTCAAAACAGCAGGATTGATACAAAAGTGATCCATGGAAGAACAACCAGAGTACCAGCAACAGGTTCATGGAGGCACAAGTCTCACTGGGGAGTGAAGGAAGTTAAGGCTGGTTATGATAGAAAGGTGTCAGAACTCACAAAACATACAAGGGGAGCAACACATACTAGGCAGTCTTTGTGTCTGTGTTTCTGTATTTGTGAGTGAATATTTTAGTGTTTTGTGTGAGTTTGTGTCTTAGCGTCAGTCTAAAATGCTTCTTTTGCTGCCTCTATCCTTTTTTTCTGAAAAACCACTCCACCCAAATTGGGGAGAAGAATGATGAAAAGAGACAAGAGAAATAAGTGTGTGTGTGTGTGTGTGTGTATTAGTGGGTGGTGTTCAGAAGTCATCCAGCTGCATGAAGCTTTTCATCCTGAACAACACAAGAGCCTCAGATCCTGCTCGCACTGACCTCTAGCACAGACATAGACACAGAAACACGCACATGCACAGGTTTGTGTGTGTTTGTGTGTGTGAGTGTGGAGAGTGTGAAACAGAGACAGAGTCATTGCTTCAACAGGTGTTTAATTCAGGAACAAAAGCAGTCCGATTCCTAACCTCTAAATCATAATAGATCATAAGGATATTGTTACATTGTTACAATTCCACATATCATTACATCCAATGAAAAACATGAATCAATCAAGAACTCTTGAACCTTTAAATAGAATCATTTTTAAGTCGGTATGGTAACAGTGATGTAAGTCTGCTGTACAAACTTTACATTATGGATTATTCTTTTCTTCCTAGAACCTGTGTACCTGAGTACATTGTACAGTAGACTAAGGGTAGAAACAGGGGTCCTTAAGAGTTCCTGAATGGTTCTTCAACAATGGAGTGTTCTTAACTTCCAGATAATGGTTTTTCTTAGACGCATTTTGATTAGAATCAGATTAAATAGAAGGTATAGGGTGATTATACGAGTATGTGTGTTATTTATCTGTGCAGTGACATCAGAATATTTGAAAAACTTCCTTAGATCATTTTACCACATTAAAAAAAAAACAATCATAATACAATTTTGATAAAATAAAAAAAAAAGTTGGTTACATAACTCTGTCACATAAGCCTTCAATCAATTATACACTCTATGTAATTATCATGACAGATAATAATGATGACATCATAGCACTCACATTAACTCATTGCCAGGTCCTCACAGTACACAGTATCAGCATTCAGACTCACTATGAGAGAAAAAAAAAAAAACATTCTATTAACTGAGAAAATTTGGCTAAAACCATCCAGCATCCTTCCTTTGGGTGTCACATCGAACTGCAGCCCATCAATCATGCTAATGGAGAGAAACAAAACACTCCCTGAGTGTTTCAGCTTCATCATAACAAATCCACCTGCAGCTCTTTAGAAAATGGAGCAGTAATATAAAATATTGGCAATGAAAATAAATGGTTTACAAATTTAATTTATAAAGTTTACAAAGTGAACCAAAACTTTATGATAAACTAGCGTATGACGGGAAAAGAGTTTTTAAAAATAGTTAAAATGTTAAAGCTAAAAACAAACCGATCAGCCTTAATGTAATCAGTCATACTATCATTTCGGGTTGAAGCCCGTTTACATGTGTGTCTGTCTTTCTTCACAGCAGAACTTTCTGCCTAACTTATTAATACAAAGAAATAAAAATTCTTTACTCAATAAAAAGGCTGAGTATCTTACAGCTTGTTAACATTAAATTGTACATTAGTTCTTTTGTTGTCAGGTAAATACACCCCCTGTTTGGTAATCAGAGAATGGATCACAGATGAGAAATTTAAAAAGTAGATTAAATAAAGCTAAAGCTAAAGTTTTGTCTTAAAACAACTCCAGCATGTTAAAATTCACTTATACCACTTCAACACTGTTATTTTAGAAAAAGATTCAGTTTGTCCTCTCTAATCTATTGGTGCAGGTTTGTTTGTTTACATTGATCAAGTAGCATTGAGCCATGGTAGATTATTATAAGTAGATTATTAAATCTGGCATATAACTGTTAATAAATTCACATTAATAAATAATTAATGTGATGAATATATTCTATAATAAATTCTATTAAAAACTTTGATTTTAGCTCATAATACTGTGCTCTCAGCTTGAACTGCTGCTGCTATGTTTCTAACGACCTGTGTTTTATCTCATAGTGGTGCTTTTCCTTACTGCTTATTATTAACGCCATGGTTTTGGAACATATGACACAAACTAGTTTTAAATTTTCTGCTGGAAGAATAAATATACAGACGGTTCAGTTTTCATAGTTCACTTGGCTTTTTTCCTGAGTAATCTATGCAGCAAAAGCGCTATATTCATCCAAAAACCTTTCTAGATGCTGTGACGTAATGTGACACAATACTCATAACTTCACTTTCACTTAACATTTTGATTAAATTTATGGCACAGGTTTAACTTCAGGCAAAACTGCCAGAGTTTCATTAAAATGTCCAGCCATTTTATGTGATGGTGTGACAAATTCTGACAGGACTGGCAGACAGCAGACAGAAATTTTTCTGAGACTGGTTTCAGATCCTCCAATGCCTGAAACCTAAAGATATCATTGAAAAAGTGTGCTTTTTATTTATATTTATATATATTCCTCAGTATAATAACTGTCCATGATATTATAACAGCTTTCACTTCTACCTAAAATTCCTGTTTTTATATGAAAGATGACAAGAAGTGTTTTTTTTAAAACCACTACAGCATAACATGAATGATATATCGTCACCATATTGTCACCATATCGATATACAGTATAGTCACACACCCTTAGTCGATAGACTGTGGCTTGGAAGCATTTCTAAATATAGACACTATATTACACTATCAGAGAAAATATTATATGCTAGACTATGTCCCTATATGTATAATAATAATAATAATAATAATAATAATAATAATAATAATAATAATATTATTATTATTAATAATAATATTAATATTAATGACATAGATTTTGAGTTTTGGTAAGTCAATTCTACAACTTACCAAAAGTTTGAGTATCTTACAGCTTGTTAACATTAAATTGTACATTAGTTCTTTTGTTGTCAGCCAAATACACTCCCTGTTTGGTAATCAGAGAATGGATCACAGACGAGAAATTGAAAAAATAGATCGAATAAAGATAAAGTTTTGTCGTAAAACAACTCCAGCAAAATTCACTTATACCACTTCAGCACTGTTATTTCAGAAAAATGTTCAGTTTGTCCTCTCTAATCTATTGGTGCAGATGTTTTTTTACATTGAGCAAGTAGCATTGAGCCGTGGTAGTTTATTAAAAGTAGATTATTATAAGTAGATGCGATACACATACGATACAGATACAGTAGATACAGATTGTACGATAGATTGATTGACTTTTTGGCCATGATGTATATTTCTGTGCATTATACTTATACTAATATAATATATTGTATTTTTGCACCAAAGCTAGTACACATTCCACATCCTAAAGTATGAACTATACTGATACTCTATTAGTTTAATCTAATGGTATGAGCTATACTATATTATAGACAATTATTGATGCACTAATGTTTCATACTGTGTAATATTAGATACAGTGCAGTCATCTCACTTCTGCACTCATACCATATGATTGCTGTGATAATTCAGGACTAATATAAAGCTAAAATATTTGAGCTACAGAATGACATACGTAATGTACAAATGCTTTTAAACCATGCAATCTGTGTTCGTGCTTCAGGTCTTTTGTACATTGGTGAGTGTTTACGTACTGATCGAAAGTAAGAATCTCATCTGACTCACAGCTTGAGAATATTTTTACACCGAGTGTAAGATGAGGCTATAAAAGTGTGTAAAAGCTTTTCAGCTCCTCTTGAGTCCTCCTTAAGTGTCTCTCTGTTGTCCGCAATCACTGTCTTTTACTTTGTGTGTGTGTGTGTGTGTGTATAATGCATCTCAAAAATGTAGGATATCATGAAAAGGTACATTTTCTAGATTCATTACATGTAAAGTGAAATATATCAGAAATTTTACATTTAAAATCCAGTGTCTCGAAATGTAACAATATTTCCTAACATCAAACAAAACGATTTACAATACAGAACTTCAGTAAAAAGTTGTCCATTTATGAACTCAATACTTGGTTGAAGCTCCTTTAACATAAATTGCTCAAAGTGGCATGGCATAGAGACGATCAGTCTGTGGCTGTCACAGTCAGGTCAGGCTCTGAACTCAGTCAGACACCACGCCCTTTATCTCCGGAGTTCTAATCACCCTCACCTGTCTCTAATCAACGGAAATTCATAAAAACCACACACCGTGCCTCAGTCAGTGTCCGGGCTCGTAGATACGAAAGTGGACTCAACCGCCTTCTCCAAGTAAGAAGATTCTTGTTAAGATTCTAATTTACCTGTGTTCTTGTTCCCAGAAAACACTCCAGTCACCCTCTCCAGACTCCAGTCGTGATATCGCTGTGCAGCGAGAAATTCCTCCTCTGCTGTCATCTCTGTTCGTGCGCCTCGTTTCCTCTCCTTCACGCAGCAAGAATAAGTGATCCTTTCCGGTGATTCAGAAAACTCTCCTTAGCTTACCAACTCTCAATATCCCTTATCACTAGTACTTCATTCTGTGGTTCTCAAACTCGAAATAAAAACACTCATCCTGTTACTCACCATCTTGTGGAGTCCGTCTTTGTTACAGAAGCCCGGACCCTAAAACACAACCGAGGATGAGTGAACCCAACCCTATACTGGAGCTAGCAAATCAACTTCGCCTAGCATTGCAAGCTACACCACCGCCGCCCTTACAGGACCCCGCCAGCGCCGCCACCGCTTCCTCGGCGCTCCCCGTTTCCACTCCTCTGGCGCGACCAGCGCCTTTCTCTGGCGCGGCGGGGAATTGCAAGGGTTTTTTACTCCAGTGCTCCCTGACGTTCGCAATGCAGCCGGCCTTATTCCCTACCGATCAGGCCAAAATAGCATATCTAATTTCTCTTTTGTCGGGACAGGCACTACAATGGGCCGAATCCATCTGGTCACAGGGGGGACCGCTGACACAATCTTATGATCTCTTCCTGGCCCATTTCAAGGAAGTGTTCGAGCGGAGTGACAGTGAAGCATCCGCAGGTGAGCAGTTGTACCAGCTGAAACAGGGTAACCGCTCTCTCCAGGATTATGCACTACAATTCCGCACTTTAGCAGCAGCGAGTGGATGGAATGAACAGGCTCTCATCACCACGTACCGCCAGGGATTAGAACCAAATCTAAGGCTCATGTTGGCCACCTATGATGATGACCTGGGATTAGAACAGTTCATCCAACTATCCATCCGTTGCTCCGCTCGTCTAGCGTCCTGCCCCCTTACAGCAGGAAGCAGGACCGTCTCTTATCCACAAGCTCAACGGCCGTCAACCCACTCCGAGTCTCCTGAAGAACCCATGCAACTGGATCGGGGACGGATAACTCCAGCAGAGAGACAGAGAAGGTTGGCCCAGGGTCTCTGCCTGTACTGCGGCAGCATGGGGCATCTCAGGGACGAGTGCCCCATTCGTCCTCCTAGAACCATGGTGAGTACGATTTCAAATAATATTGAAAAGTTGCAACCCCTTACTACCACTGTAAGCCTTACTGCCTCGTATGTTACGGTTTCAGTGGCCGCCCTCCTCGACTCGGGTTCAGCGGGCAACTTCATCTCCGGAACCTTGTGCCGACATCTCAGACTCAAGACAATCCCGACGAAGAAACATTACCAGATCCAGTCCATAACCGGGAAACCGCTGTCCCGCAGAACCGTTCATCAGCTCGCAGGTCCAGTCAGTCTTCATATCGGTTTGTTTCACCAGGAAGAAATCCAGCTGTTAGTATTAGAGGAATCTACCTCCGATGTTATCCTAGGACGCCCGTGGTTAATCCAGCATGACCCCATCCTCTCTTGGACCTCGGGGGAAGTACTTAAATGGGGAAAGAACTGCACTTCCACCTGTTTTCCTACACTACCGTTAAAGATTCAACCCTTGAAACTCCATACTACGTCAATCGAGAGCCCCGTTGGACATCAGTCAGTAGAGATTCCCCCTCAGTACTCAACCTTTGCAGACATCTTCTGCCCCAAACGGGCATCTCAGTTACCACCGCATCGTCCTTGGGATTGTGCGATCGAGCTACTTCCGGGGGAACCACTACCTCACGGACGCATATATCCTCTTTCACTTCCCGAAAGGAGAGCTATGGAGGAGTACATTGCCGAGGCCATTCAACAGGGTTATATTCGGCCTTCTACTTCCCCGGCCGCCTCCAGCTTCTTCTTTGTGGCCAAGAAAGGGGGTGGCTTAAGGCCCTGTATCGACTTCCGTAAATTGAATCAAGCTACCATCAAATTCCGCTATCCCTTACCCTTGGTCCCGGCGGCCTTAGAGTGTCTCCGTGGGGCCAAAATCTTCACAAAACTCGACCTCCGGAGCGCCTACAACCTGATTCGAATCAGAAAAGGTGACGAATGGAAGACTGCATTTGTGACACCGACCGGCCATTACGAGTACCGGGTGATGCCTTATGGACTGGTGAACGCCCCCGCAGTCTTCCAAAATTTCATGCATGAAGTCCTTCGAGAGTTCCTTCACAGGTTTGTCATAGTATATATAGATGATATTCTAATCTTTTCAAGGTCTGAGGCGGAACATTACCGCCACGTCACCCGAGTACTCACCAAACTACGGGAGTTTCACTTATTCCTGAAGGCTGAGAAGTGTGCGTTCCATCAGTCATCCGTCCAATTTCTTGGCTATCTTATCGATCAAGAGGGTGTTAAAATGGACGAAGGGAAGGTGTCGACCATTATCAACTGGCCTAAACCCACTACCATAAAGGAACTACAGCGATTTTTAGGCTTCGCCAACTTTTATAGGAGATTCATAGAGAATTACAGCACCATAGCAAGCCCCTTGACCTCTCTACTCCGGGGAAAGCCGAAATCGCTGCAATGGAACATTGAGGCTACCTCCACTTTTCAACAGTTAAAGCAAGCCTTTGTGTCTGCACCTATTCTTGTTCACCCCAACCCAGAAGAACCCTTTGTAGTGGAAGTGGATGCTTCAACGACTGGAGTGGGGGCCATTTTATCTCAGCAACAGGGGAAACTGACCACTCTCCACCCATGCGCCTTCTTCTCGAGAAAGTTCAGTCCGGCTGAGAAAAATTACAATATTGGAGACCGTGAGCTTCTCGCCATCAAGATGGCATTGGAAGAATGGAGACATTGGCTGGAGGGAGCGGCTCACCCATTTCTAGTATTAACAGACCACAAGAACTTACAATATCTGAGGGAGGCAAAAAGGCTCAATCCACGACAGGCAAGGTGGGCCATGTTCTTTACCCGTTTTAATTTTAAAATATCCTATCTACCAGGTACAAAGAACACCAAGGCCGATGCCCTCTCAAGACTGCATGCACCAGGTGACTACACAGAGGAACCCGTGTCCGTCCTCCCGGAAGAAATCTTTGTCAGCCCCATCGAATGGCAATCCCCGGCGTCCATTTCCGAACCAGCTCCAACCACGCCCGTAGACTGTCCACCGCACTGCCGATTTGTTCTAGAGAATGATCGAACTCCCCTCATTCATTCAGTTCACTGCTCTCTGGGCTCTGGACACCCAGGGATCGATAGGACTCTTTCTATGGTACAGGCATGCTTCTGGTGGCCCAATATGGAGAGAGATGTAAGGAGGTATGTCAAGGGATGCCCCGAGTGTGCCATGTCAAAGAACCCCCGACACTTACCAGCGGGAAAGGTCATGCCTCTGCCCATTCCCCAACGCCCCTGGTCACATCTGGGGATAGACTTCCTCACGGACCTACCGGAGTCAGAGGGACGAACCTGTGTCCTGGTAATAGTTGACAGATTCTCGAAGGGGTGTCATCTGATCCCTCTTCGGGGTCTACCAACAGCTATGGAAACAGCTGAGCTACTCTTCAATGATGTTTTCCGATACTACGGGATACCAGAAGATATCGTCTCGGACCGAGGCCCACAGTTTATATCCAGAGTCTGGCGAGCGTTCTTTCGTCTCCTCGGAGTAACAGTGAGTCTATCTTCAGGATACCATCCACAAACAAATGGGCAGACGGAACGGAAGATTCAGGAGATCAGCCGATTTCTCCGTACTTTTTGTCACAATCATCAGAACTCATGGAAACAGTTTCTGGGCTGGGCTGAGTACGCCCAGAACTCCCTCCGCCAACCCACCACGGGTCTCACTCCCTTTCAGTGCATCCTGGGTTACCAACCACCATTATTCCCCTGGAATGGGGAACCGTCAGATCTCCCGGCGGTCGATTTCTGGTTCAGAGAAAGTGAGAGGGTCTGGGAAGAGGCACATCACCATCTGCAGAGAGCTGTACGGAGGCACAAAAATAACGCTGATCGCCATAGATCAACCGCCCCTATCTACCATCCAGGAGATAAGGTATGGCTCTCAACTAGAGACCTGCGCTTTCGACAGTCCTGCAAAAAGCTTAACCCCAGGTATGTCGGTCCCTTCAAGATCCTGGAACAAATCAATCGGGTAACGTACAGATTGCAACTCCCTTCACACTACCGTATCCACCCAACCTTTCATGTATCGCTATTAAAACCATATTACGAACCTGTCATTTCCCCCACAGAGCCTGACCCTGAAGAGGAAGCGGCCCCTCCTCCGATCATCACGGACGAAGGCTCCATCTACCAGGTCAGAGACATCCTGAACTCCCGACGCCGAGGTGGGCGGCTAGAATACCTGGTAGACTGGGAGGGATACAGTTCTGAGGAAACATCCTGGGTGCCTCGGGACGACATCCTTGACCCGGCACTATTGGATGAGTTTCACAGCTCACATCCTGATCGCCCAGCACCCAGAGGACGGGGTAGACCACCACGGCGTCCGAGAGGTCGACCCTCAGGAGCGGGTCGTGGAGGAGGGGGTAATGTCACAGTCAGGTCAGGCTCTGAACTCAGTCAGACACCACGCCCTTTATCTCCGGAGTTCTAATCACCCTCACCTGTCTCTAATCAACGGAAATTCATAAAAACCACACACCGTGCCTCAGTCAGTGTCCGGGCTCGTAGATACGAAAGTGGACTCAACCGCCTTCTCCAAGTAAGAAGATTCTTGTTAAGATTCTAATTTACCTGTGTTCTTGTTCCCAGAAAACACTCCAGTCACCCTCTCCAGACTCCAGTCGTGATATCGCTGTGCAGCGAGAAATTCCTCCTCTGCTGTCATCTCTGTTCGTGCGCCTCGTTTCCTCTCCTTCACGCAGCAAGAATAAGTGATCCTTTCCGGTGATTCAGAAAACTCTCCTTAGCTTACCAACTCTCAATATCCCTTATCACTAGTACTTCATTCTGTGGTTCTCAAACTCGAAATAAAAACACTCATCCTGTTACTCACCATCTTGTGGAGTCCGTCTTTGTTACAGTGGCACTGCTGAGGCATTATTGAAGACTAGGTGGCTTTGATATCAGCCTTCAGCTTCCCTGTATTGTTGGGTCAGTTGTTTCTCCATATATATCCATCAGCAGCATGAGGTCATATCTAAAATCTCCTGGTAGACAACTGCGTTGACTTTGGACTTGATAAAACACATTGGCTAAACACCAGCAGATGACATAGCACCCCAAATAATCACTGGATATGGGAACTTCTCCTTGGATATCAAGCAACTTCAATTCTCCCCTCATCCTTTCGACTCTGGGGTGTTGATTTCCAAATGAAATGCAAAATTTTTTTTTTGTCTCTGGTGTGATATTGTCTCAAGAGCGGCTTGTTACTTTTACTAGGAATACAACAGTTGTAGCACGTTTCCTGAAGACATGTCCCTGGTGGCTCTTGATCCATTGACTCCAGCCTCACTCCACTCCTTGTGAAGCTTTCCCTAGGTCTTGTGAATTGGCTTTGCTTGCCAATCTTCTTTTGTGACTTACACTCCTTATGGGTTCTGGACAATTGTCAAATCAGCAGTTTTCTGTGTACTGAACTAGAGTTAGAAATGCCCAGTATTTATACTGTATGAATAGTAATTTATTCAAATTTGAAAGCAAATATTCAAATATTTTGTGATACTTATAGATTTTTTCATCTATAAGCTGTGATCAAATATTTCACTTTGCAAGTACTGAATCTAAAATATGAATTTCACACTTTTCATGATATTCAAATTTATTCGAAATGCATCTGTGTGTGTACTTGAATACATTAATTATCATAAGCGATATCATGAAGGTCTTTTATCCATAACTGAATTAAAGTGAAGAAAACAACAATACCTTTAGCAAAAATGTGTTAACTAGCGTGATAAACATGACTAGTTGGCTAAAGGTTGCTAAAAATAAATAATGCAGTTCATTCGTACCATTAGAATAGCCCATATTTTAATACAACAGCTAAAAGTAGCACTTTAAATGTATACCACTTAATTGTAGTTAATCAACCAGGAAATGTTTCCTGTCTAAAGGCTAGTATAGCTACAGTGGTTAGATTTAGCACTAAGTCAACTGTGTACTGTAACTTGTGTGTACTATAGCTTGTGTGCCTCAGAAATCCATATAATAATCTCAGAAACCTAAATAAAATACCACAAAGATAATAAGATAATAAAAAGATGACTGTATATAATCTTTAAAATGTTAGTGAGTATGGCTTTTATTATTTCATGTTGGTTGTTGTTGTGAGCTGCTAGCAATGAGTTTATATTCCAGGTGTTCTAGTGTTTAAACTGTGCGTCTAATCTAGAGCTTTATGCCGTCTGACTCAAAGCATAGACACAAAATCTATACCTAGGCAGGTAGCCCGTGTTGCATGGACCCAAACGCGGAAGTAGCGCTAGTAGGCAGGATAACCACGCGTTTAATCTTGGAACTCTCTTACACAAAGAGCAAGGATTTACACAAATAAACCCGCGTTCTAACAACACACACTCAATCGAGGAAGCAAACTGAATTGGTGAGTACTCACGTAATGATCGGTAAAGCGTCGACAAAGGCATATGGTGAACTCAATGACTGAGCCATGTGAAGCGCCATGTTGTTTCCTTTTATGCTTCCTGAAAGCGCGACCATCTTACTTCCGGGTTCTCGTGCCGCATGACAGTACCCCCTTGGGTGGCGGATACCCGACGACGGTAGTCCCGTATGAGCTCGGGGTCCAGGATGAACCGGGCCAGAATCCAAGACCATTGCTCGGGGCCGTAGCCCTCCCAGTCAACCAGTTACTGTGTACCTCTGCCGCAGGCAGCTGGAGCCGGTAGGTGACAGGGTTGACACGGAGGGTAATGCAATGTGGGCCAATGAATCTAGGCGAGAGTTTTTTGGACTCCGTATGGAGGTGTAGATTTTTGGTGGAGAGTCATATCTTGGCACCTGTGTGGTACAATCATCCTGGAGGGTGTCGACGGTGATGTTGTGAGGTGTAGAGGGTATTGTCACGAGCTATAGTAGGGTAAGCACAGAAGCCTTAGCAGTTAGCCCGTGTAGCGTGGATGGTAAACCCAAACGCGGAAGCAACACGAGTAGGCAGGATAACCACGCAATTTATCTAAGAACTCTCTTACACGAAGAGCTAGGATCTACACAAATAAATCCGCGTTCTAGCAACACACACTCAATCAAAGAAGCAACCCAAATAGGTGAGTACTCACAGAATAGTCGGCAAAGCGTCAGGTAAGGCATGGGCGAACTCAATGACTGAGCAATGTGAAGCGCCATTTTGTCTCCTTTTATGCTTCCTGAAAACCCGACCGTATTACTTCCGGGTCCTAGTGCCGGTCGTGTTACGAGTGTGCATGACAGGTATTGGCGTGCTGAATGGCCTCCTTGGCTTGAGTCCAGGACCGCCGACACCTTCGGACCAACTGTTGGGCTGAGGTACTGAGGTAACCCTGGCATACTTCAAATGGACTCAGCTTCATGGCGGAGGAGATGTGGAGGTTGTGGGAGAGCTCTGCCCAAATGAGGTAGCGAACCCAGGAGCGCTGACGGTCAGCAACGAAGCACCTCAGGTAGCGCTCCAGTTGTTGGTTGGCCCAGACTCGGCCCATCACCCTGACCATTGACCAACACCACAAAAGGATCCACTTCCACCTCACCTCCATTTTCTCGCCACCCATCATCCTACAATACCCCTGGTTACTCCAGCACGACCCTCTCATCTCCTGGTCGCAAAACCGGATCCTACAATGGGGTCCGACCTGCCTCGAACTCGCCGGCTGGGACGTGCTCTAGGGAGTCCAAGGCCCCCGATGTCGACACTAACGCCATCCCTCCTGCATATCTGGACCTGGCTGAGGTCTTCTGTAAAAGACGTGCTAACCACCTTCCTCCGCATTGCTGCTACTGTACGACCTGGCTATTGAGATCCAGCAAGGTTCCACTCCACCTTCTAGATCTTCTATCGAGATGCGGTCGATGGAGGAGTATGTGTCCTCTGCTCTCCATCAGGGTACCATCCGACTCTCTTCCTCACCTGCTGCCGCAGGGTTTTGATTCGTAAAAAGAAGAGTTTGGGCGAATTACGTCCATGTGTCGACTACCGGAGGTTAAACAACATCACCTTAAAAAAACGACACCCGCTGCTGCTTACCAACTCAGCCCTGGACGCCCTCTCTGGTGCCACCATTTTTACAAAGTTGGACCGCCTACAACTTGGTGCGTATCAGAGAGGGCGATGAGTGGAAGATGGCCTTCATCACCCCTACTGGACACTATGAGAGTTTGGTCATCCCATTTGGACTCTGTAACGCTCCCGCAGCTTTCCAGCAGTTCATCAATGATGTCCTCCGGGACATGTTGGGAAAGTGGGTATTCGTCTACCTAGACGATATACTCATCTACTCCCGCACCGCTGAAGAACACACCCGACACATCAGGGCAGTCCTTAAGAGATTGCTCGTCCATCTACTGTACTGTAAGCTGGAGAAGTGCGCTTTTCACAAGCGCTCCACCACGTTCCTGGGCTTTGTTATCTCATCCCAGGGTGTGGCCATGGACCCACAGAAACTAGAAGCTGTACGTCATTGGCCCCTACCCAAGACTCTCAGACAGCTTCAACAGTTTCTTGTGTTTGCTAACTTCTATCGTCGCTTTATCCGGGGCTACAGTACAGTCGCAGCACCCTTAACCGCATTGACTCGCCCCTCATCTCGTCCCTTCCAACTCGACTCCATTGCCATTAACGCCTTCTCCAAACTCTGCCACCAATTCACCACCACTTCAATTCTCCTCCATCCAGATGCCGATCAACCATTCGTTGTGGAGGTGAACGCCTCAGAGGTGGGCCCTGGGGCGGTTCTCTCCCAGCGGGGTCCAGACCAGAAACTACATCCTTGTAGTTTCTTCTCCAAAAAATTCCAACTCCACTCAGCAGCGATACGGGGTAGGGGACCGCGAGCTGCTGGCCATAAAGTGGGCATTGGAAGAATGGCGACACTGGCTCCAGGGCGCCAGAGAACCATTTATTGTCTGGACCGACCACCAGAACCTCAGCTCCATCAAGACTCTAAAACAACTCAACCCAAGGCAGGCGCGGTGGGCTCTCTTTTTCGAGCATTACAATTTCCATCTATCCTACCGTCCGGGGTCAAAAAACACCAAAGCTGACACCCTCTCTCGACAACATGAGGGGGACGTTCCCCGGGTAGATCCCGCGTCTGTCCTGTCACCTTCCAAAATCATCGCGCCATTCCGTTGGGAACTGGAGACGAGGGTCCGCCAGGCGCAAGCCACGGAGACCGAACCGGCAGGTGCCCCGCCTGGACTTTTCGTTCCCAGGACCGTCAAGGCCGACGTCATTAAATGGGGTCATTCTTCACCACTGTCAGGGCACCCAGGCACACAACCTTCCAATATATCCAGCGCGCCTTCTGGTGGCCCTCCATGGCCAAGGACATCCTTACTTCCTTGCATGACACAGTTCAATCCACTGTATGTTTCTACGTGTTTTGTAAGGACAATAAAGCCTTATGATCTTGATATTGTGAAGTTTTTAACAACATTTATGTTCTTAACATCTTACTCTCATTCAGTGTATTCTGCGTTACAGCGATGCCAACAACTCAAGGCTACATCCACTCAGAACTCAGGTATTACTTCATTATTTCATTTTATCCTTCAAGTCAAAAAGTTAACAGGCGAATATTTTGTCTCTTTTTCATTTCAAAGCTTTTTGTCTTATTCTTAGAATTTCGTCCTTTCATTGCCACAGTTTACAGTTTGTTAAATGAAAAAAATCACTCATCTTTATGTGAAAAGGCTATAATTATGTTTTATTACCCCTATGACACCATGGTATATTTTGTGATCAAAGCTGAAACTGGATCAGGTTACATGTGACTCAGCATCTTCAGGACTTCATAGAGAATGCTTTAACATGCAATTGTCTACAAAAAAATAAAACGAAAAAACATGACACAAACACTTTTCACACATACTATGCACTACCCCTTCAGAGTTTCCCTAAACACCCATCAGATGCACTCCCTCTCCCAGAAATACCCTTTACAGGGAGACAAAGGTAATGTCACTCCCCTAAATACCCCTACACAGACACCCTTATGTTACTACAGACAACCTGGCAAACAATCCTATTGTTAAAATATCTTTCAGAGTGACACAGTGCTGCAGAAAACATCCTCCAAACAATGACGCTTCCCCTTCCACCTTTCACCGACTTCTTAACCCACTTTGAGCTTAGTTTTCAGTTTGCCAACGAACATAGTGTTTGGGTCATTGGACCCAAATAAATTAAACTTGCTGTCTTGATTCTTTCTGCTATCGAAAGGTTTGCTAACTGCAGAGTTAGTCCAAATTCTCTTAAATGTCAAGACACAATATGATGAGAGAGATGCTTACTCTGTAAAAAATGGAAAGTTAGGCTGGCAGTTGTTAAAGTTTGATAAACACCAATAACTGGGAGGTTTCTAAAGGTGTTCTCTAATCTTGATCAGTGTTTCTTTTTCAAATCTCGTTAAAGTTTTTTATTCTGTGCTTAAAAATATATGTACTATATAATATATATACTCATGAAATATGTTTTTTAAAAATGCTATTTTACTCCTGTTTAGACATTTTCAAATAAGACTACGCAGTGACCTTGAAATTTAGGAAATTGTTGGTTGTTCCCTAATTTTGACCTCCACTGTATATGAGCTCTGACACATAGCATGGTTGGTTACAACAAAGGCAATAGTAACAGTTCGATTATAATTTTAATATTATTGTTTTCATTTTCACTGTTTCATTAAAATTGCCTGTTGTTCAAAATACTGTACCTCTCTAAGGCAGTAAAATTCCCCTAAATACCCTTCTAATGGTTCTGTTCCCTTTAATAACTCTCTGAGGAAGAGCAGTCACATGACATAAATACCGCTCTGAGGCACTTCTATGTCCTTGCCTTAGTCCTGCTGTCGTAATGATGCTTGATTCCGTTAAATATTAGATCTATCACATTAAAAAACCTATTGTTAATGAAATTATCACTGATCAGGAGTTTGATATACTGTGTTTAACAGAAATGTGGATTAAACTGAACGAGTCTGTACCATTAAATGAAGCCAGTCCTCTAACTGGTAGAGGAAAAGCATTGCAGTTACTTATAATAATATATCTGACCATCGTACAAAAACATGAACGCAAATTCAGTGCATTTGAAGTTTTCTATAATGATATAACAAGTCACAAATAAAAAATTCCCAGGGTCATACTATGGCTTGTCTCTGAAACCTGGGAAAAAAAGCGTTGAATTTAAAATTCCTTTTGAGAATCCAGAAGACACTCTTAGAACATAATTTATGTCTATACTGGATCAGTAGGAGTACAGTAAATCAGTTTATTGCAGAACGCACTCAGAAGGCTGGATTAGATTAAATACAGAAAATATATGCTGATTTTTCCACAGTCTGAAGTTCAGATCATTCTCTTGTCTCATTTAAAATGTGTCTTAATAGTAATGTGCATACTGTGACGTGCTACTGCATTAAACATATATTCACAGCAACTACCACACAGAGCTTTATTAGTAATATCCCAGAGTTATAAACTATGAATGGATCACCGTCTGACACCAGAACTCGATCAGGTGAATTAATATTTAAAATATTTATATTTTAGAGTAAAATTTTTCATTATACCTTAGATAATGTAGCTCCAGAAAAATAATTAGAAATAAAAAACTTTCTCCCTATTTCAATGATTACACACACCTTAAAACAAACTGCTTGAAATTTAGAATGTAAATGGTGTCAAACTAAATTTGTACTGTTTCAAATAGCATGAAGGGGAAGTGTCTTGATCTGCACTAAAAAAGCTCTTATTGTTGCTAGGTCAATGTATTTCTCCACTCTTATACAAAATAACCAAAATAGTCCTAGATTTGTCCAAGTATTGACGAAACAGATATGTCCTGAGTCGTTGCTTAAAAATTGTCAAAGACTCTGCTGTATGGACGTCTAGGGGAAGTTCATTCCACCACCTAGGTGCCTGAAAAGAAAAGAGTCTGGATGAATGTCTTCCTCAATACCTGAGAGATGGTGGGACGAGGCAAGCAGTGCTGGAGGATCGGAGGGAACATGGTGCGGTGCGTGAAGTGATTGTAACAGAGAGGTAAGTGGGTGCTGGGCCTATTTAGCTTTTGAAGCAGGGAGCGGAAAAGTGGAGTGGGAGAACTTGGAAGGTTGAAAACAAAACGTGCCACTGTGGCACAGTGGACAGAGACATACCTGCAGTAGTCCAGTCTTGAAATAATAAAGGAGTGAACAAGCTTCCAAGTAGCCTGTGAAGGAAGAATAGGACGACTCTTCCAATGAAGAAATCAACAAGAGTGAGTAAGGTAGGCAATGTGTGGTGAAAATGACAGATGATTGTCCACCGTTACCGCAAGATTGCGGACAGTTCCTGAAAAAGTGATCTGATTGTTGTCCCTTGACTCGGGGATGAAACGCCAGCGATGAACAGCAGTTCGGTTTTATTCAAATGCAGTTTTACCCAGCTGATGAGCTGACATCCAGAATGAGATCCAGGTGTAAACCTGAGTGTCTGAGGGAGGAAAGAAGAGAATAAGTTGCGAAGTACTGAGCCCTGAGCCCAATAGAGAGCCTGCGTGGGGCAGATGTGGATCCCCTCCATGTAAAGTAAAGTAAAAAGTAAAGCCTTTATTTAGTCACATATACATTACAGCACAGTACATTCCTTCTTCGCATATCCCAGGGTAACTGGGGTCATAGCGCAGGGTCAGCCATGGTACAGCGCCCCTGGAGCAGTTAGGGTTAAGGGCCTTGCTCAAGGGCCCAACAATGGCAACCTGGCTGAGCTGGGAATCAAACCGAGGACAGATGGTAGTTTAGTTGATCTAGCAGCATGAAACTCTGCAGTGACTGACAGAAGGGCAGTCTAAGTGGAATGTGCCATTTTGAATCCGGATTGATTGGGATCATTAAGGTTGTTCTATGAGAGATAAAGAGACATTTGGTTGAAAACAGTCCTTTCAAGAATTTTGGAAATAAAGAGAGAAGCGATATCGGGCGATAGTTGTTTACTTCTGCTTGATCTAGGCAGGGTTTCTTAGGGATGGGAATAACCCTTGCCTTCTTAAAAGCAGCAGGAACATGACCAGATGATATGGAATGGTTGATGATGGTTGTGGTGAAGGGAAGAAGGTCTCATGAGTTGGCCTGGAGCATTGTGGAAGGGATTGGGTCTAATGAAAAGGTGGTGGGATTGGATGAAGTGATGATCTGCTGAATCTCATCAGATGACAGACTGAAGAATTCTGATAAGGGAAGGAAGGGAAGGTCCTGAAGTTCTGGTGTAGGAGTCAGTTTGGTAGAAAATAACTGGCAGATTGCTGCGATTTTTCCCATCATGGAATGTGGAAAATTCATCAGCAGTCAGAGAAGATGGGGCAGGAGGAGTCGGGGCAGTATCTAGTGGTAGAGAGGAAAAGGAGTCTGGGTCTGAGCTATGCTCATATCTACACAGGAATAACCTCAGTGAAATCTATCAATCAGGATTTAGGCAGTATGTCATAGCACAAACACAGTGCTGATTAAAGCTGTAAATTAACTCGTACCGGCCTCTAATCAGGGTTGTGTCTCTTTGCTTGTGTTACAGTACTTGACCTTAGTGCAGCTTTTGACACCATTGATCATACTATTCTCTGTTATAGATAAGAAAAATTTTGCTGCATCATTTAGTGACAATGTATTTCTTATCATGGTGATGTTTCTGAGATGAAAGGATGCAATCCTAGTAATATTAATTACATTATCCTCAAATAAAAGACTGGAAACTATAATCATATTTTATGTTAGGAATGTACAGTCTATAGTATTTACTGCTGCACAGTACCATCCAGAGTTACTGTGTGATCAGAAATATCTTACTTCTAGCTGCATGAGGTCCTAGTATCAGTATTTCTGTTAGGTCTAATGTTCTTCACACATTTCTCAACTTTATTAAGCTGGTGTCTAACATATAAATGTGGGTAATTAGCATAACAGTGAAAACAAATGATGTTACCCAGAAGAAGCATGTAAAGAGAAAATAGCAATGGGCCTAAAATGTAACCCTGTAGAACACCAAACTTTCCTTTAGAACATGAAGAATAGTCATCAATTAAAAATACAAAATAATAAAAAATCAGTCAAATAATATCTGACTCTTAATTCCCACAACATTTTCTAATCTATGATTTTTTTTTAGTTAGGTTATGCTGTATAGTTAAAATAGATGAATAAATAGACGTGACTGTGACCATACCTAAGTGTTATTTCTCTTCTCTTCTCTCCTCTCCTCTTATCTTCTCTTCTCTTCTCTTCTCCCTGTCTCTCTGTCAAGCTACACACGACACTTCTGAGCTGCTGGTATAATCTTCCTTTTTTATCATTTTCATTTGCTTGGAGCAGTTGATATTGGGATGTGTCTGCTACTTATGCTCTATAAAGACTTCATAACAGCTCAAATCTGAGGTTCTGTTTGTTAATTGGTGATTTTTGAGGTAATTCTAAATGAACTTCTCCTCTGTAGCAGAGTTAAGTGATCTTCCTTTCCTGGGATGGTCTTCATGAGAGCACGTTTCATCATGGCGCTTGATAGGTTCATATATATATTTATCCAAGAAAACTAAGGTGTCATAATGACTGTAGTTCATTATAGTGTCACTTTGAATTTTAGACAATGTAAACTACCGCAGTGAAATTACAATGAACCCTAAAAACATCATTGTTCTGTGATGGATAGAATTGTGGTTTTAAGCACCTGTAATATTGACGTTATTCTGCATGAGTGCTGCTTCTCATACTGCCCAGTACAGACCCTTCAGGAATGCTTTTATCAAGAATCCACTCTTTTTTATTTCTGTTTTTGGTAGCACTTGATAATATTATAGATACATATTTTTGCACTTCACTTAATTCAGTCAATTCTGGTGTGTTTCCTATCGGACACATTCATGGTTTTGTGAAGTACATTTCACCCTAACCCTTTCACAGAAATGTTTTCCAAAAAAAGGTATGTATAACTTAGGATTTTAAGGTGCGCTTGAAATTTGGGTCGGGTTTGTAAATAAAGGTGTTTTTTTTATTTATTTTTTTACCACTCTATTAGATTGGGAAGACCTTGAATATTGTACAACACTCTATCTTTATTGTTTTGGTCGAGCTGCAATGGCACAAAGTTTCCCAGAATTTTGAATTATAGTGGAGCAGATTCTTTTGTCCATGGAAACACAGAGACATTGGAGATGACCTTGGAAGGCCTGAAATGGCTGAATTACACACAATCATTACATTTGGAGCTTACAGAAATAGTAAAAATGTTTTTTTTTTTCTTCAGACAGGACAGTGTGAATACGTTTCAAGGACAGAAAACAAAGATGTGACTATGATGGGCAACAAACATTCATCACTGAATTTAACACTCAGACTGAGGAAAATTTATAAGTTCTCAAAATGTCTTGCATTAACATAGGCATTGTATTCACAAAAGAAGAACAAAATTATGACTTCTTATTATCAATCATTGATAATCAATTATCAATTAGTTAGTAAATTATAATAGTAAGTCATAATTATGAAATAGTAAATCATGGGGAAAGGTCACGTGACCCGGAGCAAGATGGATGCTTGAGACTTCGGTCCTCTCCAAACTACAGTTTATTGTCTCGTTTTCTTCAAGTAAATGTCATATTTTCAGTCAAATCTCGCCTCAAATATGCCAAAGCCACAATGTGACAAAGAATTTTCTATTTTTTCTTCGTCTGCTCATCCACTGTGGGGAAAAAAAGTGGCGCTTCAATCGACCGCGTGCCCCAACGAGAATCAGCATGGTGGATCCAGTAAAGTTACCACAGACTTATCTGGTAAGACCACCACAGATCAAATTTTAGCAGAAATAAAATCTGTGGCCTCACGCGTTAATAATATGGACGAATCGGTCGGAGCTCGGCTTGACACGATTGGTAGTGCTCTGGGCAACATAAAAACATCTGTGGCGTCGTTTGAGCTCTCTCTCTCGAATTTATCTAATCGTACGAACGCGTGGGTGAGGCCGAAACTCGAATTTCTGCCACTGAGAACAGTTACAGCAACCACGACACTCAGCTATCCGCAATGCAAAAGACGCTGAATTTCGGAAAAATTTGAAGATCGTTAATCTCCCGGAGAAAGCTGAGGGCTCTACCCTGCTCGCAGTCTTTCTCCAAAATCTCATCCCGACTTTAGTCGGCCTACCTGCTGACTTTCCACCACTGGAGATTGAACGCGCTCATCGAATTTTGGCTCAAAGCCCGCTGGCGAACAAACCTCTGAGAAGTGTTCTGGTTCGATTTCTCCGGTACTCCCAGAAGGAAGAGGTGCTTAAGGCAGCTTTAAAGAAGCACGATATCCCCTATAATGGCTCTAACTTACGGTTTTATTCAGACCTATCTGCGGAGGTTTTGCGCAGTTTGATGCCGTGGGGAAATTGATGGCCCGTCGCAATATATATCGAGGCTTTGCTTATCCAGCACGGCTCCGTTGTCTTTACAATGGGCAGATTTGCCTTTTTGACAGTCCAGAGATAGTTGCCGCTTTCATGGAAAATCTTGACTGAGGTATTTTTTCACCTGTTTTCGTTTGCAATGGAGGAACGTAGACTTGACTTTCACTGAGTCCCTGCTTTCACTTTTTACAGTTTTGAATGACTGTGTAACTCACTGGAACTGAACCCATTTTCTTATTTGTTATTGTTATTTATTATGATTATTATTATGATGATTATTATTATTATTTTCCCTTGTCTTTTATTATTATTAAAAGTTATTATTATTATTATTATTATTAACTTTATTCTGTTACTGATTTTAAAACGTTACACATACATGGTTTCAGTTGCTTTAAATATGCCTTTTTTATTCATTTTTATTCATTATTATTATTATTATTATTATTTTTAAGGGGACCCCAATTTGAGTTCTTTTTTTACTCAACCCAAGGTTTGGACATTGTCTCTGGCGACTAAGCTGTGATTGTGGTCTTTCAGTTGAGTTAGGATTATGGTATGTCTTTTTTTTTTTTTTTTTTTGGATTTTTCCCCGATTTTCTCCCTAATTTAGTCGTGTCCAATTCCTCCCCGTCACTAGGGGGCTCCCACATCAAGGCTACTACTACCACTCAGCCGGGAGGGCCGAAGACTATCACGTGTTTCCTCCGAACCACGTGACGCCAGCCGACCGCATCTTTTCGACTGCTCGCTCGCGCACCATTGGGGGCGGCGTAACACACTCGGAGGACATGCACCAAATTCCGATTCGCCTAATTTCATATCACAAATTATTTTATTGTTCAACTATTATTGTAAAGGTTTAGGTTTTCTAGCTGGAGACTTCAATTGTGTAATGAATGCCTCTCTTGATAAGTCCTCGTCTGCAAATGTATCGAATCCCAAATCATCTAAGGTTCTTAACGAATTATGCACAGATACAGGTTTGATAGATACATAGCGCCAATTAAATCCTAAAGTGAGGCATTATACATTTTACTCACACCCCCATAATTCTTATTCTCGACTTG
Source organism: Clarias magur (assembly GCA_013621035.1). NCBI lineage: Eukaryota > Metazoa > Chordata > Actinopteri > Siluriformes > Clariidae > Clarias > Clarias magur. The sequence goes on along the minus strand of QNUK01000159.1, from coordinate 25,534 downwards.
ATTACTTTTTTATCCCTAAGCAATTCTTGAGCGCGATCCAGTCCTGTCGTATTGACAATATTACTCTATCAGATCATGCAGCAGTACACTTGCAGATAGACTCTGCTTTCACTATTCCTAGAACCCCATACTGGAGGTTTAATACATCTCTTTTAAATAGTGACCCTTTTTGTTCTTTTGTTTCAGACTGTTTATCTCAATTCTGGTTTTGATAATAGAGACTCCCCAGTATCTTCCGCCATGATTTGGGATGCGGCTAAGGCCACGCTAAGTGGTCACCTTATCTCTTACACTTCTTACAGACCTTAAAAGAGTCTGAGACAGGAGTAGGAAAAAGCTGAAAAATTATGCTTCCAGGATGGAGCAAATTCATAAGAAATCCCCTACAGTTTCAAATTTAAAAGCGCTGGTGAATGCAAGAACCAAACTGAGTATGGACCATACCAACCATATTCAGAAGCTTTTGCTCTTTACTAAACAAAAATATTATGGATTTGGCAACAAATCCAGTCGATTGCTTGCTCACCAACTAAAGAACCAAAATAATGATCGTTCAATTATTATGATACGGGATGAGAGTGATAACATTTTAAGAGACCCTTTAACTATAAATTGAACTTTTAAAAATTTTTATACATCTCTTTACAGCTCGGAATCAGATGCGACGGGCCTAGACATTGCCGGCAGACTCGAAACGATCCTTCCTAAAGTCATAAATCCTGACCAAGCAGGCTTTGTGAGATCTAGATGTGGTATGGACAATGTTCGCCGTGCTCTTAACGTTATTCATTATTTCAATACTCATAATAAGCCAGCAATGATTCTGTCTCTGGATGCCGAAAAAGCTTTTGACCACGTGGAGCGGCCTTTTTGGTTTTCAGTTTTGGAAAAATTTGGGCTAGGCTCCAACTTTATTAATGTAATTAAATATCTGTATGCAGATTCTGTTGCTACTGTCAACATGAATGGTCTGACATCTGAGGGGTTTCCAGTATGTAGAGGCTGCAGGCAGGGGTGTCCTCTATCACCGTTACTGTTTACATTATTTATTGAACCTTTAGCAGAATCAATCAGGATTAACCCAGATGTTACGGGTATTATAATTAATGGGAAAAAGCATGTAATTTCCTTGTTTGCAGATGATGTTCTTTTATACCTGGAGAACCCACAATCTTCTATTCCCGCAGTTTTTAACTCCTTAGCCTCGTTTAGTATTGTGTCGGGTTACAAAATGAACTTAGGAAAATCCGTTTCGATGCCCTTTAATTGCCTCCGCAACCCACCGCAATGTCCTTTTCAGGTTTCAGACAGGGGTCTTAAATACCTGGGCATTTTTCTTACTCCCAACTTAAAAAAATTATTTGAGACAAATTATTCCGCTTTAATTTGAAAAATTAGAAAAGATTTGGAAAAATGGACCGCTTTGTCGACTTCCCACTTGGGGAGAGTCAATGTTATAAATATTAATGTACTGCCCCGTCTAAATTATGTGTTCCAAAACCTTCCGTGCTATTTAAATTCATCCTTCTTCAAATCAATGAATGCTCCCATATCTCGTTACATCTGGAATAATAAACATCAGAGAGTTGGTCTTTCTAAACTCTGTAAACCAAGAGATTTGGGGGGGGGGGGGTCTCTCGCTGCCCAACTTTCAGCTTTACTATTAGGCTGCTCAACTCAAAACTATAACAAGCTGAGTTATGAATAGGCAGGAAGCTTTATGGATTGACTTCGAATCCTTATTTTATTATCACAGAAGATTAGAATCCCTTTGGTTTATTAATAATATCGATCAGATAAAACGTTCCACCGATAATATAATTATTTATAATACATTACTGGTTTGGAAAGACGTGAAAAAATATTTGAGCATTCCCCAAACTATCTCTGTTCGTTCTCCCTTGGTTTTTAATCCTGATTTTCCAATCCAGATTAGGAGTATTGGGCTGTTGGAGTGGGGTTCTAAGGGCGTGTCTGACTTTTCAGACCTTTTGGCTGGTGATACCCTGAAGTCATTTGAAAGAATTAGAGCAGAGTTTATTATTTCTTCGGAAGATTTCTTTAAGTACCTGCAAATCTGGCAGTTCATGGAGTCCCTATTAAGGCAGGACAAATTTCACGCTATTTTATCAGAAATGGAAGAAACCATTTCTTAAAGGAGTTGCCTCTAAGTTTTATGCTTTATTAGCGCATTCAGACTCTTCAGCCTATGATTCTTTAAAATCACTTTGGGAACAAGATTTGGGGGTATCATTTAATCCAACAGATTGGACCACAATTTGTGAAGGCATTTTCCCAAAATGCACTTCAATATCTTTACACGAACAAATTTCTAATTTTTTCATAGAATTTACTTTACACCTGTCCGTCTTCATAAAATGTTTCCAGGTTGTTCCAGTCTCTGCTTTAAATGTAAAGCTCATAGGGGTACATATTTTCATGTATTCTGGTCCTGTGATAATATCCAACCATTCTGGAAGGGGGTTCACTCTGTTACTCAGGAGATAACAGGAAAACATTTTACTTTATCTCCTGCAAAGGATCTGTTGAATCATATTCCTGAAGATCTTTTTGACTCGGACTCCAAGCCTTTGCTTACAACTCTTTCATTTTTGGCAAAAAAATGCATTCTGTTGAAGTGGTCCACACCCCAGGTCTCAACTGTTACTATGTGGTTATCCCAGCTGTCATCTTTTCTTCCCCTGGAGAAATTAACTTTTGATCTCAATCATAGGTCGGACAAATTCTGGAAACTCTGGGAACCTCTCCATTGATTTTTGCTAAAACTCTGAATGTCTATTTTAACAGAATTTATTTATTTATTTTACTATCCTGTCATGTTTTGCTTAACTTCAGCAGGCAGAGATTGTATGTATGTATGTATGTGTGTGTGTGTGTGTGTGTGTGTGTGTGTGTGTGTATATATATATATATATATATATATATATATATATATATATATATATATATATATAAATATTTATTTATTTATTTATTTAATTTTTTCCTTGTACACTGCATATAGTTATATATTTTCAGCGCTGTGGCTGGGTTGGTTCGTTTGTTTGTCTGTTTGATTGTGTTTGTACTTTTTGAAAAAAAAAGTAAATCATGAGATAATTATGAGACTATGGGTTATAATTATGAGATGGTAAACCATTGTTATAATTGAGAAGGGTAATTATGATTATTATAGGTTATAAAAGTTAAGTTATAAATACTGAGAAAGTAAGTTAGAATTGACATAGTTATATAAGTTATAATTAAGCATTAACTAAGTTTTAACTATGAGATGAATCATTATTAGATATGTTTCCCAATTTTTTGTTTCTTTCGTGAACATATTGTAAATGTACTTCTATAAATGTCTGATGAGCCGATCGATATATATTTTTGGACTAATTTCTTTGATTGAAAGACAGCCTGACACGGAATCTTTGCTGTCTGTCATGGAAAAACAGGCAAGTTCAAAATAACAAATATAATTTTTAAGTATGTGTCGCACTTAGCTAACATTACACATTTAGCTAACAATAACTACAAAGAGTCATTAAAGATGCCACTGAGAATGTTTGCCCAAAATATTCAAAAATGGTTACAATGCATTGACTTTCACTTTTATCTTCTTCAATACACTATTGCTGATTGGAAACAAAGGCTTCTGTTATATGCGTGTTATCATAGTTGGGTTGCTTCATAACACTAGCTACATTGATTACATCTAACTTAACGATCCAGTGTTGATTCACGTGAGGAAGTTAACACAATCCTGTTAGAATCTCACACATTTTCCCCATCAGGTCTTGCTAACTGAGACGTAGTGCTTCACCACGTGAAAGAAAAGCGGACGTCTTGATTAGATGCGAGTTATCATGGCCGCTCTCCGATCTTTGGGGTTGAATTTCAATAACGCGGTTCAGCCTCCGCTCGCATCTCACTCACAATGATTCTGTCATTAGTGGCTGGCGAGGTCGACGTAATCATCCTCGATGATGGTGCTGGACGCCCGCTTGATTGCACTCGCGTCTCGAAAAGACGAGCTGAGAGACAGAGAGAGACGGACACGCTGGAACGTCCACGTCAAGAGCTCGTAGAGGAAGATTAGCACTCAGAGAGAGAGAGAAAGAGAGAGAGAGAGAGAGAGAGAGAGAGAAGTGAAGACTTAAGTATGAACAGAAACACATTGTTATAGAGATGACTCCTGCTGTAATGAGACGAAGGTCATTTGCATAACATAAACGTAATATGATAATAAGTTTGCTTCTGTTGTTCCACATTTCTTGGGGTTTTGTTTCCTGTAATTTTTTTCATTATTCCATCATCTTCCTGACTCTTTTCGGAAGCTTTTTTGCTCATTTTAATTTTGTCCTGAAAATCTATCACAATCCTGCCCGTTTCTTTTCTTCTTGTTGCATTTTTATTTCAATTGATTTCCTTTTTAATTTTAAGTTACCCTCTTTTGCCTCTTTCTTTAAAAAATATTGAAGTGCTGTTTTAGTAAAATACTGATTGAAGTTGGTTGGACGAAGCAGAATTACTATTACCACTTAACATAGGAACTTAAATTAACATATAATAAACAACAACGTTATGCTTTGTTTTCAATTATAGCTGCATTTAAAGTGATTTTCTGTTTCCACTTACATTACAGCCGCTATAAATGCTCGTTCCCTCACCAGTTTCTTTATTCTCTTTCTTCAAGTTCATAAGAAAAAGAAAAATCACAGCTGGTCACTTCCAGTTACAGCTTTACCTCTGCCTGGAACAAAGTGCTGACACTGGAGACTCCTTCCACTAATGTTCTACAAACACATTTCTCCTTACTTTTTTTCTCTGGGGAAACCACATCAATCGTATCAACAATTTTTAAACCCGGTTGCTTTACGTGGAGTGTCCGCCATACGAATGCGAATGAGCTGTTACTATAGAAACCATAATGTATTCGAATGTAATCCGGAATCCAGAATTGAAAACACTGTGGTATAAGCCAGGAAATTAAATGATTTCACTAAACAAATAGAGCATTTCTTGTTGATGTTGTATGTTGATGTTGATATATGAAGAACTCATTTGTGCACAAATACACATTCACACACACTCTGCTTCTCTTTTCACATGCATCACACAAACACACACATTGTTGACCTTTAACCTCCTTTACCCCGCTGTGTCTTTCATAGTGACTTTATCCAGCATAAAGTCGAACAAAGAAAACCATAAAAACACTCTGATCATTTTTACATGCCATCGTAGTAAAACCCAATGTTATTTTTTTTTAATCGAAACTTTCCTGGCTTGTGTAACAGCAATTTAACGATTATAAATCCAAACACATTTCCACATGAGAAAGCAAGAGGCCTGCAAAACGATGAGAGACAGAGAGAGAGGAAGAGAGGGAGAGTGTGTGAGAGGGAGCAAATGAGTGGAACGAGGGGAACATGGGTGGGGGTCCACTTGTTTTCAAACCCTAATGGAGGGAAGAAACTGAGGCTCCTTTTTCTCCCTGAACCTTAAATGCACCCCCCCTCCCATACCCCCCCCCCTTCTTCCCCTTCACTCCCTTTCTTTCTTTATTTCTCCCTGCCTTCCTCCTCCTTTTTTCTTAATCAGCCATCTTGCTCTCACGGTCCAGAAGGAAGAGTTCTCGCTCTGGGTGAGTAAAACCACTGACGTTAAAACTTGACAATCTCAACGAAATAGAATTAGTTTAAATTCTGCAGAAATGAAGCTTATTGGTGGTGAAAAATTTATGCAAATTTACAATCTGCTATAACTGTATTTGTTTGTTGTTCTTGTTGATTTTAGAAATCATCTTTGTTTAGGGATTATTTTATTTTTTAAGCTGCATCAATAGAATATCAATAGAAATATAATACCTATATGTATGTTCTCTATACTTTCTGATGTTTGGGATTCATACACTTCTAGATATACAGTATGTGAGGAAATGTTATTTTAAATAAATGTAAAAAAAAAAAAAAACATCTAAAATGATTATATAAAATACCTCTTTAACATTTCTGCTCTTGTATCGAACATTTTTTTTTTCATTAATTAAAGTTTTGGTTGTTGTGTTCATTATCATTCTATTTAAAAAAAATTTAAAAATATTTTTGCTTTAAAGTGTTCTTCATTTTGCAACACAATTTATTCCTCATATTTGATATATGCAGAATAATCCACGTTTGTTTTGTAAGAGAAAGTGTGTTGCTCTGATAGTAAAATAAAGAGTGACAGGGCATGTCATACTTATCATTCCTTTGTAGTTACACGTCTTTGTAGAAGCGAGTGAGTTTCTGTTGTCACTCACGTTATAGTAACTTTAAACACTCGATCCCCTCAGTTAAGTTAATAACACAAAAATAGTCTCTAAGAAACTGTAAAGAAGCATAAACTCCTCTGTCCTGAAAATTAAAAGTTACTGCTGTTACGAAGCTCTTAAAATGGAGACTCCTTCCACTGATGTTACACAAACACAATTCTTAAATGTCTTAAATGTTTTACTTTTCTGTAAATCCCTGTGAATAAGCTGCTGCTATAGAAATTGTAACATATCAGAGCGAGTGCATTAGTATAAACCTCTTTTACTCTTAGGGCTGCTGGTATAGAGAATTAATCGAAACCTTCTGACCAATCAGGGCGCAGGACTAATCAGCGCTGAGGTATAATTTTATTTTTCCTTGTGCTTGCAGGTTCCTTTTTCAGCAATCATGCTTCGTTCGATGAACCCGCTTGTTCTCGTCCTCCTCATATTCTTTGTCTTTATTTCGTCTTCCGAAGCGAAAAAGAAGACGAAGCAGAAATCTGGTGAGGACAAAATCCTAAACACTGGAGAGCTGAGCAGTAAAAATGCCGATCGCTGCACCTGGCAAACTCGAGAGGGCAAAAACAACATGGTGCTTCAGCTCAAATGCTCCACCCCATCCAAGGAGGCGGGGCTCGAGTCCAGCAGTTACGAGTGCCAGTTTACGGGAAGACCGAACGAATGCCCCGCCTACAAAGAGAAACCCATGCAATACTGGAAGCAGGTTATAGGAAAGCTGAAAAAGCGAGAGAATGCGTGTGAAGGATCAAAAGTGGTGAAGCCGGCGATGTGCCGAAGTGCTCCGATTGCCTCAAATATGAAGCTGGCGAGGGAAAAGGGAACAAGCGAAAAGGAAGGAGAGAAGGAGGAGAAGAAAGATGAGGAAATGATGATGGGTGATGAAGCGACATCAGATGGAGTAGCAGAAAGAGAGAGTTACTGCGCGGAAGGATGGGATCCCCTCTGTCAGTTCTTCATCAAGCTTCTGTAAAAGTAACCTTTGGGGAAAATAAATGTTACTCAAAAATTTACATTAAATATATTTACTCACACTGTCACCATGTAGCATGTTCACACAATCAGAATGCATTAACATGAGGTAAACAATCAGTAACAAGCTGCTGAGTAAAAACTAGCACTAAGCAGTATTAGCATTAAATTAGAGATGATGATTAGGAAGAATTTTTTTTTTTAATGCTAATCAAAAATCTTTCTGCTTCCTGGGTGTCGCTGCTGCTGATGTTGTTGTTGTTGTCATGTGCTTTTTTTATTTTCATGCTGTATATTTTACAAAACAAAAATAAAAATAAAACAAACAAGCTAGCAAGCTGGAAAATTCTAACACACAAATGGAAATCATCCTCTAAAGCATTTTTTTTACCCATAATGCTCCAGGAGAGATCATTTTAACTAAATTGAAATTAAACATAAACATGCAAAACAGAATACCATTCAGCATTACACACTTAACCTTATTAAACTATCAGGTTTTGTAAATCAAGTGGATGATTTACAAGGTACAGTACGCATTCTAATCGCTAGTTATCATGCTAGCCGGGTTACATTAGCATAACTAGCAACTCTTTCGTTCAGTTGAACTTCAATAGCAACTTTTTATCACAAGCTTGTGTTTGAGATGCAGCGCTAAGATGTGATGCAATCTTATATATTTAGCATAGCATGGCACAGTTTAGCCTAGCATTCCTAATTTTATTTCTTTATATATTTAGAATTGTGTTTTTGACTAAACAATTAATTTCAACTTTGTAAACGTTTCTAATCATTAATAAACTCTGTGATTGTATTTAACCCCAATTGTTCTATTCCTTTGCACTCCTTCTTTTTTATTTCTTAAATGTTATGCAAATTTTAGTGTATTTCTATCATCTATGAATTATTATTTTCTTACATTCTTTTCTTAATAATTTCTTTCTTCTTTGCATTCATTGTTCATTCTCTTTCTTTGCCTGTTTTTTTCAATTCAATTCAATTTTATTTATATAGCGCTTTTAACAATTGACATTGTCGCAAAGCAGCTTTACACAATAAAAAGAAGTAAGTTTTCAAAACAGATTTATTTTCATTTCATTCCTCTATTCTTTATTACTTTCTTTTGTCCTTCTTCATTGTTTGTTCATGTTCTTTGTTTCTTAGTTTCTGTTTTATTACATTTCTTTTCCATCTTTTTTTCTATCTTTCTTTTATTGCATTTCTCTTTATTCCTTCCTAAGTTCATATTAATTTCTTTTTGGGTGGCATGGGGGCATTGTGATTAGCATTGTGGCTTTGCACCTTCAGGGTTGAGGGTTCGAATCCCGTCTCAGGCTTGTATGTGTAGAGTTTGCAAGTTCTCCCCATGTTTGCTATATTTCCTTTGGGTACTCTGGTTTCCTACCACAGTCCAAAAACATCATATTAGACTAATTGGAGTTCCCAAATTGCCCGTAGTCTGTATGCTGAAAACCCCAATGACCTTGTACAGGATAAGTTGAATAAATTAATTAATAATAATGCGTTTCTTTATTTCCTCTTATATATTAACTTATTAACTTATTATATACATAATAATAATTATATACATCATAAAGTATATAATGTATATTTTTAGTACTGTATATAATATTCTATAATTGTAAACTGGCTCTAAAATGGTGTGTGTGTGTGTGTGTGTGTGTGTGTGTGTGTGTGTGTGTGTGTGTGTGTGTGTGCGTGCCTTGAGACATCAGCAACAGGCATATTATCAAATGATCAATATTGCAACACAAACACACACGTGCACACACACACACACACACACACACATGTCTAGAACAGCTGAAAAGGCTGATTTACAGGCAGTTATGTCGCTAAAATCAATACTCCGCCTCACATCTGTGCACGGAGTGGATTTATAATGAACAAAGGAGCAGACAGGGGGTAATGATGTTTTCACACACATATACAGTATGCACACAGCGTGTACACTTCACTTCCAGTAGTGATCGTTTGATAGGACATCTGTGGCCGATGTCTCAAGGTGCGCGCGCACACACACACACACACACACACACACACCATTTTTATAGCCAGTTCTCAATTATCTAAAACTAAATGACCTGAAGGTTGTGAGTTCAAATCCTATGACTAACATTATGTTAATGTTAGCTCTCAGATCCCTGTCTCTGACCCTATTGCAGCACTGTATTATATATAGTAATATATAGTGAGGTTATTAAAATAATCATTAACTGTGTAAGCAACATGAAACCACGGAGCCTGCACAGAGCTTCAGAAGCTCTGCTTACACAGATTACAATGTTTACACAGCTCACTATGTGAGCTGATGTCCTCTCAGGCTTGAGCTGCATTAGATATATACAGTCATGGCCAAAAGTTTCGAGAATTACATAAATATTGGAAAAGTTGCTGCTTAAGTTTTTATAATAGCAATTTGCATATACTCCAGAATGTTATCAAGAGTGATCAGATGAATTGCGTAGTCCTTCTTTGCCATGAAAATGAACTTAATCCCGAAAAAAAAAACTTTTCACTGCATTTCATTGCTGTCATTAAAGGACCTGCTGAGATCATTTCAGTAATCGTCTTGTTAACTCAGGTGAGAATGTTGACGAGCACAAGGCTGGAGATCATTATGTCAGGCTGATTGGGTTAGAATGGCAGATTTGACATGTTAAAAGGAGGGTGATGCTTGAAATCATTGTTCTTTCATTGTTAACCATGGTGACCTGCAAAGAAGCGTGTGCAGCCATCATAGCATTGCATAAAAATGGCTTCACAGGCAAGAATATTGTGGCTACTAAGATTGCACCTAAATCAACAATTTATAGGATCATCAAGAACTTCAAGGGAAGAGGTTCAATTCTTGTTAAGATGGCTTCAGGGCGTCCAAGAAAGTCCAGCAAGCGCCAGGATCGTCTCCTAAAGAGGATTCAGCTGCGGGATCGGAGTGCCACCAGTGCAGAACTTGCTCAGGAATGGCAGCAGGCAGGTGTGAGCGCATCTGCACGCACAGTGAGGTGAAGACTTTTGGAAGATGGCCTGGTGTCAAGAAGGGCAGCAAAGAAGCCACTTCTCTCCAAAAAAAAACATCAAGGACAGATTGATCTTCTGCAAAAAGTATGGCGAATGGACTGCTGAGGACTGGGGCAAAGTCATATTCTCGGATGAAGCCTCTTTCCGATTGTTTGGGGCATCTGGAAAAATGCTTGTCCGGGGAAGAAAGGGTGAGCGCTACCATCAGTCCTGTGTCATTCCAACAGTAAAGCATCCTGAGACCATTCATGTGTGGGGTTGCTTCTCATCCAAGGGAGTGGGCTCACTCACAATTTTGCCCCAAAACACAGCCATGAATAAAGAATGGAACCAAAACACCCTCCAACAGCAACTTCTTTCAACAATCCAACAACAGTTTGGTGAAGAACAATGCATTTTCCAGCACGATGGAGCACCGTGCCATACAGCAAAAGTGATAACTAAGTGGCTCGGGGACCAAAACGTTTGAAACTGCCCAGATCTTAATCCCATTGAGAACTTGTGGTCAATCCTCAAGAGGCGGGTGGACAAACAAAAACCCACTAATTCTGACAAACTCCAAGAAGTGATTATGAAAGAATGGGTTGCTATCAGTCAGGATTTGGCCCAGAAGTTGATTGAGAGCAGCCCAGTCGAATTGCAGAGGTCCTGAAAAAGAAGGGCCAACACTGCAAATACTGACTCTTTGCATAAATGTCATGAAATTGTCGATAAAAGCCTTTGAAACGTATGAAGTGTTTGTAATTATATTTCAGTACACCACAGAAACAACTGAAACAAAGATCTAAAAGCAGTTTAGCAGCAAACTTTGTGAAAACTAATATTTGTGTCATTCTCAAAACTTCTGGCCACAACTATACATTCACACACAACTGAGATAAATAGATATATAGATAGATAGAGTACCAATCCTACATAGGAAATTGAGAGTCAGATTTATCACTCAGACTCATGAACAGGTCAGATGTAGATTTGCATTAAAATGTAAAAAATGACACTCTGTGTAAATAATAAAAGAACACTCTGCAATGCAAGAAAGAAGGAAGAAAATAAAGAAGCTCGTATATGAATCTTCATATAAAAGATCCAACTCAAAGGGTTGATTGAAAGAGTGACATGTCAGTGCTGTACAACACCTCTTCCTGCTGGTGATCATGCCTCATTGCAGGGAAGACAGAAAAAACATTCACAGAAGTCTGGAGCAGTTTTTCATAATTGCTTTGGCACTAGTTTTAGATCCTTGATGTACAAAACCGTATATGAACAAAATCTGAATAATAAACACCTTGGGCTTTGGGGAGTTTTTTTTTTTTTTTTAAGTGTGTAGATGTAAAATGTGTAGTATTAATAACAGTACTATCTGTATCCATGACGTGAAGTAATAAAGACATAACCGTAAATAATTGAAAGGAATTTACTACATGCTCAGTATTGTGATTTTCACCAAACAGGAGATCAGTATTGTCACGTTTTGTAAGTTTGGTTAGCAGTTAATGCTAAGTGCAGTTACTGTGTTATTTATAATTGCGTAAGCCTTAAAACAGCTGAGGTAAATCTTAATACCCTTGATGATTTTGTCTTATTTTTAGTCATTCTGAAACTTTAGTTAAATTACAGCTATATGCTAGCTAGGAAAACTAAAGAGGGTTATCCATCTGTTCTCAGGGTTCTATTCTCTCAGGGTCCTGTGGTTCTCAGGTTTACATTATATGACATGTAATGGGATCATAACAATGGGTCCTATGTTCCCAGAGCCCTATGTTCCCCTGTTATAAGGTCCTACGTATGATCCCAGAGTGTTATTTATATACGCCTTTTTTGATTGTTTGATTAAATTATTTCAGAAACATTCAAAACAACAACAAATGTTCACCTTTCATTTTGTTGTGTTTATCATTTTTAAACAAGGTGGCACAGTGGCCTTAGTGGTTAGTCTCGGTGCCTTGTACTTCCAGGTTCTGCGTTTGATTTCCGCCTCAGGTCTGTGTGCATGGAGTTTGTTTCTTCTTCCCGTCCTTGGTGGTTTTTCTCCGGGTACTCTGGTTTCCTCCCACAGTCTAAAGACATGCAAATTAGACATGTCTGGTGTTTCTAAATTGCTACTAGAGTGTGAATGAGCATGTGAGTGTGTGTGTGTGTGTGTGTGTGTGTGTGTGTATTTGTGTGTGATCTACGATCGGATTCCAGGTTGTTTCTAGGGTGTAACCTGCTTTGTGTCCTACTGTAAGTCTCCTAAACCCCCCCCCCCCCACCCGAAACTGTCTACACAGGATAAAGATGTATAAATATTGAGTGAGAGAATTTTGATGCCTTTTTATTATAAAATATATTCCATAATATTCAGGAAAACTTTTACCTTTAAAATTTGTCGTATTTGTCTTCGACAGAATTGGATGGATAATGCCTTAATCATTTCACATATATATACATAAATATATTTTGGTTATTAAAAATGGGTTAAAAATCCTTGTGTTGGAGTCCCACCATTGTTGTTGACACGTAGTGTCAGCAACGACAGCAAACAGATGTACAGTGGAACCTTGGATTACGAACATAATTCGTTCCGAGAAGCTGGCAATATTTCAAAAAAATAGTAAAACAAGTCGGATTTTAAAATAAGAAATAAGGGAAACTCAAATCATTCGTTCCACAGCCCAAAAAGGCAATACTTAAAAATAATTAATACAAAATATAAAGTAAAAATAAAACAAATTAACCTGCACTTTACCCTTAAAAAAAACAAAAATAAATCACGACAGATAAGTGTTTCTGTTTATGCTCGCAGGCACTGTGTATTTGTGTGTGTGTGAAGATAAAGTAAGGGGAGAGGAGAAATGTGCCCTTCCCTTCTCCTTATTCTCGGCCTACACCTCTCTTATTTGAGTTTCACATATGTGCACACACAATGGAAACACTGTTATATCTGAAAAAAAAGAAAAAATCTCTCTAATGACACTAGAATGAGCACATACTAACAGAATCACTGCTGTAAAGTAAAAATCAAACAAATCAACCTGCACTTTACCTTTGAAAAGAATTGAGACGAAGCAGTGTATCCGTGTAGAGCAGAGAGTGTGTGAATGTGTGAATGTGTGAAGGCGAGAGGAGGATGTGTGTGTGTGTGTGTGTGTGTGTGTGTGTGTGTGTGTGGGTGTGTGTGTGTGTGTGAAGTGAGAGGAGGAGGGGTGTGTGTGAAAGGGTATGGTGTTCAATGACACGCACGCACACACAATGCAGTGTCGGCTGAGACAAAGAGAGAGAGAAAATTGATCTTTAACCTCTCTAATGAGACTTCAGTCACGTGTGTTATAATAAACAGTATACGCGTGCTGTACACACACGCATACAAACAGAAAATAAAAGATGTTTTACACACACACGTGGTCACATTGTTATAGTAAACAGTGCGCGCATACACGGCTGTTGATCATACCAGTGAGAGACGAGCACAAAGACTGAGCAGGGGAGCCGATTACCCACAATTCCGCAGCACAAGAGAGTGAAAAACCATTGGCTCAGTTGTGATCACGTGACGCTCAGCGTCAAAACAAGAAGCGCATGCGTGATACATGATACTCGGCACTCGTAAAACCAATACTTGCGTGTTTTCCAAGTCAAAATATATTTAAAAAATCTTTGCTCGTCTTGGGGAATGCGCGCAAACTGCATTACTCGCAATCCGAGTACTGTACTGTAATTGAATTTAGACCAAGTACATGAATTTTGTCCTGTCTCATGTCAACACATGGTCTTGCTCTGAACATCTTGTGAACTTTGCTCCATGAGATTTTGAGCTTGGGTTCATCAACTATCTCCCTCTTTCATAACAAACAACCTGTTTAAAATAGAACAAACATATGTCGTAATGAAAAGGTTAGAGGAGAACTGTTTTGGCAAGGAACTAGAAGTCTCAGCCAAACATTTATTGAATTACATAATAGAATAAACAGAACACACTCATCATTGGCTATGAATTAGAAGTAACAATTAGCATAGCATTAATCAGTATAGTCAGTACAGCAGAAATGAGAACTTCAAATGAAAGCAAAACACACCTGAATCCAGTAAATAAATAAACTGACACATAAGCTTCGGTTCCTGGTCTAACCACAGCTCCCATCTTTGGCTGATGTCGTCAAGGGGCCCATGAGCACATCTGAGACCCTTCCCTCAATTTTCCTCCATGGATTTAAGACTTTCCTTAAAAACCTGAATCTCTGTCATATTCAAGTTTGAAACTTGATTACAGCTTATAACTTTGAAGGCCGCAACCTCTTGGCTCGGAACTTCTATTATTGTGTATCTAAGTGCAACATTCGTCCGAGTGACCTGGCCAGCACCACAGAGCTTCTGTTTCTCATGATTTCATGTTAGTGTACACTGGATTCTGTTCTTCAGTCCCTTTGTTCTTAGCAACTTAGAGCTCTTAATTCTTCTGGAGTGTTGTTTATGTGTTTGGGTTATTGTTTTAAAGTTCAAGTTAGTACATAACTGCTTAAATTTTGCAGAATGTTTACCAGTGAAGAAAACTGATTCTGCCAATATCAGCAGAATTCCAGCCTAATGAGCTCATATGAGTTTCACAGTCATTTGTGAGATTCGTCATTTTGAAACTTCTTCATATCTTATTTTTTATCATTGGCACTCATAGAGACACACTTTAAATGGCATGTTTTACCCATAATTCACTTTTGGATCATTTTGGAGATGCATGGGTTTCTGCATGCAACTACTTATAAAATATAAGTGGGGAAAATGCACTTCATTTCAAGCACACTGTTCAAATGTTCTGCCAAGTATGATATTATTCAAATGATTAGAGCAGCACTTTGCCTAGCTCAACTTCATTTTTAGAGAATTTCATTTTTACTGCATTATGATCGGCTTTAAAATAAATTTAAAAAAAAAACACTTCAACAAAGGGGCATGAGTGGGTGGGGCAGAAGCTTATTTGCATTTAAAGCCAGAGGTGGGAAGTAACTGAGTACATATAGTTCATTATTTCCTGTAAGGGTGAACCGCAAACATTTTCATAACTTTAATCCTGATTCATTGGAGGCATTTATTATCTTCTAATAAAAATATCTGTACTTTACTTGTATAGTTTTAGTAGAGGATACTTTTGACTTTTACTCTGCTCAAAAGTACAGTGTACAAATAAGTGTACTTTTACTTACCACGTCTCTGCATGTGTGGTGTTACTTAACCACAGTGGTGTATAGCACAGAACTTATAGCAGAATGCCTCCTGCTTACTATTAAGCACAATTGCATGACTTGCCTTTCTTTAGGCAACAGGTGATTGAAATCAGAACTGGAGGTGGTTACAGACGGTGATGAAAACAGCTCACAATCTGGAAGCAGAGAGAGAGCGAGAGAGAGAGAGAGAGAGAGAGAGAGACAGAGACATTTCAATGGGACAGGCTACTCTGAGCTTATACGAACCACATACTTTTAATACTTGAAGGTGAAAACCTCTGCAATTTTACTCAAGAATACAAATAAATGTAGGATGTTTACTTAAGAAATATTTGCTCATGGGAATCTCTACTTTTACTCAAGTACAGGATTTGTGTGCTTTGCGCACTTCTGTTTAAGACTCTACAGATGCTGAAATGGTAAGGTCAGAATGCATGATCTGTCAGCATGATCTTTCAGTTGCAACTGTAACAATACACGTTATCACTTTATTTTATACACTTTATCACTTATACTAAAGTGTATAATTACTGTATGTGACCTTTAAACAACATTGAAATTCAAGCACTAGCCTCTCTTTATGGTTGTCCCTGGAAGACTAGGATTCCTGGATGCTGAGATGAACTTATGCCGTACTCTGGATCAGATTATATGTCCCTTGGCTGATGTCCCTCATCGTAAAAGTAGTGATCCAAGAACCAATTGTCCTCTTCTACTGCATTACCTTCCTACTCATCTTTAAACTTCGTCTTATATCTATTTATCTCTCTTGTTTTGTGGAACGGCATCACTCACTACCCTGGGCTTATGTGGAAAATCAAAAGCATGGCTTTGGTTTTACTCCCACGATCATAACCACTAGCACCTGAGAGATCTTCCCCTACCTACTTTCAGAAGTTTTATTCAACCATGAGCATCTTCCCATGTTAAAGATGTGAAGACTTATATCTTTTCTTGTTGCTCTTTCATTGGAGTGTAATTGAATTTATTACTGAATTCAATTATTAATGCTAGAGAACTAAGAATTATTTTTTTTTATGTTAGAGAAGTATCATTTAATAAAATTAAGTATATTTATTATAAAATATTTGTGTATTAAAAATCTTGGCACCTTTAGACATTCTAGTTATAATGCATAGGCCATGTAAATATTGTGGTTGTATTAATGAAATAATGTTATAGCGCTTTTTCTCTGTTTCTCATTGTATAGAACAAGTGAGATGATGAAAAAGTAATTACAAGCTTGAACCAAAAGCATCACATGTTGTATTTTATGCAAATTGTTTCTATTGTTGTATGCCATTATTTGAGTTTTTGACCAATTTGCATCTTCAACCCAGAATGCATTGTGCAACAAAAAAGACATTTGCGCCTGTTGTCTCATTCAGTAACGCCCCTAACATCTCTCACTTTATCACTTTTAGCACTTTATAATCTTAAAACACAACTGATAATAAAACTATTGGTTTCCTGCAGCTTTGCCTTTTTTTTTTCATTTAACTTTCATCACACTCCAAGGACCACATGTTGCATAAGAGGACTTGGCCATCAGCCGATCAAGTCAAAACAGAGTGAGGCATTCTCTCTAACAGGTTTTGTCCATTGTGCCAAAAAACTACACAAACTTGGCATGTTATAAACTGGAGAAAACTTTTCTGATGACAGAATTGTGTAACAGATCAAACTTATCTCTGTAGTCACACCAGGGCACTGCCGTCCAAATTAAATAATTTATAAAATGTTTCTTTAATCCCAGCACAAGGAGGTTATTATTATACTTTATTATTATACTTTATTATTATACTTTATATGACTTTATGGTTAATTAAATTTACCTCACACTCACACACTCAGGAAAAATCAAATGTTCAAATGAAAAGACTATTCATTATTTAAATAGGTATATTTATTCTAAAATGATTTGTGTCACAATTTTTGGCACCCTAGTAATTGTTATAATGAGAAGTTCAATTCAATTCAATTTTATTTATATAGCGCTTTTAACAATTGACATTGTCGCAAAGCAGCTTTACACAATAAAAAGAAGTAAGTTTTTATGCAATGTGTATGAATCAAAATGATAAGATTGTCCCTGATGAGCAAGCCGAGGGCGACGGTGGCAAGGAAAAACTCCCTGAGATGGTAATAGGAAGAAACCTTGAGAGGAAGTCTAGGTAAGCATTGTGGTTTGTACAGTGTTTGATGAAATGATGTTAAAGATAGTGTTCTTTATTCCTCTCTGTCATTTCATAGAAAAAGCAGGTGATGTAAGGAAAGAAAAGCCTGACTTTAGATTTTTTTTTTTAACTGTGGGTGAGTGCTTCAGATAAGGGCGATGATGGGAGATCCATCATCAGGTTTCTGTTAATCAGCCAGGTGTCACGTTCAACTCTTGCTTTGTGGTGTTAGAGAGCTTTATGAGTGCTTTTGGGAACAGGGAGCTAATCAAACCTTGAGATTTAATCAAACCATGAGATTAATCAAATAAAAAAAAGGGAGAGAGAAAGAGAGACACATTTGCGATTTGGTGTACAGTATAAGCTTAACAAAGTTATAAAATTGAGGATTAATTATATTTTCTATTCTCAGATCAAATTCATGTTGTATCTGTTAGTGTCTTATGATGTTATTTAATGTTTCGCTATGTAATATTGTGTATAATATATTCTGTATTTGACTAAATGGATAAGCGTATTTAAGATTCCTAATGTAAATAGTAAAAAAGTCTCAACTCAAATTTATAAAAACATTGAAAATTGTAAATAGATTAAAATGGACTTGGAATGTTGATAAGACTCAACTCAAATCCACTTGAATCCACATCACTCTGAAATGGAAAATCCAATCAACTCAAATCTAATCAACTCAAAATGATAATACACTCACAAACTCTGATCTACTACTACAAACACGTTCACTCAAACATATAGTATACACACATAATCATTTGAAATATATGGTTTATTTCTTTCTAACGTTTTTAATCAGCCACATTTTTTTGTTCACTTGATCTTCATTCTTCATGCTAAGTGTATTTAGGCCACACTCGTGGTTAATAATTATCCTTAGGAGTCTGAATTAAACTTTTCAGTAGTTTTGCCAGTAGTCTGTGTGTTCTCTCTCTCTCTCTCTCTCTCCTGACACTGTTGACTGTTGAACCCACATTTGAAAGTCAGCCTCGGTCAAAGCTGGTCAAAGTACTGATGTGCACAGTCACATGAAACTGATCACAGTCTAAAGGCATGACAACAGAATAAAAACATTGGGCCAGCTTCCACACACACTGTGAAAATGAGTAATGTCACTTTGTTTAACAATAGGAGTACCTGTGAACAGTGGCATTTATCTGCACTAAGGTTAAAGCATAAATGTATGTACTGTATATTTAATAATGATAACATTTAACACTATGAATAATGATTTCATATCTAACATGTGTGTGTGTGTATGTGCCTGAGATGACCCTTGGTGACAGTACAGGGTAAGGACACACTGATCTGTACTCAATCTTCCTACAATGCAACCGATAATATTTTTGAATTTGTGAGGTTTCAGGGAGACTGAGGGCAGTTTTATATATTATTTTTAAATAAAATTCTGTGAAAAGTTTAAACATATAAGCAAACAACAACACCAACAACAATAACTATAATTATAATAAAAATAATATATTATTATGTTTCCTTCGGGTACTCTGTTTTCCTCCCACAATCCAAAGACACACATTAGGATTTGGTTCATTTGCCCATAGTGCGGGAATGCATGTGTGATTGTTGACTGAAGGTCTTACTATAGTTGTGAAAAGTGAATAAATACACTGGTCACCACTGGTCTCCTAGTTGGACTTCAGAGGTTCCTAGATGGATGGAACAGCAATAATAATAATAATAATATAATAATAAGAAGAAGGAAGAAGAAGAAGAATTTTATTATTATTATTATTATTCTTTTTTTATGATAATAATAATATGTTTATCATAATATGTATATTATTATAAATGTTATATAATAATAATATATACAAAAATAATTATATAAATAAACACATTATCAAAGTTTCCTAAAATATTTACAAATTTATATAATTATTTATAATACACTTTTTAATTATTATGATGATAATAATAATAATTATTGTTGTTGTTGTTGTTGTTATTATTATTATTATTATTGTGTTGTTGTTGTTGTTGTTGTTATTATTATTATTATTATTATTATTATTACAAAGTCTTAAAACATTTAATAAAAACATTCATAAAAATTACACATACATATCAAAAACATTTTTGCATTTTAAATATTCAGTCACAAGAGACAGCCAACATACTTCAGTGAAAAAAAAGCTATTTGTTTCAGGATAAAATTTTATTAAATTATAATGACATATTTTAAAGGCTCTTTAAAATGACCGGTAAATATTGTTTGCTTGCTTGTCTGTTTTATATGTTAGCAATATAGTCTTAGTCATTAATCAATTCACCAGTTTCATAGCTTTAAGTTTAACAGTATTAGTACGAAGAACTATATTAGTATATATTAGAACTATACTTATCTCATTTGCGTATAAATATGTAAATAAAACCGGCCGCTCTGAAGGACCGAAAAGCTGAACAGCTGTGAGCTGATTGGTCAGAGCCGCACATGGTGCCGCTTCTATTGGTTGGCTCGGTGGAATATGTAAATGAAGTAAAAGCAGCGGCGGTATAAAAGGAGCCCGCGCGCGCAGGGGTGTCTGTGCATCGTGCATACAGTGGAGTATATTTACACGCATACTGGAGGCTTTAAATTGTGTTATACGATTCCCCCCCGAGTTCTGAAGATATCTAATAGCAGGTAAGAAAATGTCCAGGAAGTTTCAATTCACTATTGCAAGTAAACTTATGACGTGTTCGCAAATATTAATACGTCATATAAAGTGAACTGCTTAATAACTATTTTGCTCAGTTTTGAATGTCGTAAATATTAGAGAAGAGGAAGAAGATGATCATGATCATCCATATCATAAAAGCATGCATATATTAATTTGTGAATGCTCATTATAAGAATGTAACAATTAAAATAAAAAGATAGAGACAGTAAGCATAGTTCTGTGATTGGCGCATATACGAACATTTCCACTAGGACAATTTGACAAAAAGATCATATCGATTCTTAAAAGCATTTCTATAATGCACGATATGGATCACGATATGGATCATGATATAAAGTTTTTAAAAATCTGCTGTAATTTATCATTTATTGTTGTATCAGCCACCTCTAGTTTCTGTTATGATTCTAATTTGTGTGTGTGTGTTTAGTGTCCTGCACAACCTCAAGCCAATAAATCTGTGTGATCATGCCAGTGGACATGGCTGTGCAGCTCTACATCACATCATCTCCACCTCTCCATCATAGATTCCTCAGCTCATACAAGGACTACAGGGTGAGAAATCTCATCAGTGTCAACTGCAAGCCTCTGCGTCCGTGCATCAATACCAAAAACACTCACAACACCAGTCTGAATCCACCATGCAGTGTCTGGAAAGCCCCTGAACCCAAAGCTAAGAAGAAGGTGGTGTTCGCCGACTCTAAAGGCATGTCTCTGACCGCAGTCCGGGTCTTCTCTCCATGCGAAAATAAAAAATCTGACTCGCAGGTGCAGTTCCAGCTTCCGAAGCTAGAGGTGGCTCTCAAACCTGTCCAAAGCAGAATCTTAGCGTTTCGGCAACCTGCGACAGAATACATGGAATTCCGGAAGCGTCTGATGAAGAATTCAGTGTGTCTGGAGAGCTGCACGTTGCAGGGACACACACTAACGGGGACAATCAAAGTGCGAAATGTGTCATTCGAGAAATCCGTCCAAGTTAGGATCACCTTCGATTCATGGGAAAACCACAGAGACATAGAGTGCACTTTTTTGAACGATGTCTGTGGATGCCGAGACACAGATACGTTTTCATTCATCATTGAAATTCCTGCATGTGTGCTGCCTCAGGATAGCGTGGAGTTTTGTGTTAGCTACACCTGTGGTGGGAAGACGCACTGGGACAACAACAACGGAAAGAATTATGCACTTGTAACAACACATGATGAGAAGAAGGATAAAACAAAGGAGACGGATTTGCTTGATCCGTTTAGAAACCAGCAAAAGCGCAACAGATTTACTGCTGATTGGAACAGCCTGATGATTGGGATTCGCGGCCCCACCTGGTGAAACAAATATGCAGCAATAATAAGGTTTATGTTTCCAAAAATATAAGCTACAAGGAAAGAAAGCCTTCTTCTGTCATTTATCAGGACAGAACTCTTGTTCTACCTTTTTTCATGATTGGAATTTCCTCGTGTGTACAGAAAGATTTTTTAAAATTGCATTATGTTATACTGTCATCATGATTTTTATCCATCTATATGACTTTCATTCAGCTGTAATGGACTCATAAAAATGAACAAAATAACTGAAAATCACGTCAACATAAAAGGAAGAGCCATTTCTGAGATTCTCCTTCATATTGAAGGGTTAGAGACAAATATTTATATAAAATTTTATAATGATTCCACTCTGTAGCTTTGAGTGTTGTTTTGTACAGTCCATGGGTTCATGTTGTGAATTTATAGCTGTTATATGTATTTGCTGTAAAAGTGTCTGGCTTATTTTTGCCTGGATGGTTGATTTGATGTGATGTAAATCAATAAAAGCTTGTGAATATACAGGAAGTGTCTGTTTCTCTTGGATGTGTAAAGTGTGTTTTTATACAAGCATGTCAACAGCTTAATATTATAATCCTGTGGAGTGCTGGACTGGCTGGTCTGGAGAGAACAGGCAAACACCATGGGCACACTCTGAAGGTGTTGATTAATCACCTATAACAGCAGATCTGACCGTAATGCAGTCCATCGGACTGAAATACATCCCATACGGACATATATATGGAAAAATATATTGCATCAATATTTAACAAATAATTCCAAGATTCATTACAAACAAAGAGAAAAAAGGGTGTCCCGTCAAGGAACAACTCTATAGCTCCTATGTTATACTGTGATGCTGTAGCAAACAGAATAACACATACACAGCATTTACAACAAAAAAGTAATAGTAAAAGAAGCTTGACAACATGAGCTTGAAAATCTGGAACTTAAATGTTGGTGCCAGACAAGACATAACGAGATGCAGGTGAAGATAATCAGTCGCATCTGACATGCTGGGGCTGATGGGTAATGTAGTTCAGCACCTCTTTGATGCAACCATGGCATAATGACAAGAACTAATTTCTTCAGAAATATAAACAAATAAGAGGTCAGAGGTGGAAAGAATACTAAAATTTTGTACTCAAATAAAAGTACTGTTACTTTAGTGAAATTTTACTGAAGTACAAGTAAAGTTACCGTTATAAAAAATCTACTCAGAGTAAAAGTTACCGAGTTACTTTTTTTTTTTTAACAGTGGGGTGGGATGAGGCATTCTAGCGTAGATAAAAAAAGATGAGCAGATATAAATCTCAAACTAGTTGTTTTTAACTGAAGGAACACCTTTGCATAATAAAACTGTTGTCTTTCTTGTGCTTGAAAATCAAAGTGATCACTTAAATATGGCGTCACGTCCCAGTCTAGTGTTGGGCCGTACAGCAAAAGAATGGTTCAGGGTTCTATTTTAAACTGTATGGAAATGGTGGAACATGGCAGAAAGAACTAGATCCAGTCATTAACTGATGAAATAATGAGGTCTGTATTGCTTTACACACACACACACACACACATACACACACACACACACACACAACAGGATGAGTAGCAGATTCAGGGTAGACCCAGGCCAAAATAATAAACAAAATGGTATTTATATTTAATAGTTAGATTATCTGCAAAAAAAACAAAAAAAAAAAAACCATAAACAAAACTACAGGTACCTTCCCTAACTCCCTAAACCAAAACCAGTAAATAAATTGCCTCTTCCCAAAATGAGTGGCAGCCACGTCCCTACTACTGGTGAGTGCACAAACATACAGTGAAATTATATACAAATATATACAAAGAGAAACCAAACCAAAGGGGCAAAGCAATAATCAAAGTCAATCTGAGGGAAAAAGTCAAAACCAGAATACACAACCAATTATCAACACGCCAAAATCACAATCTCTTTCCTCTTCCCCGCGGCTCTCTCCGGTTTATATATGGTCGCGCTGGTTGATGACGTCACTCTCAGGGCGGAAGCGACCGTGTGGAAGGTCAGGTAGATGCCGATGTGGGGAAACAGTCAGAAAACCTGGAGTGGAGTCTGGAGCGGCGCGCGACCAGGACACGATACACACACGCGAGCGCAACGAAGCATTTATACAAAGCAGAATATTTGTATTATTTTTGCATTATTATTTGTTTATTTGTTTTCCTAGGTAGCGAATATGATTTAAAATGTAGAGAATTACAATACTTCAAATAGAACATACTTAAGTAAAAGTAAAATTACAGATTTTAAAAACTACTTTAAAAAGTAGAAGTACACAAAAAACTACCCACTTACAGTAACGCGAGTAAATGTGATTCGTTACTTTCCACCACTGTAAGAGGTATACTGTGTTTTTAGTAAATACATAGTAACTGTGATTACTTAATTTTTCTTAATACATTACATAAGAGACACACACACACACACACACACACACACACACACACACACACACACACACAGCCCGAAATGTCCTGTTCTATGGTATGTTAAACACACTTCACCTTGAATCAGAATGCAATGTTTATTTGACCGAGAGTTAAACTACATTTGGGTCAGTTCAGAAACTCAAAATACCCAACATTATACAACACACACACACACACACACACACACACACACACACACACACACACACACACCCTGTGCATGTGAAAGTTCACAAAAATCTGCTACCCATGTTTGTTCTTGGTTTCTCATTTAGATATTTTTTTAAAACCACTTGCCAAAATGTTATTTCATTTTGAATCATTTCGCTTAACAAGTAAAACATACATTTAATATTCTCAAAAAAAATTTTGTTAACATTATTTATTTATTTAATTGATTTTAATTAAAATTCAATTCAACCTTATTTTATTTTTAAATTAACATTTAATAATAAACATTAATAACAATACAATTTTATTAATATTAATTCCATCTACAATGATTTGCAAAAAATATTCATCCCCTTAATTTTTCGCACAAAAATACCTAATGCAAAGATTTGCTCCTAGTGACAAAATTCTAGGAAAATTTTTAGAATTGTGGGCGTTCCCAAGAATTCTCCATAAAAATTCAAGAGTAAATTCTAGTAAAGATTAAAGTTATCCATCTTCTTAATCCATCCAGGCATCTTAACCCTGAAAAAAGCAGAGGTGGCAAATGCGCACAAATCCTGTACTTCAGTAAAAGTAGAGATTCCCTAGGGCAAGTATTACTCAAGTAAACATTTACATGTGTACTTGAGTGAAAGTACAAAAAGTACAAAAGTACAAAAATACACATTTTTAAATCAAAAATTTAAAAAGTACATAGTAAAAAATCTCCCTCTCTCTGCTTCTTGATTGTGACCGTGCTGTTTTTGCGCTTCTGTACTCAAACGCCTCTACAATGCATTATTAGCTGTATCCCGGAGGAAAGGCAAGTCACACAATTACACTTAATAGTCAGCAGGTGGCTAAACACCTGCTTCAAATACAACACCACTGCAGTTATGTAACACAGCGCTAATTAGAAATACCAGTTTAGAGGGAAGGTTTTTGTGCTGGTATAGGAGTCAAGTTGCTGATCTACTGGTGACCTGCAGGTTTTTGTTTCACCTCTGCATGTGGTTAGGGTCATCTGAGTCAAAGTTATCTGTGAAACTGCCTTGGGAGTGATTGAAGACCTACATTGAAAATGGGTGATGAGCGGTGGTCTCGGGAACGCTGGTTCAGGTAATCAGAGTCGTCAACAGGCAAAACAGGCAACGGATTGGGGTACAAGGTCAGATGGGGGTCTTCAAGTGCTGACATACTTTTAAAAAATTATTTA
>QNUK01001589.1:22500-41423 GCA_013621035.1 Clarias magur | reverse complement strand
AGACAGGCCTAGGCAGGGATAGGGGCACAGAGACAGGATAGACAGGCCTAGGCAGGCCTAGGGGCACAGAGACAGGCCTGGCAGGCCTAGGGGCACAGAGACAGGCCTAGGCAGGCCTAGGGGCACAGAGACAGGATAGGCCTAGGGGCACAGAGACAGGCCTAGGCAGGCCTAGGGGCACAGAGACAGGCCTAGGCAGGCCTAGGGGCACAGAGACAGGCCTAGGCATGCCTAGGGGCACAGAGAATGGTCTTTTGTAGAATGGTCAAATTTACCACATTTGGAGAGGTTTGCAACCTGTGTCAGACCATACCCCGCAAGAGGGTATAAGTTCTACCCCCGGGGCAATAGAGGTCCCCAAATTTGCCCCATAGACTTATAGTGGGGAATAAATCCCATAGACTTAACATTGAGAAGAAATTTGATGGATTGAAGCGCAGAGTGAGAGTGGGGTAGAAATCTCAAATTCACCACATTTGAAGAGGGTCGCAAGCTGTGTCAGAACATACCTCACAGGAGGGTATAAGTTTTGCCCCGGGACAGAAAAGGTGCCCAAATTTGCCCCATTGACATATAATGCAGACTTTGGCACATAACTATTACAGTATCATTTGTTGTAGATCCATGAAAGAGGTGTCAAATCATGCGGCTCATTCGGGACATGGGTGCTTAGACTTTCATGAAAAAATCACATAGACTTAACATTGATACCAACTTTGACGGATTAAAGCGCAGAGTGAGAATTTGGTAGAAATCTGAACTTTAACACATTTTAAGAGGCTTGCAATCTGTGTTGGAACATTACCCACACGAGGGTATATGTTTTACCCCCGGAGCAACGCAGGTGCCCAAATTTGCCCCATTGCCTTATAATGGGGAATTTGGTGCATGACTCATCACTTTTCGTTCATCATACACCCATGAAACAGGTGGCAAATTGTGTGCTTCATTCGAGAATGGATTTTATTTGGGTTTATTTGGGGAAAGGGGGCTTCACATCACTTTTCTAATGGGCAAGTGGTAAACTGCCCCAGCAGGGGGCAATTAACATACAATAGTAATTTCCATAGGACCTTTTAACCTGAATTTAACTGTGGATCCCAGCATCAAAGAGACATGGGGGAGGGCTCATTTTACTCAGGCAGTCAATCAGGCTTTTGCATTTATCATGATGCTCATAAGCCACGCCCCCTAGCAAAATCATTATCATGCTGTTAGCATGTTGCTAATGCGATTAGCATCTTGCTATCATTATGCTAACAATATTAGCATTTCACTAGCATTATGCTAATTATATTAGCATTTTGCTAGCATGACGCCAGGCTCATTAGCATGTTGCTAGCATTATGCTAACAATATTAGCATGTTGCTAGCAATATCAGTAGAATGTTGATATCATGATGCTAGAGTGCTTAGCATGTTGCTAGCATGGTGTTTAGCTAATTAGCATGTTGCTAGCTCCATCATTACACTGCTGCTAACATGATGCTGGAGTGCTTAGCAAATAAATGGTTCAATACACTGAAAGTCTGTGTGCAACAAGTCACAGTATTAAAGTATCTATTACAAAAATGTGACAAACTACCTATCACACAATGTTAGCAAATTGAATTAAATAAATTGGACTGGGCCACAATATTATGTACACCTATAAAATATAATGTAATGCAAAACAGCAGCTTATTAGTAAGGGGGTATTTATAATGTTTTGGACCCCTCATTAATTTTGAATAAGGTGGCCAAACATTAGAAACATCTCTCAACTCCACCACCTACTTCAATTATGTACATAGTAGAATTATCACCTTTCTGACAGTTTCAACATAAAAACTAATGTACCTTATAACATTGTAAAAGTAGAATTTATGACAGAGCTGCTGTATTGGATGTACAGGCGTAAATAGAATGAAATAATACCACCATAAATGATTAGAGGATGTTTAAAGCTGAGAGTGTTTTAGTCTGTAAGTGATAATAGTCTGTGGGCTATATTTGATGTATTACCTGTCTTTTGTTCACACTGTTTTTTATTATTTTTTATTTTTTATTTTTTCCAGATTTTCTCCCTAATTTGTCCAATTCCTCCCCGTCACTAGGGGGCTCCCACATTAAGGCTACTACTACCACTCAGACTATCGCGTGTTTCCTCCGAACCACATGACGCCAACCGACCGCATCTTTTCGAACCGCTCACTCACAAACCGTTGGGGGCGGCGCAACACACTCGGAGGACAGCGCTATCCGCTCATTCTACTTGCGTGAGCTCACGGATGCCCCTGATTGGCTGTAGAGCCGTGATTAATGTGGGAGCACCAAATACCTCTCACCCCTCCCCTCCGAGAGAGCTAGGCCAATCAGCTCCCTCTAGGCCTCCGGCTGTGAAAGGTAACAGCAATGGAGATCAGGTGCATGAAAGACCAGACTATGCATTAATTTTAGGGGTTTTGAAGTTAAAGAAAATATATACAGTAAATATCAAATGTCACTCAGTTTTACATTGTAGAATAATCAACAAATTGACCTTACTATGTTATACATTGTCCACAGTCTTATCTTTGACAGAGTAATGGCTTTTGAATTTCTGTGCAATCAAACATTTTCTGTGAAGGTTTGTCTATTTCTGCCTTTTTCACCACTGTTTATTTAGAGTAGAATTGCATACCGTTTATTGTTCAGTTTATTGTATCTATTCTTCTCTGTAACCCATACACTATGTGGGTATTCACTGACAGTGACAGTAACACAATAGGACAATAATACTTAGCTGTATTAATAATATGACAATTGCAATATTACATCTAAATAAAATATGTAATACAATATTACATATAATAATACAATATTACATACATATACTAGTTTACTGTGCAATATTTACAAATGCTCATGTATTAACTTAGTGTGCAATATGGTGCTTACTGTTTGAGGACTCTTTATATTTTATTGAATTTTTTATTTTAATTTTTTTAACTTTTCCTTTTTTACTTTCTACTCTACAAGAGTGAGCAACTGTAACCAGGAATAAGCAATTTCCCTCTGGGATTAATAAAGTTCTTTGAATCTTGAACATATTACAATTCTAGTTGTAATTAAAGATTTTTACATGGTTTGAGTTAAGTTAAAATTATTTAGATGTAAACATTTAAATACTTACAAAGTCATGAAGACAATAAAGAATGTTTAAAAAGTTTTTTTTTTTACCATGCATGCTGGAAGGCATGATTTTGTTTTCTAATTAATAAGTCTTTTTGCTTTTGTCTGTGTGATGCTGAGAAAAAAGCATTTCCCAAGGTCTAAGTGTTTTACGAGCTCAGAAACACGGTGAAACACAAAGTGAAGAAGTACACTTTACAATAAAGTACACTGTAAACCCTAATGTTAAAATTAATTAAACATATTGAGTTCTGTTAACTTAAGCAATTACAATTCGTTCAAATTACAGTAATAGACCTTGATGAGTATTTAGAACTTTTTGGTATTCATGAGTTTGAAGAAATGACACTTTTCAAGTAGTGTTAGCTGAACAAATTTGATATTTTAAACCACAACTGTCTCCTTAAAGTCCCTCCTATTTAAAATCTTTCAGCCTAGCGATTTTGCATCTGACATCATCAATGCACATGTAAACTGCCCACATTGAATTGTTTTGATCAAGATGGTGGTCAAGATCATGTCTGTCTTCACATGATGCAGTCTTTACAAATCTAAAATTGTCAAATAATACTTATTTGATTTGTAACAGAGCACTGGTGGCTTAGTGGTAGGTGTTGCGCCTGCCATGAGAAAGGACTGGGTTCGATTCCCAGCCACTGGATGAAGTGCCTGTCCCAAGCCCAGATAAAAATGGGAGGCTTGTGTTCAGAACGGCATCTGGCGTAAAAATTGTGACAAATTGCTGTGGCGACCCATTGCCAGTGTTTGTTACAGTGGCGCCCAACGTGGGGCCATCAGAGTTTTTCATTTTTTGTGTATTGTGTATATTATACATTGCTACATAGTTGTTGTTAGCTGTTGCCTAGCTCAGCCATTCTCTTATACCGTCTTACACTTCGCAAACACACACTCAAAGGTTTGGTTAATCACTCTGTTTATTAAAATAAATTGGGGCAAATAATGGCCGAGTCCGATGCACGAGCTGAGGAAGTGTTGGCAGCTCACGATTTCACTGTGGGCCCTTTCGTGGCATGTCGTGAGCCCATTCAAGAGCTCATTAACACCCTTAGCCGTCTTTATCTAGACGCTGATGATGAGGAATGTTCTGGGGTGGATGACGAGGGCCCACACGGTGACAATGAGTTAGAGCAACCACTCCCCGATGAACAGCTGCCTCCTCCTCCTCCGCCTGTTGACGCTGAAGATGACCAAAGTCTAATTTCCATGGTGCTGGCCACCCGCCTTGGTCATCCCAACATCACTGCGACCTCAGTACCTGCAATACGCCCACGACAATCCTCTCAGTGGTCATGACTCCACTGTCTCATGAAGACTGGGGCGGATGAAGACCCTAAGGAGGCTACTAGAAGTCGCCTACTGGCCGCAGATACGCCAAGATGTCTGGGTATATTGGAAGAACTGCGTGACTTGTCAGAAGTATAAACCACGTATTAGTAAGCTGGCGGGTTTACTACAAAGCACACCTGTAGTGAAACCTGGTTTTATGATGGGGGTAGATCTCATGGGTCCATTTCCCCGGTCATCCCGGCTCAACGAACATCTGCTGGTGGTCGTAGATTACTGCAGCAAGTGGGTCAAGATGTTTCCTCTGAGAACAGCCAAAGCTCATAACATCGCCAACATCTTAACAAGGGAGATTTTCACACGGTGGGGTACACCAGCCTACTTGGTTTCCGACAGGACTCCGCAGTTCACTTCCCAGCTTCTCAACACCATCTGCCGACACTGGGGCGTGACCCAAAAGCTCACCATGGCCTACCACCCACAGACCAACATCACGGAACGAACCAACTGAACATTAAAATTCATGATTGCAGCATTTGTCAGAGAAAACCACAAGCAGTGGGACCAATGGCTTCCTGAGTTTCGGTTTGCTGTCAATACAGCCTGGCAAGAAAGCACTGATTTTACCCCGGCAGAGATAGCACTAGGTCGGAAGCTAAAGGGACCACTGGAGAGAATGCTGCATCAAACCATCCCTCCTGATCATCCTGCCACAGTAGAGCGTCAGGAAGCACTGTTCCAAGCTGTCTGGAGCAACGTAGCCCGGGCCCAGGAACGGCAGGGGAGGTATTATAATGCCAGAAGACGGGTGGTCACGTATAATGTGGGCGACCTCGTGTGGGTCCGTGCTTTCCCTCAGTCTCGGGCAGAGGACTCCCATATGGCCAAACTGGCTCCAAAATGGAAGGGACCGGCTAGAATCCTTAAGGCTCTTAACAAGGTTAACTATCAGTTGCAACTGATTAGCCAAGCTGGACCATTCACGGTCCATGTAGTTAATCTAAAGCCTTTTTACGGCAAGGTCACGCCTTCTTCTGAGGGGGAGGGGGTGTAACAGGCGGTTGCCTAGTTACGGGCTCCCGTCCAGCGGAGGTGCTGTGGAGCGTGGAGCGGGCGTTCTTTGGTTTTTGTTTTTGTTAATGGACTTGTGTGCAAAGGAGAAAAAGGACTCTAAACCTTTGGCATCATTGCGGACAGTATGAGGGTGTATGGGTGGTGTAAATATACAGCATAATATTAAATGTACATACACTTTAAATATATAATCGATATCTCTGGTGGTCCTTACCCATTATTTCTGTTAACAGCTAGTTACTATTGCAAGAATAGTAGCGTGTTTGTTACACCAGGAGCAGGCGAAGTAATTTGCAACAACTAAAAAAATATATAGTACACTCTAAAAACTGCTGGGTTAAAAAACAACCCAACCATAACCCAGCTGCTGGGTCACTATTGGACAGAACGCGCGCTGTCTTGTTTTGACCCAAGTGCTGGGTTGTACCATTTAACCCAGATTTCTGGGTTGTTCATCTGACCCAACCAGTGGGTTAAATTGACACTTTTTCTGGGTTAAATGTTAAAGTGCTGGGTTATTTTATTTGACCCAACCAGTGGGTTAAATTGGTAAAGTGCTGGGTTATTTTATTTAACCCAACCAGTGGGTAAAATTAACACTCTTGCTGGGTTGACACATTCCATTTGATTTTTTATTTTCAAAAAAGACACAAAATGTACACAACTATCACAGAATAAGAAAATGTGAATAACTTCATTTTTACCAAAATGTCATACAAAACCATATAATCTCAAGTTGACCATTTGTTAAATATAAAATAAATGTACTGTAACAAACACTCTGTAAAACAAAAACAAGAGACCCCTGTAAGCATGATTTGAATAGCATTTTTTTGCCTTTAATACAATGTTTAAAAACGTTTTTATATAGAAGTTTTCAATACAAATCTTATAATGCCCACATGACAAATATTTCCCATCTTAATATTTTAACTATCCATTATTTAACTATTGTCAGGGATAACCCCTAGAGGGCGCCAGAGCGCCCTTTGTTTGTTTGTAGTTCCTTTTGTTTAAACTTCATTGTCCATGTGGCAACTCCGTCAGGTGACCATGGACGCTCACCTGAACTGAGTTGGTTATTAGTTTCATTATAAATAGTTAGGTTTCTTTGAGTTTGTGGTGTTGCATCTGTTGATTTATCGTGGTTAATGTCTGTGAGTTTAGTTCGTGTTTCCCGTCACCTTTATTCGTGTTTTGTTTCGTTTATATTAAAGTATATTTGTTTATTTGATTTCCCTGTTTTGTGTTTATAATAATAAAATCTATTGTTTCCTGAACCACGTGGATCCTCTGCGTTTATGCCTCGCACCCCGATACGTGACAGAATGCAACACCTAACCAGAGGCATAGCAGAGGAGCCCTTCCCCCGGGAGATTATTTTGGCGGGGGCAACGATTTATGCATTGTGGGGAGCCGGCGCGGAAGGTAGCCGGAGAACCAAACGGCGTAGCGGCAGAAGTATGTACTCCCAGAGTGATTGGAGCAGCTTTCGGCGGTGCGCTAAATGAAATGAGGAGCGCATTCGTGACCTGCGGGAGCAGGTGGCCAAACTCCAAGGGCTGCTAGCACAGCTGCACCGCGCCGCTGAGCACAGCGAGCTGCCGCCGCTGCACTGCGGCGAAGAGGAGGGCGAGCTTCCGACGCAGCACAGTGCCTTCGTGGACGGCGAGCTTCCGTCGCTGCACGGCGCCTCCATGGTCAGCGAACCTCCTCTTCCTCCGCCGCCGCCTTCATGCGCCGCCGAGGATCGCGGGTTTCCTCTTCCTCCGCCGCCGCCTTCATGCGCCGCCAAGGACGTCGAGCGTCCGCTTCCTCCGCCGCTGCCTTCATGTGACGTCGAGCCTCTTCTGCCTCCACCGCCCAGCGTCGCCGAGGACGGCGAGCATCCACTGCCTTCGCCGCCCTACGTCAACGAGGACGGTAAGCTTCCTCCACCACCGCCGCCTTGCATCATACAAGACGGCGAAAGCTTTCCACCACCGCCGCCCTGCATCATAGAGGACGGCGAAAGCTTTCCACCACCGCCACCCTGCATCACTGAGGACAGCGAAAGTCTTCTGCCTCCGCCGCCCTGCTTCAACAGGGGCATCAGGCCACCTGACCCACTGGACAAAAGTACCAGCCTCTGGGTAAGAGGGGCGGACAGTGGACCCTGGGGGGGATGCCCTGGACCTCCTGTGGCGCCCCGGAGTTGCGCCCTTTGAGGGGGGGTTATGTCAGCGATAACCCCTAGAGGGCGCCAGAGCGCCCTGTGTTTGTTTGTAGTTCCTTTCGTTTAGACTTCATTTTCCATGTGGCAACTCTGTCAGGTGACCATGGACGCTCACCTGAACCGAGTTGGTTATTAGTTTCATTATAAATAGTTAGGTTTCTTTGAGTTTGTGGTGTTGCATCTGTTGATTTATCGTGGTTAATGTCTGTGAGTTTAGTTCGTGTTTCCCGTCACCTTTATTCGTGTTTTGTTTCATTTTATATTAAAGTATATTTGTTTATTTGATTTCCCTGTTTTGTGTTTATAATAATAAAATCTATTGTTTCCTGAACCACCAGGATCCTCTGCGTTTATGCCTCGCACCCCGATACGTGACAGAATTCAACACCTAACCAGAGGCATAGCAGAGGAGCCCTTCCCCCGGGAGATTATTTTGGGGGGGGCAACGATTTATGCGTTGTGGGGAGCCGGCGCGGAAGGTAGCCCAAGAACCAAACGGCGTAGCGGCAGAAGTACGGAGTGTGAGTGGGATGTGCAGCTGGGAGCAGCCTCCCAGAGTGATTGGAGCAGCTTTCGGCGGTGCGCTAAATGAAATGAGGAGCGCATTCGTGACCTGCGGGAGCAGGTGGCCAAATTCCAAGGGCTGCTAGCACAGCTGCACCGCGCCGCTGAGCACAGCTGCACCGCGCCGCTGAGCACAGCTGCACCGCGCCGCTGAGCACAGCTGCACCGCGCCGCTGAGCACAGCTGCACCGCGCCGCTGAGCACAGCGAGCTGCCGCCGCTGCACTGCGGCGAAGAGGAGGGCGAGCTTCCGACGCAGCACAGTGCCTTCGTGGACGGCGAGCTTCTGTCGCTGCACTGTGCCTTCGTGGGCGGCGAGCTTCCGTCACTGCACAGTGCCTTCGTGGATGGCGAGCTTCCTCTTCCTTCGCCGCCGCCTACATGCGCCGCCGAGGATCGCGAGCTTCCTCTTCCTCCGCCGCCGCCTTCATGCGCCACCGAGGATCGCGGGTTTCCTCTTCCTCCGCCGCCGCCTTCATGCGCCGCCGAGGTCAGCGAGCTTTCTCTTCCTCCGCCGCCGCCTTCATGCGCCGCCGAGGTCAGCGAGCTGCCTCTTCCTCCTCCGTCGCCGCCGTCACACGCCGATGAGGATAACGAGCTTCCTCTTCCTCCGCCGCCGCATTCATGCCCTGGGGGGGATGCCCCGGACCTCCTGTGGCGCCCCGGAGTTGCGCCCTTTGAGGGGGTTATGTCAGGGATAACCCCTAGAGGGCGCCAGAGCGCCCTGTGTTTGTTTATAGTTCCTTTCATTTAGACTTCATTTTCCATGTGGCAACTCCGTCAGGTGACCATGGACGCTCACCTGAACCGAGTTGGTTATTAGTTTCATTATAAATAGTTAGGTTTCTTTGAGTTTGTGGTGTTGCATCTGTTGATTTATCGTGGTTAATGTCTGTGAGTTTAGTTCGTGTTTCCCGTCACCTTTATTCGTGTTTTGTTTCGTTTTATATTAAAGTATATTTGTTTATTTGATTTCTCTGTTTTGTGTTTATAATAATAAAATCTATCGTTTCCTGAACCACCTGGATCCTCTGCGTTTATGCCTCGCACCCCGATACGTGACAGAATGCAACACCTAACCAGAGGCATAGCAGAGGAGCCCTTCCCCCGGGAGATTATTTTGGCGGGGGCAACGATTTATGCATTGTGGGGAGCCGGCGCGGAAGGTAGCCGGAGAACCAAACGGCGTAGCGGCAGAAGTATGTACTCCCAGAGTGATTGGAGCAGCTTTCGGCGGTGCGCTAAATGAAATGAGGAGCGCATTCGTGACCTGCGGGAGCAGGTGGCCAAACTCCAAGGGCTGCTAGCACAGCTGCACCGCGCCGCTGAGCACAGCGAGCTGCCGCCGCTGCACTGCGGCGAAGAGGAGGGCGAGCTTCCGACGCAGCACAGTGCCTTCGTGGACGGCGAGCTTCCGTCGCTGCACGGCGCCTCCATGGTCAGCGAACCTCCTCTTCCTCCGCCGCCGCCTTCATGCGCCGCCGAGGATCGCGGGTTTCCTCTTCCTCCGCCGCCGCCTTCATGCGCCGCCAAGGACGTCGAGCGTCCGCTTCCTCCGCCGCTGCCTTCATGTGACGTCGAGCCTCTTCTGCCTCCACCGCCCAGCGTCGCCGAGGACGGCGAGCATCCACTGCCTTCGCCGCCCTACGTCAACGAGGACGGTAAGCTTCCTCCACCACCGCCGCCTTGCATCATACAAGACGGCGAAAGCTTTCCACCACCGCCGCCCTGCATCATAGAGGACGGCGAAAGCTTTCCACCACCGCCACCCTGCATCACTGAGGACAGCGAAAGTCTTCTGCCTCCGCCGCCCTGCTTCAACAGGGGCATCAGGCCACCTGACCCACTGGACAAAAGTACCAGCCTCTGGGTAAGAGGGGCGGACAGTGGACCCTGGGGGGGATGCCCTGGACCTCCTGTGGCGCCCCGGAGTTGCGCCCTTTGAGGGGGGGTTATGTCAGCGATAACCCCTAGAGGGCGCCAGAGCGCCCTGTGTTTGTTTGTAGTTCCTTTCGTTTAGACTTCATTTTCCATGTGGCAACTCTGTCAGGTGACCATGGACGCTCACCTGAACCGAGTTGGTTATTAGTTTCATTATAAATAGTTAGGTTTCTTTGAGTTTGTGGTGTTGCATCTGTTGATTTATCGTGGTTAATGTCTGTGAGTTTAGTTCGTGTTTCCCGTCACCTTTATTCGTGTTTTGTTTCATTTTATATTAAAGTATATTTGTTTATTTGATTTCCCTGTTTTGTGTTTATAATAATAAAATCTATTGTTTCCTGAACCACCAGGATCCTCTGCGTTTATGCCTCGCACCCCGATACGTGACAGAATTCAACACCTAACCAGAGGCATAGCAGAGGAGCCCTTCCCCCGGGAGATTATTTTGGGGGGGGCAACGATTTATGCGTTGTGGGGAGCCGGCGCGGAAGGTAGCCGGAGAACCAAACGGCGTAGCGGCAGAAGTACGGAGTGTGAGTGGGATGTGCAGCTGGGAGCAGCCTCCCAGAGTGATTGGAGCAGCTTTCGGCGGTGCGCTAAATGAAATGAGGAGCGCATTCGTGACCTGCGGGAGCAGGTGGCCAAATTCCAAGGGCTGCTAGCACAGCTGCACCGCGCCGCTGAGCACAGCTGCACCGCGCCGCTGAGCACAGCTGCACCGCGCCGCTGAGCACAGCTGCACCGCGCCGCTGAGCACAGCTGCACCGCGCCGCTGAGCACAGCGAGCTGCCGCCTCTGCACTGCGGCGAAGAGGAGGGCGAGCTTCCGACGCAGCACAGTGCCTTTGTGGACGGCGAGCTTCTGTCGCTGCACTGTGCCTTCGTGGGCGGCGAGCTTCCGTCACTGCACAGTGCCTTCGTGGATGGCGAGCTTCCTTTTCCTTCGCCGCCGCCTACATGCGCCGCCGAGGATCGCGAGCTTCCTCTTCCTCCGCCGCCGCCTTCATGCGCCACCGAGGATCGCGGGTTTCCTCTTCCTCCGCCGCCGCCTTCATGCGCCGCCGAGGTCAGCGAGCTTTCTCTTCCTCCGCCGCCGCCTTCATGCGCCGCCGAGGTCAGCGAGCTGCCTCTTCCTCCTCCGTCGCCGCCGTCACACGCCGATGAGGATAACGAGCTTCCTCTTCCTCCGCCGCCGCATTTATGCCCTGGGGGGGATGCCCCGGACCTCCTGTGGCGCCCCGGAGTTGCGCCCTTTGAGGGGGGTTATGTCAGGGATAACCCCTAGAGGGCGCCAGAGCGCCCTGTGTTTGTTTATAGTTCCTTTCATTTAGACTTCATTTTCCATGTGGCAACTCCGTCAGGTGACCATGGACGCTCACCTGAACCGAGTTGGTTATTAGTTTCATTATAAATAGTTAGGTTTCTTTGAGTTTGTGGTGTTGCATCTGTTGATTTATCGTGGTTAATTTCTGTGAGTTTAGTTCGTGTTTCCCGTCACCTTTATTCGTGTTTTGTTTCGTTTTATATTAAAGTATATTTGTTTATTTGATTTCTCTGTTTTGTGTTTAGAATAATAAAATCTATCGTTTCCTGAACCACCTGGATCCTCTGCGTTTATGCCTCGCACCCCGATACATGACAACTATTACTATTTAATTTCTTTCAAAAATGACATTAAAAACAAAAATGATAAAACTTTTTAAAATATTGATTAAATGTTGTCCTCAAAAATTTAATGACACGAGATGAGTACTCGTGTCCATCAATCTGATCTACAGTATGCTGGAGAAACTCCCAGGTGAGAAGATACTTCTTAACATCAATGACAAAAAAAAAATGGCCTTCACCAAAGAGTGTATCAATAGCATTGCCTCCAACAATGGAAAAGGTCTGTCAGGTCCCTCTTGTCTCATCCCCAAGGAACACAACATGGAACAATGCTCCAATCATCTCCATATTTTGCAGATATCATCCTCATCATGTTGGTCCACCTATGGATTATACAGCATCTCTTAGTGTTGCAATATAACTAACATTTACGCTGAGCATTTTTGTTAAGGACGTACAGCTACATATGCATTTAATGCAATACATTTTTTTTCTTGCCAATACACAAAAATACATAACGTGAACATGAATTTAGTGTATATTTTTGAATAATTTACCTGTGAGTGATAACAGGATACGGCGATCCATCTGGATTTAATTTTGAATAACAAAACAGAATGGGAAAACAATATTAATCCCACACAATATTAATATAAAAAAATATTTTAAACAATAAAATATGCTTGCTCCTACCAAAATTTACTAAAAAAAGTCAAAATTTACATTAACTTACCATGAAATACTGAGTGTTCTGAGCATGATCCAGTCAGAGTTGAAGAATCCAGAAAGTTGTACGTTGTTGTGTTGACATGGTAGCTCTTCGTTTGCACATTTGCACGTGCACTTTGTAGTCTGTTGTCTGCTGTATTTGTTGTCTCTTTTTTGTATAAAAATTTATAGTGTATTAGGTGTAATATATAGTGTATTGTATAACTTAAAAATGTAAAAATCTGTGTTGTTAATTTATGTCATTGCCTGTATGTAGCACCTTGGTCCTGGACGAACATTGTTTCGTTTCACTGTGTACTCAACTGTATATGGTTGAAATGACAATAAAAGCCTACTTGACTTGACTTGACTTAACTTTTAGTTCAAATATAGTTTTCAAAGCAGTAATGTGATGCAGAATGTTTAAAAATAGTTTTTTACCGTACATGCCGAAAGGCCTGATTTTTTCTAATTTATGCCCTTTTGCATTCCGAGGTCTAAGCATAGTACGAGCTCAGAAACACTGAGATCTTGCAAAAACACTATAGTGTCATGAATTGTTTCACTTAGTGTTTTGTGTTTATCAAACACATTTCCTCTGAATGGAAAAGTGTACACAAGCAGTTCACGCAATCAGTTCCACAGCTTACATTACACTGCTTTCCTACTGAACCCTACAACTCAGCAGAGAAAGTAGTTATTTATCATATTATGCTAAAAGTAATCTCTTTGTGTTTTATTAGTCCTTTTACTTTTCTACAGTAGATGCACAAGCTCAGGATTGACACTGTAATAAAGGTAATAAAGTAACAAACAAACAAAGTTTAAAAAGTTATCCATCATGCAGAATGTATTTATCAATGATTTAAGAGATCAGTCCTCTCATTCTTGTTAATCCAAAATTTAGTGTTGCTCAAGCTCTCCAACATTGAGATCCCGCAGCACTGGTCTACCTTCAAATCCTTAGAAGCCATTTTTATATGTTTGCAAACTTCGCTTTTATTAGTATTAATGAATGTTTACTTTAACATGCAATATTTCAACACAGCTGAAGCTATCTCAAATCACTGTCTTGTCTCGATTAAAGTATGTCATAGTAATAATGTACGCACAGCACCGCGTTACCACATTAAACGTGCATTCACATATCACACAAAGCTTTATCAATAATCTCCCAGAGTTATCAAATTTTATTGGATCGCCATCTGACTCCACAGAACTCGAGCAGGCGACTGAATATTTAGAGTTGACATTTCGTTATACCTTAGATAATGTACAGTAGCTCCAGTTAAAAGGAAAATGATTAAAGATAAGCAACTCGTTCCTTGGTATAATGACCACACACACACTTTAAAGCAGGCTGCTCAAAAATTAGAATGCAAGTGGTATCAAACTAAGTTATTAGCATTTCATTATTAGCTGCTAGATCAATGTATGTCTCCACTCTTATAGAAAACAACAAAAATAATCCTAGATTTTTATTTAATACGTAGCTAAATTAACTAGTAACAAGACCACTGCAGAAATCTCCACAACAACAACATACAGTACTAAGGACTTCATGGACTTTTTCAATAATAAAATCTTAAATATTACGCAAAAAATTCAGGTTTTGAAATCAGACAATTTAAGTGATACAGATGATAAACTAGCCACAGCAGTACTTTACTCTCCTTGAAGAGCATGAACTAATAATTTCACTCATCTCTTCTTCAAAATCATCAACCTGTGAATTAGATCCTACACACACACATTTTCTCAAGCAATAACAGAACCCCTGTTGAAAATAATTAACTCTTCATTCAGCTGTGGGTATGTTCCAAAATTGGTTATTAAACCACTAATTAAGAAACCTGACCATCTGTCCCCTGTCACCACACAGAGCTTTATCAATAATCTTCCAGAGTTATCAAATTTGATTTGATTTGATCCCCTGTCAGCTGTCCAATTACAGGCCAATATCAAACCTCCCCTTTATCTTGAAGATTTTGGAAAAAGTAGTAGTGCAGCAGCTATATTCATATCTACATAGTGTTGTGGAATTTGCCAATGTTGTCATATGTTCCAGCTCACTATAGGAGATGTAATGTGTATAGCTGAAACTGTTATAGGCATCTAAGCAGGGTGAATTGCAGCTTGACGAGAACGAAGGCGTCGTAGGAAGATGCTGCAAAGACATCACTAACTGACATTGCTGCATTATCTGTGGAAAAAGAATCAGTTGACATTTGAGGCGGGGGGGCAGCGAGATGTAGATGTATTGAAAGATATATTGTGTATGTCTGCGGTTCGCGTACTTCTTACAAAATTTTTTGGCAGTTAGTGAGACACAAGACAATGATATGCATTTTGCTGAGTATGTTAAACTAATTAGAGGCAGTAGAGAGCAGCTTAGTTCATCCAGCTAGTGGTTAGTGGGGTAAGGCTGTTAGAACATGAATCACAGGACCAGGGTATAAAAGAATACTGAACCCTTTGCTTAGTTATACTCATTTACCATGTAGTGCTTTTCTTTGCTGAAGTTGTAGTTGATTGTAATATAAAATAATAAAGGAACTGCCTCCCATTGCGAGGTTAGTACAAGCAGCTGTGAGTTTTTTTAACGGAACAGGCGATTCCGGGGACTACATTTCCAAGAACACTTTCTAAGGTGAGTCTTGAGCTGACCTTTACAGAATTTGACA
Source organism: Clarias magur (assembly GCA_013621035.1). Taxonomy (NCBI): domain Eukaryota; kingdom Metazoa; phylum Chordata; class Actinopteri; order Siluriformes; family Clariidae; genus Clarias; species Clarias magur. The sequence continues at coordinate 26,173 of QNUK01001589.1, read as the reverse complement.
CTTTCAGAATTTGACTGTTTGAGTTTGTGATTAGGGAACGTTTATCAAATGCAATGCGATAATAGGAATATTATAAATGAACTGTATCAGGATTTAGGCCTCATCAAAGCACAGAGACAGCACTTGTTAAAGTAGTAAATTCCCTCCTATTGACCTCTGATTCAGGGTTGCATCACTATACATGTGTTACCTTCACAGATTAGAAAATGTAGTAGGAATTAAGGGAACAGCCCTCTCCTGGCTCAGATCCTATTTGACTGATCGTATCAGTTCGTAGATTTAAATGGTGACTATTCTGCATGTTCTCAAGTAGAGTTTGGTGTTCCACAGTGTTCTGTTTTAGGCCTACTGCTTTTTTCTCTTTACATGCTTCTTCTGACACACAGTTATACATCTCAGCAAAACCAGATAAGAAAATTGCACACACAAAAAAATAAAATTTCAAACTTTAGCAGAAAAGCAGAGAAAAATGAGAATAAACAAACCTGACAGATTGACAGAAATGAGTTCATGAAATTGTTAGGTGTTTGTCCATAGCAAAACAACTAAGTTATAACACTCAGAAAGACCTTTTATTTTGGTTAAGTGATGTTTTTGATCAAAACTCCGCAAAGTGAAAGAGCGTGCACGCGCAGACATTTTTGTCACTCAAAGGCTCACAACCACATTTCAGCCATTCACAGACGGTATGCATTGTGCTATGGTGTTGTTTGTGACCTAATAATTTGATGAATGAAATAAAGCAGCTGTTTCTGCTCTACACTTTCACTTTGCACTTTTCATCTCCCCCTTGATCAGAGCACTGCCGATATGAGCTGATACGAGCAGCTTTGTTTCAATCAAAATATACACAAGTCACAAAGCAGACAACATTAGTACCCCAGAAAAACAACAGAGCACAAATATATACGTTCTGAATAAACAATGCATTTTCAAAAGTGAAAGCGCGCGAGATGTGAGCAACTTTATTTCATCATTCCAGTCATTCGTGGTAAATAATTATTCAACACTATTATCATGCTTTTTTGCAGCGGGTTCTCACAAAACTAATACATGGTTATGTAAAAAATAAAAGAGTTTATATATCAGTTTTCATCCTCAAAATGTGAAAAGAACAAGAAAAAATATATTTTTCAACATGTATGCAAGAATGCTTGAATGTGTTGAAAAGTATCATTCCTATGTTATTTTGGTTGCTCATGCTGAGATAAAGCGTTTGCCGTGTTCTTAGCGCTGCACGAACTCAATAAAGCCGTTTTCTCACACGACTAATGCATGGTTGTGAAAAACGTGACAAATGAGTTTATATGCAGTTTTCATCCATAAAATGTCAAAAAGTACAACAAAAAAAGTGTTTCTCCACATGTGTGGTAGAATGCTTAAATGTGTTGGAAATGATCGTTCCATTGACTTTTATGTTTCTGATGCTGAGATAACGAGTTTGAAGTGTTCTTAGGGCTGCACGAACTCAGGAAAGCGGTTTTCTCATAGAACTATTGCATGTTCATGTAAAAAATACACAACGAGTTGATATACAGTTTTCATGCTCAAAGTGTGAAAAAGAACAAGAAAAAATATGTTTTTCTTGCAAGAATGCATGAATGGTTTGGAAAGTATCATTCCTTTTGGTTGCTCATACTGAGGAAAAGCGTTTGCCTTGCTCTTAGGGTTGTACGTGCTTAGGAAAGTGGTTTTCTCACACACCTAATACATGGTTGTGACAAACGAGTTTATATGTTGTTTTCTTGCTTAAAATGTGAAAAAGAATAACAAAAAAGGTGTTTTTCAAAATGTATAATCTACTGTAGAATGAATAAATGTGTTGAAAATGATCATTCCATTGAGTTTTATGTTACTGATGCTGAGATAAAGCGTTTGCCGTGTTCTTAGCGCTGAACTAGCTCAGGAAAGAGGTTTTCTCACACAACTAATGCATGGTTGTGTAAAAGATACAAATCGAGTTTATATGCTTTTTTCATACTTACAATGTGAGAAAGTACATCAAATTTGAAAATAGTGTATGCAAACCAAGAACATTACAATAATAATAAGAGTATGAATTCAGAAAACAACTTTTAGTTGTTTATAGTTTCCAGTTTGATGTGTTGACATACAGATAAAAGTGCAACAATATCAAAAATAATGTCATAATGTTGTCATTCATCATGAATGCTCAAATGTATCAACTTGTATCCAGTCCTTTGCTGTTGATGTGCAAACTATGCATGTCTGAAGTTAATGCTATATAAAATTCCCCAGTAAGACAAGCTCGAGTTGATTATGTCTCTGCCATTTGTCCACACAGCCTGTCCACAATACTGATTAAATAATTTATTAATTAATGGATAATGCAGTTGTGCCCTGCCTCCTCATAAAACACAGAGATGCCAGAGCAAAGTGGGGAAAAATTATTTTATTGTCCCGAGACCCGACTGAGGCCTTTTTGAAACCCTCTTGATTTAGTACACAGTCAAGTAAATCTACGTTCCTCCAGAACCAAGGTCCTACATACAACATAAATTAACAACATAATTGAACAAAAAATAACTAGCTAACTAAGCAACCTATGCATGCTAACTAGCTGAGACAAGACAGATTGACATTTTTTAAGTTGAAAGTGGTAAGGATCGGTGGTGGAAGCTCAGCCTTCTCAGGAGAAGATGATTTTGGGCTTTCTTGTGCAAGGAGCTGGTATTGGGTGACCAAGTGAGGTTCTCGTCCGGGTGGTTAACCTGGAATTTGGTGCTGTCTCCACAGAGGAGCCGTTGATGTTCAGCGGAGAGTGGTCGCTCTGTGTCCTACTGAAGTCAACAACAATGTGCAGTTAAAGATAAAGGTTGTTGTCTCTGTCCATTAGCCTCTGTTCTTTCTCTCTGTATGCTGACTCATCATTTGTGCTGATAAGACAGACCACAGTCGTGTTATCAGCAAACTTGATGATGTGGTGTGTCGCTACACAGTCGTAAGTCAGCAGTGTGAACAGCAGCGGACTGCGCCACAGTACTCAGTGTGGTGCTGTGGGAGGTGCAGTTCCCGATCCACACAGATTGAGGGCATCTGTTCAGAAGGCCTAGGATCGAGTTACTGAGGGAGACGTTTAAGCCCAACAGCCTCAGTTCAGGTGTTGTGGCACGATTGTATTGAATGCTGAACTGAAATCTGCGGTGGGTCTACTGAATGGGCAGCAGGGTCTTGATATGTCTTATGACGAGCAGCTGGCAAGTATACCATGATTCATTGTGAGTCCAATAGTACGGTGGTTATTGAGCCAGGAGACAGAAAACTGATGATGGTGGTAGAACTACAGCGCAATCCTAGATCAGAGAGATGTTGACGTTGGTGAGAACGTCATAGACGGCATAGACGCCTTAAATCATATTCACTCCAACACACACACAAAAACTATGTGCACGGAGAGTTTGTGTGTGCGTTTCGTGTGTGTGCAATGCATTTCATATGTAGCTGTTTGAGCAGTTAGTAATATATATGTTTGTATGTCTGACTGTTTCATATATGTGTATGCCAGTGTTTCATCTGTGTGTGTGTGTGTGTGTGTGTGTGCGTGTGTGCATGAGTGAAGTTTGATTTAAGCCGTAACAGCGCCTCATACATTTTCTGTATATTGAACCGGAGAAAAATGCCGATGTGTAGTAATCAGAATGGAAACAGTGTA
>QNUK01001589.1:0-17500 GCA_013621035.1 Clarias magur | reverse complement strand
GATGCCTTCAGCTTATGTCATATTTTTTTAATAGGTCTTAGCATGCTGAAAAGGCACACAGGTTGTGAGGTTCGAACAAGTGGCGATGGCAAAGGTGCTTGGGCCCGCTCATCCTTGCTTGTAGCTATATTTCTTCTTTGTTTTTTAGCCAGACAAGGGAACAGTATATGCCTGTATGGGACCCATTAATGTTCCTCGCCTGACTGTGGACACGGCGTCCCCATTGTGATGTTGCTGTCCATGGACCTGCCAGAGTACTGCACAAGACTGGCAGAGGTGTTTATCCTCATCGACAGGCGAGGAGTAATCAACTGTATGCAACTGAAATTAAATCTTTGTTGCATCTTCAATGACCCCATGTACCAATGTACCTTCTTGCCTTCAACCTTAAGCAGATTTTTGGGCGGGGAACACTTAGATCCACTGTTCTGGGTGAGGCTCTTGGTCTTGGGGGCTTTCTCTGAAAGCATGGGTAGCCAACTTGGCTGCAGGGAGCAGATTGATCAAGCAGTCCTAGGTTCTTTGTGGGGGGTGTCCAAGTTTTTGGCCCTTGCTCTTTGAGAATACCTTCCTATAAGTCCACCTGTTTGTGAAAGACTGAGGAAGGGGGTTGTGGATGTTTTAGTTAACTTAGATGCTATGACTCTATCTGCTCGAAAAAAATGCTACGAGTATCCCACGCATTTCCCCAAATGTACTGCTGCCTATTATGGAACGCTCACCACTTAGCACATCATACAGCTCTTCGGTCGTCACATCGTACAGCTCTCTGTGTGCCGTTAATTTCTGTGCCACAAGGGTGGTTCCTAGCAAAGTTTGCAACAGAAAGAAGCGATGAGGTGAGCTGGGAAGTTCCAGGAATTCAAACACATCCTGTACACACATACACACTCACACGCACGCACACACACACACACACACACACACACACACACACACACACACACACACACACACACACACACACACACACATGGACTACGATCTATACACACATACTACACTACTACCAAACACACAAACACTAGACACCCACATCCTACACACTTACATCTTAGACTTACACATACTACACATACACACAACCAGTACACATGCTTTCTAGACACATATCGACACATATGCTCAATACAAACATATACTCACATCCCAATTAGACATAGCACACACACAATACACATAATAAATAAATAATAACCACAGACAAACACACATCTCACACACATCCTACGCATGTCTACACACATGTCTATACACATCCTAGAATCCTGCTCAAGCTCCAGCGCCATTACAGTTGCCATGAAACCCGTCTGACATTGTGTGACAGCTAACAATGCCTAACTAGAAAGAGACGTCCAGCCATTAAACTTATGTGATATTTGTTCAAGAGGTTGTAGCGTGTTAAAAAGTCACACAGATTGTGAAGTGCAACCAAGTTCTGACCACAGTTTCATTTTCCTCATTCATCAACTCTTTAAAGTTTTATTCCTTCCATCTTCCCATCACGCTCCTGGCATCTGTCAGTACTTTTCCATTGTTATCTTTAATCACTCTAACATGCTGCACATCCTTCCCATCTCTATCTCTCTGATTCACGAACCTGTACAGATCCATGGTAAAACAAATTGGACCTTGATCCTAAGCTTCTAGCCTTGCTACCTGTCCACCTTTTCTCCTGGACACACAGTATGTCCACCTTCCTTCTCTGCATCATGTCAACCAACTCTCTTGCCTTCCCTGTCATAGTCCCAACATTCAAATTCCCCACTATCACTCCTAAACTCATGCCTCCTCTCCTTTGTCGACCAACAGTAGCCTAATTTCTGCCAGCAGCCTGTAGGTGAAAAGCACTGGTGGAGGTCGTTATTAACCCGGGCCGCGACCGATCCAGTATGGAAATGAAATTTGTGATTTGCATAATTGATTTGACAAATGTTTTACGTCGGATGCCGTTCCTGACACAACCCTCTACATTTATCCAGACTTGGGGCTGGCAAAAGAAGACACTCTGGATTGCATTGCTTGTAAATTTATTCTTTTTATTTTAATTTCTTTAATTTCTTATTGGCCTTCATCTTCAGAGAGCTCCTCGGTGGCCAACCAGACTGGGGAATAATATGTGCCTGGTTTGGACGCATAAGCGTTCCTCAACTGACCATGCATGCTGGGTCCCCACTGGGATATTGATGGTGATAGACCCGCCAGAGGGCTGCACAGAACTGGCATGAGCAAGCTTGAGGAGGTGTTTATCTTCATTAACTGGGGAATGACCGGTGTGTAAATTGCCCAATGGCCCGACGTACTGATGTACATTCTTGACATCAACCTTTAGCAGCAGGTTCTTGGGGAACTTCTAGACCCACTGTGAGGTACTGGGTCTTGGGGGCTTGCTCTGGGAACGTGGGTAGATGGTAGGCGGTAGATGGTACTGTACACATCCTATACACACCCTATTCCTCCTGCACAAATGAAGACCGGGCTCAAGCACCTGCGCCATTGCTGTCGTCACCATGCAATCACTAGCAATGACACATAGAAAGAGATGTCCAACCCCGACGATAACTTAAGTCATATTTAGTGACATCATTGTCCCGTGGGTTTTAGGGGTCTCAACATGCTCAAAAGTCACTCAGGTTGTGCGGTGCATCTGGGTGCCTATGACCAACACTTTTATTTTTGGGCCCTCTCATCATTGCTTTCAAATATATTTCTTCTTTTTATTTTTTTAAAAGGCTGCAGGGCCAACTCCTAGGTTTTCATCTTCTGACAGAACTTCTTGTTCGACTTCCAGACTGTTGTATGGTATTCGCCAGCCTGAGACCCACAAGTGTTCAATGTACCTACCAGAGGGCTGCACAGTACTGGCTTGAGCAAGCTTGAGGTGGGGTTCATCTTCATCGACCAGAGAATGACCGGTGGTAAGCAACCAAAATGAATGCTAGGCGTATCTTATATGGCCCGATGGACTTCTTGGCATACACCTTCAGCAGGAAGTTCTTTGGGGAACTTTCAGACCCATTGTCCTGGGTGAGTCTCCGGGCCTAAGGGCACTTGCTCTGAGAAGATGGGTAGACGGTGGCCAAATTGGGGCCTACAGGGAGCAGCTTGATCATCCTAGGTTCTTTGTGGGGCTGACAGTGGACGTTTTGGCCCTACCTCCTTGAGAATACCTGAGAACTAGTCTCTCCTGTTGTGGGGGGTTCAGATAGCTCTATGTGACTCTAGTATGCTCTAGATAGCTCTAGTATGACCCTAACTGCTTGACAAAGTGTCATGAGTAAACCATTAATTTCAACAAACGTACTGCGGTCGCAGCAAACAGCAGCGATAAGCTGAATTGGCCAGATTTGGAGTTCCAGGAATTACCTACTGTAGCCAAGCATGGTAAATCTGTGACACCTATCATGTCTGCCTAGATGTGAAATGCCTAGTTACAGGTTCATGTTCTTGATCAACCGACCAGTGTTTACAGTTTGATGATTCTGGGAACCTGGTTCTGAAGCAGGTGAAAACCTGGCCAATAGAAACCTGCACTGTTGTTTTGAGAATACTTTTAGGAAGGCTGCAACTTACAGCAACTTGTCAACATCACAGTCTGGTGTTCCTCTCGGACCGCAAGACCTTACAGCGGATAGTGAGAACAGTAGAAGAGGTCACTGGGGACACACAGATCACACTCACTCTTCACCCTCCTGCCATCTGGAAAAAGATAGCAAACTATCGGTAACTCACATCCAGACTGTGCAACAGCCGCTTTGCACAAGACATCCATCTCCTCAACAAAAAAATTACTGGACTGATAAACAAGAACAAACACACACACACGCACACAATCACTCAGATAACTGAGAACATTGAGACTGAACTTATAAACAACACACGCGCAAACACACTGATCGACAACCATCTAACAAATTGTCCATACTGACTGAAAAGATAAACTGAAATAACTGATTATGCACACTGATCAACAACCATCTATAAATGGTTTCTGCAATTGCTCTTTTGCACAATATCCATTACTTGTTATAGGCACAAAACTATTTGCTCTTTGTTGCTACTTCAAAGGAATGTCTCCTGATGTCCTCAACTCATTACATCATCAGCACAAAGTAATGAAATGTGTCATGTTGTCACGTTGTTATTTTGTTACTCTTGTTTGCACATTTGCACGAGGACTTTATGTTGTCTCTTTTTTTTCTATAGAACTTCGTTTTCTGTTAACTTAAAAATGTCAATCTGTCTTGTCACAGCTAGGCAGCTAATTAGGTTGCTTAGTTAGCTAGTTAGTTTTTGCTCATTCATGATGTTAATTTATGTTGTATGTAGGACCTTGCTCCTAGAGGCACGTTGTTTCATGTCACTGTGTACTAAACTGTATATGGTTGAAATGAAAATAAAAGCCTACTTGACTTTGGCTCAGTTAGCCTGGCTTTTTAACACATAAAGTGAACAAAAAGCTAAAGCCCCATGCTTTGTGTTCACAAGGATGTAAAAGTCTACACCTAGACATTGTGGCACGCCCATTGCTGGGATGATGGGATCCAGTCAGCTATGTCTCTCCCTCTCTCACCTCACACCGTGTCATTTCTAGGTTGACCCGCCATCAGAAGTACTCAGGCCTCCGACCTGCATTGAGGGAAGTGTACGTCGATACACCACCATTTCCCATTGTATTTGCTGCCTCTCTTCTGTCCCTGCTCATCGCTTACTGAATGTATCCACATTATTTTATTCTATAAACTATAAACAAAAAGCGTTTTCTGTATTTATGTATTTTTTTCTTATTTCATATTTAGTTGCACGTTTTCTTATTCGTACTCTATTAATTTATTAGTATAGTCATATTCTTTGTTTGAATACTCTTTTTTTTAATGCCTGGATCAAGCACGGTTGTCAAAGCATTTCTTTTAAATTCATTTTGTGAATGATTGTGTATTTGACAAATAAAATTAGAAATTAAATTGAAACTAAAATTCACATTTATTAACATGATCTATTAATTTAGCGACTTCGTCATTCATTTTAACATTGCTTCCTTTTTAACTGTATGTAAAAAACATTGGGGTGTGAATCAGCTTTCATATAAAGTGTAAATGAGATTTGTGAATATTAGAAAAGTGAAAGAAATAATTTCCAAAACATTCATGAATTCTGGCACACATGTTGAATAAAAACTTTTTGTTCTTCGTTATTCTTCGTCACGTTTGAGTATGAAACCTGAATAAAATCTTGTTTCGCATGTTTTACATGAGCATGCATTAGTTGAGAGAGAGAACCACTTTCCTGACAGCGCTACACGGCAAACGCTTTATCTCAGCATGAGAAGCATGAAAGTGAAAAGAATAATTTTTAAAAATGATAATTTCCAACACATTTATGGCAAACATTTCGAATAACATTTATTTGTTATTCGTTTTCACGTTTTGAGCATATATAAAGGATATAAATTAATTTTGCACGTTTATCATTATTATTCATTAGTATTCAAACCGCTTTACTGAGCTCGTACAGCGCTAAGAACACAGCAAACGCTTTACCTCACCATGACACGCATAAAAGTGAAAGGAAGGATCATTTCCAACACTTTAATGTATTATGACATTCAAGTTGAGGAACAAATTTTTTGTTAGTCTTTTTCACGTTTTGAGCATAAAAAGTAAATATAAACTCATTTTGTGTGTTTCACATGCCGATGCCTTAGTTGTGTGAGAAAACCGCTTTCCTGAGCTCGTACAGCGCTAAGAACGCAGCAAACGCTTTATCTCATCATGACATGCATAATATTGAAAGGAATGATGATTTCCAACACTTTCATGCATTATGACATTCAAGTTGAGTAACAAATTTTTTGTTAATCTTTTTCACGTTTTGAGCATAAAAATTGCATAGTAATACGTTTTTTGGTATTTCACATGACGATGCCTTAGTTGTGTGAGAAACATGACATTTTTTCAATAACTATTTTTTGTTAGCCTTTTTCATATTTTGAGCATGAAAAGTGCATTGTGTGTTTTACAAATTCTATTCTACACACAGAAACGCTAAACATACATTAAAGATACTGCACACAGACCCAGACGAAACACACACAAAAATGCAACACATAAATACATAAAAACTCACATACAAACACACACACACACTGACACACACACACACACACACACACACACACACACACACACACACACACACACACACACACACACACACACACACACACACACACACACACACTCACTGAAACACAGACACACACACACACACACACACACCCACAAACTACATGCATTATTATAATAATTATTATAATTATTCATTTTATAGTACTATTCTGCACGAAAAAACACTACACACATGAACCATACATGAAACATACTCCAAACACAGACCCATACGACACACACACACCGCACAAACACACACACACACACACACACACACACACACACACACACACACACACACACACACACACACACACACACACACACACACACACACACACACACGCAACACACACACACGTTTTCTCACTGTTTCCACATTCTACCCATTCCTCAGAAACGATGACCTGCTCAAGCCCTTGTGCCATTATAGTCATCACCAAACCCGAACAACATTGAGACAGCTAGCAATTGCATATCAGGAAGAGGCGTCCAGGAATAGGGATGCCTTAAGCTTATGTCATACTTTTTTAATAGGTCTTAGCATGCTGAAAAGACACACAGGTTGTGAGGTTCGAACAAGTGGCGATGGCAAAGGTGCTTGGGCCCACTCATCCTTACTTGTAGCTATATTTCTTCTTTGTTTTTTAGCCAGACAAGGTATATGCCTGTATGGGACCCATTAATTTTCCTCGCCTGACTGTGCATGCGGTGTCCCCATTGTGATGTTGCTGTCCATGGACCTGCCAGAGTACTGCACAAGACTGGCAGAGGTGTTTATCCTCATCGACAGGCGAGGAGTAATCAACTGTATGCAACTGAAATTAAATCTTTGTTGCATCTTCAATGACCCCATATACCGATGTACCTTCTTGCCTTCAACCTTAAGCAGATTTTTGGGCGGGGAACTCTTAGATCCACTGTTCTGGGTGAGGCTCTTGGTCTTGGGGGCTTCCTCTGGAAGCATGGGTAGCCAACTTGGCTGCAGGGAGCAGATTGATCAAGCAGTCCTAGGTTCTTGGTGGGGGGTGTGAAGTTTTTGGCCCTTGTTCTTTGAGAATACCTTCCGATAAGTCCACCTGTTTGTGAAAGACTGAGGAAGGGGGTTGTGGATGTTTTAGTTAACTTAGATGCTATGACTCTATCTGCTCGAAAAAATGCCACGAGTATCCCACGCATTTCCCCAAATGTACTGCTGCCTATTATGGAACACTCACCACTTAGCACATCATACAGCTCTTCGGTCGTCACATCGTACAGCTCTCTGTGTGCCTTTAATTTCTGCGCCACAAGGGTGGTTCCTAGCAAAGTTTGCAACAGAAAGAAGTGATGAAGTGAGCTGGGAAGTTCCAGGAATTCAAACACATCCTGTACACACACACACACACACACACACACACACACACACACACACACACACACACACACACACACACACACACACACACACACACACACACACACACACACACACACACACACACACACACACACACACACACACACACACATGCACTACAATCTATACACACAAACACTAGACACCCACATCCTACACACTTTCATCTTAGACTTACACATACTACACATACACACAACCAGTACACATGCTTTCTAGACATATAAACACATATGCTCAATACAAACATATACTCACATCCCAATTAGACATAGCACACACACAATACACATAATAAATAAATAATAACCACAGACAAACACACATCTCACACACATCCTACGCATGTCTACACACTTCTATACACATCCTAGAATCCTGCTCAAGCTCCAGCGCCATTACAGTTGCCATGAAACCCGTCTGACATTGTGTGACAGCTAACAATGCCTAATTAGAAAGAGACGTCCAGCCATTAAACTTATGTGATATTTGTTCAAGAGGTTGTACCGTGCTAAAAAGTCACACAGATTGTGAGGTGCAACCAAGTTGTGACCACAGTTTCATTTTCCTCATTCATCAACTCTTTAAAGTATTCCTTCCATCTTCCCATCACGCTCCTGGCATCTGTCAGTACTTTTCCATCGTTATCTTTAATCACTCTAACATGCTGCACATCCTTCCCATCTCTATCTCTCTGATTCACGAACCTGTACAGATCCAAGGTAAAACAAATTGTACCTTGATCCTAAGCTTCTAGCCTTGCTACCTGTCCACCTTTTCTCCTGGACACACAGTATGTCCACCTTCCTTCTCTGCATCATGTCAACCAACTCTCTTGCCTTCCCTGTCATTGTCCCAACATTCAAATTCCCCACTATCACTCCTAAACTCATGCCTCCTCTCCTTTGTCGACCAACAGTAGCCTAATTTCCACCAGCAGCCTGTAGGTCAAAAGCACTGGTGGAGGTCGTTATTAACCCGGGCCGCGACCGATCCAGTATGGAAATGAAATTGGTGATTCGCATAATTGATTTGACAAATGTTTTACGTCGGATGCCGTTCCTGACACACCCCTCTGCATTTATCCAGACTTGGGGCTGGCACAAGAAGACACTCTGGATTGCATTGCTTGTAAATTTATTCTTTTTATTTTAAAAGGCCGCATGGCCAACTTATTGGCCTTCATCTCCAGAGAGCTCCTCGGTGGACAACCAGACCGGGGAATAATATGTGCCTGGTTTGGACGCATAAGCGTTCCACAACTGACCATGAATGCCGGGTCCCCACTGGGATATTGATGGTGATAGACCCGCCAGAGTGCTGCACAGAACTGGCATGAGCAAGCTTGAGGAGGTGTTTATCTTCATTAACTGGGAGTGACCGGTGTTACGCAACCGAAATTGCCCAATGGCCCGACGTACTGATGTACATTCTTGACATCAACCTTTAGCAGCAGGTTTTTGGGGAACTTCTAGACCCACTGTGAGGTACTGGGTCTTGGGGGCTTGCTCTGGGAACGTGGGTAGATGGTAGGCCAAACTGGCTGCAAATTGATCATGCAATCCTAGGTTCTTTGTGGGAGGAAGAGTGCAATTTTTGTCCCTACCTCTTTGAGAATACCTCCTATAAGTCCAGCTGTTTGTGAAACACTGGTGAAGGGGGGTGTTGGTGGATGAGATTGCTCAGACCCTATGATTCTATCTTCTTGACAAGATGGCACGAGTAACCCACCCATTTCCACAAACGTACCGTGGCGTACTATGGGACGCTCACCACCTAGCATATCATACAGCCATTTGGCCTCCTCTGAACACACCAGACAAAAATGTCTCCAAACTCACACATGACACAAACATCTTAAAAACAACAACAACACATATATGCACAAACACACACACACATACACAGCACAGACATGAACTCCACAAATTACACTGTAATTACCTAAAGACACTCACAAACTTTACATACATATCCTAAACACACCCCACACTCACCCACACAGACACACACTTCACACACAGACGACATAGACACGACACACACAAACATACATTACTACACACACTACATATACTACACACACACATGTACTCACACACATGTGTACACACACTATAAACAAACACTGACACACACAAACTACTCATCCTACACGTACCGTACACATCCTACACACACACACATCTTACACACAGTACACATCCTATACACACCCCATTCCTCCTGCACAAATGAAGACCGGGCCCAAGCACCTGCGCCATTGCAGTCGTCACCATGCAATCACTAGCAATGACACAGAAAGAGATGTCCAACCCCGACGATAACTTAAGTCATATTTAGTGACATCATTGTCCAGTGGGTTTTAGGGGTCTCAACATGCTCAAAAGTCACTCAGGTTGTGCGGTGCATCTGGGTGCCTATGACCAACACTTTTATTTTTGGGCCCTCTCATCATTGCTTTCAAATATATTTCTTCTTTTTATTTTTTTAAAAGGCTGCAGGGCCAACTCCTAGGTTTTCATCTTCTGACAGAACTTCTTGTTGGACTTCCAGCCTGTTGTATGGTATTCGCCAGCCTGAGACCCACGAGTGTTCAATGTACCTACCAGAGGGCTGCACAGTACTGGCTTGAGCAAGCTTGAGGTGGGTTTCATCTTCATCGACCAGAGAATGACCGGTGGTAAGCAACCAAAATGAATGCTAGTTGTATCTTATATGGCCCGATGTACTTCTTGGCATACACCTTCAGCAGGAAGTTCTTTGGGGATCTTTCAGACCCATTGTCCTGGGTGAGGCTCAGGGCCTAAGGGCTCTTGCTCTGAGAACATGGGTAGGCGATTGTAAATTAAGGGGCCTGAGGGAGCAACGATCATCCTAGGTTCTTGATTGGGGCCCAATGATTGGAAGTTTGGCTTCTACTCCTTGGAATACCACAGAGAACTAGTCCACCTGTTGTGGGTGGTTCCAGATAACTCTATGTGACTTAGTATGCTCCTAGATAGCTTTTGAGTATGACCCCTAACTGCTTGACAAAGATGTCATGGTAAACCAGTAATTTCAACAGCGTGCTACTGATTGGCAGCAAACAGCAGCGATAAGCTGAATTAGCCAGATTTGGAGTTCCAGGAATTACCTACTGTAGCCAAGCATGGTAAATCTGTGACACCTATCATGTCTGCCTAGATGTGAAATGCCTAGTTACAGGTTCATGTTCTTGATCAACCGACCAGTGTTTACAGTTTGATGATTCTTGGAACCTGGTTCTGAAGCAGGTGAAAACCTGGCCAATAGAAACCTGCACTGTTGTTTTGAGAATACTTTTAGGAAGGCTGCAACTTACAGCAACTTGACTGACTTGGAGGAGTACACATCAGCGATCAGTTGCTTCAACCAGCGCACCGATGATGTTGCTATCTCCAAGAACATCATCTCATGAACAACCAGAAACTTTACTGGATTTACTGTGGAGGTGTGTGCACTTGTGAAGACCCAAGACTTCACCATCAGAATAGCAAGGGCCAACCTTTCCCGGGCCATAGAGACGAAGCGCGCACATGCCCAGAGAATGCTCAGCCAGTCATGTGGCAGGGCATACAAGCCATCACCACCAAAAAGACATCATCAAAGGGAACTCACCATCACCTGCCTGTGACAGTGACGGCTCCATTCAATTCCTCAAATTGCAGAGGCTAACAGTCTGATGTAGGCACAACAACTTGTTTCTGAACCTTGCTAAAATCACATGGACATGACTGTTGACTTCTGGAGGACACAGAGCGGCAACCGATGAACATCAGCTGCTCCTGTGTGGAGATCGTCAACAGCACCAAATTCCTGGTTGGCCATCTGGAGGAGAACCTCACTTGGTCCCTCAACACGACAGCTCCTTGCACACGATAGCATCCAAAACATCTTCTCTCCCTGAGATGGCTGAGGATGGCTCAGCTTCCACTACCGATCCTTACCACTTTCTATAAAGGGACTATCGAGAGAATCCCGAACAGCTGCATCACAGTCTGGTGTTCCTCTCGGACCGCAAGACCTTACAGCAGATAGTGAGAACAGCAGAAGAGGTCATTGGGGACACAGGATCACACTCACTCTTTCACCTCCTGCCATCTGGAAAAGATAGCAAACTATCGGGTAACTCACATCCAGATCAGCAAATACGCTTTGCACAAGACATCCATCTCCTCAAATAAAAAAAAAAAAATTATCAATTGATAAACAAGAACAAACACACACACACGACACACCTGATAACTAGAGAACATTGAGACTGAACTTATAAACAACACACCACGAACACACTGATCGTACAACCATCTAACAAATTGTCCATACTGACTGAAAGATAAACTGAAATAACTGATTATACTGATCAACAAATCCATCTATAAATGGTTTCAATTACTTTGCACAATATCCATTGATTGTTATAGGCACAAAACCATTTGACCTTGTTGCTACTTCAAAGGAATGTCTCCTGATGTCCTCACCTCATTACATCATCAGCACAAAGTAATGAAATGTGTCATGTTGTCACGTTGTTATTTTGTTACTCTTGTTTGCACATTTGCACGAGGACTTTATGTTGTCTCTTTTTTTCTATAGAACTTAGTTTTCTGTTAACTTAAAAATGTCAATCTGTCTTGTCACAGCTAGGCAGCTAATTAGGTTGCTTAGTTAGCTAGTTAGTTTTTGCTCATTCATGATGTTCATTTATGTTGTATGTAGGACCTTGCTCCTAGAGGAACGTTGTTTCATGTCACTGTGTACTAAGCTGTATATGGTTGAAATGAAAATAAAAGCCTACTTGAATTTGGCTCAGTTAGCCTGGCTTTTTAACACATAAAGTGAACAAAAAGCTAAAGGCCCATGCTTTGTGTTCACCCGGATGTAAAAGCCTACACCTAGACATTGTGGCACGCCCATTGCTGGGATGATGGGATCCAGTCAGCTATGTCTCTCCCTCTCTCACCTCACACCGTGTCATTTCTAGGTTGACCCGCCATCAGAAGTACTCAGGCCTCCGACCTGCATTGGGGGAAGTGTACGTTGATACACCACCATTTCCCATTGTATTTGCTGCCTCTCTTCTGTCCCTGCTCATCGCTTACTGAATGTATCCACATTATTTTATTCTATAAACTATAAACAAAAAGCGTTTTCTGTATTTATGTATTTTTTCTTATTTCATATTTAGTTGCACGTTTTCTTATTCGTACTCTATTAATTTATTAGTATAGTCATATTCTTTGTTTGAATACTCTTTTTTTTAATGCCTGGGTCAAGCACGGTTGTCAAAGCATTTCTCTTAAATTCATTTTGTGAATGATTGTGTATTTGACAAATAAAATTAGAAATTAAATTGAAACAAAAATTCACATTTATTAACATGATCTATTAATTTAGCGACTTCGTCATTCATTTTAACATTGCTTCCTTTTTAACTGTATGTAAAAAACATTGGGGTGTGAATCAGCTTTCATATAAAGTGTAAATGAGATTTGTGAATATTAGAAAAGTGAAAGAAATAATTTCCAAAACATTCATGAATTCTGGATGAATTCATGTTGACTAACAATTTTTTTGTTAATCTTTTTCACGTTTTGAGCATACAAAGTTCATATAAACTCATTTTGTGTATTTCACATGACGATGCCTTAGTTGTGTGAGAAAACCGCTTTCCTGAGCTCCTACAGCGCCAAAGTTATAGCAAACTTCATTCACTTATATGCATAAAAGTGAAAGGAATGATGATTTCCAACACTTTCATGCATTATGACATTCATGCTGACTAACATATTTTTTGTTAGTCTTTTTCACGTTTTGAGCGTAAAAAGTGCATAGTAATACGTTTTGGGTGTTTCACATGACGATGCCTTAGTTGTGTGAGAAAACCGCTTTCCTGAGCTCCTACATCGCTAAGAACGCAGCAAACGCTTTATCTCATCATGACATGCATAATACTGAAAGGAATGATGATTTTCAACACTTTCATGCATTATGACATTCATGTTGACTAACACATTTTTTTGTTAGTCTTTTTCACGTTTTGGATGACGGCGTCAAGTGACCAACACTTTTATTTTAACCCTCTCATCATTGCTTTCAAATATTTTTCTTTTTGTTTTTTAAAAGGCTGCAGGCCAACTCCTAGGTTTTCATCTTCGACAGAACTTTGTTGACTTGTGATTGTTATGGTCTGCCAGCCTGAGACCCACTTTATGTTCAATGTACTCATCAGAGGGCTGCATGGCATTGGGTTTAAGCAAGCTTGAGGGGCTCCATCTTCAGAGAATGACCGTGGTAAGCAACCAAATGAATGCTAGTTGTATCTATATGGCCTGATACTCTTTTTGCATACACCTTCAGCAGGAAGTTCTTTGGGGATCTTTCAGACCCATTGTCCTGGGTGAGGCTCCGGGCCTAAGGGCTCTTGCTCTGAGAACATGGGCAGACGGTGGCCAAATTGGGGCCTACAGGGAGCAGCTTGATCATCCTAGGTTCTTCGTGGGGCTGACGGTGGAAGTTTTGGCCCTACCTCCTTGAGAATACCTGAGAACTAGTCCACCTGTTGTGGGTGGTCCAGATAGCTCTATGTGACTTTAGTATGCTCTAGATAGCTCTAGTATGACCCTAACTGCTTGACAAAGTGTCATGAGTAAACCATTAATTTCAACAAACGTACTGCGGTCGCAGCAAACAGCAGCGATAAGCTGAATTGGCCAGATTTGGAGTTCCAGGAATTACCTACTGTAGCCAAGCATGGTAAATCTGTGACACCTATCATGTCTGCCTAGATGTGAAATGCCTAGTTACAGGTTCATGTTCTTGATCAACCGACCAGTGTTTACAGTTTGATGATTCTGGGAACCTGGTTCTGAAGCAGGTGAAAACCTGGCCAATAGAAACCTGCACTGTTGTTTTGAGAATACTTTTAGGAAGGCTGCAACTTACAGCAACTTGACTGACTTGGAGGAGTACACATCAGCGATCAGTTGCTTCAACCAGCGCACCGATGATGTTGCTATCTCCAAGAACATCATCTCATGAACAACCAGAGACTTTCCTGGATTTACTGTGGAGGTGTGTGCACTTGTGAAGACCCAAGACTTCACCATCAGAATAGCAAGGGCCAACCTTTCCCGGGCCATAGAGACGAAGCGCGCACATGCCCAGAGAATGCTCATCCAGTCATGTGGCAGGGCATACAAGCCATCACCACCAAAAAGACATCACCAAAGGGAACTCACCATCACCTGCCTGTGACAGTGACGGCTCCATTCAATTCCTCAAATTGCAGAGGCTAACAGTCTGATGTAGGCACAACAACTTGTTTCTGAACCTTGCTAAAATCACATGGACATGACTGTTGACTTCTGGAGGACACAGAGCGGCAACCGATGAACATCAGCTGCTCCTGTGTGGAGATCGTCAACAGCACCAAATTCCTGGTTGGCCATCTGGAGGAGAACCTCACTTGGTCCCTCAACACCAACTCCTTGCACACGATAGCATAAAAAACATCATCTCTTCCTGAGATGGCTGAGGATGGTTCAGCTTCCACTACCGATCCTTACCACTTTCTATAGAGGGACTATCGAGAGAATCCCGAGCAGCTGCATCACAGTCTGGTGTTCCTCTCGGACCGCAAGACCTTACAGCGGATAGTGAGAACAGTAGAAGAGGTCACTGGGGACACACAGATCACCCTCACTCTTCACCCTCCTGCCATCTGGAAAAAGATAGCAAACTATCGGTAACTCACATCCAGACTGTGCAACAGCCGCTTTGCACAAGACATCCATCTCCTCAACAAAAAAATTACTGGACTGATAAACAAGAACAAACACACACACACGCACACAATCACTCAGATAACTGAGAACATTGAGACTGAACTTATAAACAACACACGCGCAAACACACTGATCGACAACCATCTAACAAATTGTCCATACTGACTGAAAAGATAAACTGAAATAACTGATTATGCACACTGATCAACAACCATCTGTAAATGGTTTCTGCAATTGCTCTTTTGCACAATATCCATTACTTGTTATAGGCACAAAACTATTTGATCTTTGTTGCTACTTCAAAGGAATGTCTCCTGATGTCCTCAACTCATTACATCATCCGCACAAAGTAATGAAATGTGTCATGTTGTCACGTTGTTATTTTGTTACTCTTGTTTGCACATTTGCACGAGGACTTTATGTTGTCTCTTTTTTTTCTATAGAACTTAGTTTTCTGTTAACTTAAAAATGTCAATCTGTCTTATCACAGCTAGGCAGCTAATTAGGTTGCTTAGTTAGCTAGTTAGTTTCTGCTCATTCATGATGTTAATTTATGTTGTATGTAGGACCTTGCTCCTAGAGGAGCGTTGTTTCATGTCACTGTGTACTAAACTGTATATGGTTGAAATGAAAATAAAAGCCTACTTGAATTTGGCTCAGTTAGCCTGGCTTTTTAACACATAAAGTGAACAAAAAGCTAAAGCCGCATGCTTTGTGTTCACAAGGATGTAAAAGCCTACACCTAGACATTGTGGCACGCCCATTGCTGGGATGATGGGATCCAGTCAGCTATGTCTCTCCCTCTCCCACCTCACACCGTGTCATTTCTAGGTTGACCCGCCATCAGAAGTACTCAGGCCTCCGACCTGCATTGGGGGAAGTGTATGTCGATACACCACCATTTCCCATTGTATTTGCTGCCTCTCTTCTGTCCCTGCTCATCGCTTACTGAATGTATCCACATTATTTTATTCTATAAACTATAAACAAAAAGCGTTTTCTGTATTTATGTATTTTTTTCTTATTTCATATTTAGTTGCACGTTTTCTTATTCGTACTCTATTAATTTATTAGTATAGTCATATTCTTTGTTTGAATACTCTTTTTTTTAATGCCTGGGTCAAGCACGGTTGTCAAAGCATTTCTCTTAAATTCATTTTGTGAATGATTGTGTATTTGACAAATAAAATTAGAAATTAAATTGAAACAAAAATTCACATTTATTAACATGATCTATTAATTTAGCGACTTCGTCATTCATTTTAACATTGCTTCCTTTTTAACTGTATGTAAAAAACATTGGGGTGTGAATCAGCTTTCATATAAAGTGTAAATGAGATTTGTGAATATTAGAAAAGTGAAAGAAATAATTTCCAAAACATTCATGAATTCTGGATGAATTCATGTTGACTAACACATTTCTTGTTAATCTTTTTCACGTTTTGAGCATAAAAAATGCTTAGTAATACGTTTTGGGTGTTTAACATGACGATGCCTTAGTTGTGTGAGAAAAGCGCTTTGCTGAGCTCGTACAGCGCTAAGAACGCAGCAAACGCTTTATCTCATCATGACATGCATAATATTGAAAGGAATGATGATTTCCAACACTTTCATGCATTATGACATTCATGTTGCCTAACAATTTTTTTGTTAATCTTTTTCAAGTTTTGAGCATAAAAAGTTCATATTAAACTCATTTTGTATGTTTCACATGACGATGCCTTAGTTGTGTGAGAAAACCGCTTTCCTGAGCTCCTACAGCGCTAAGAACGCAGCAAACGCTTTATCTCATCATGACATGCAGAATATTGAAACGAATGATGATTTCCAACACTTTCATGCATTATGACATTCATGTTGACTAACAAATTTTTTGTTAGTCTTTTTCACGTTTTGAGCATAAAAAGTTCATATAAACTCATTTTGTGTGTTTCACATGACGATGCCTTAGATGTGTGCGAAAACCGCTTTCCTGAGCTCCTACAGCGCTAAGAACGCAGCAAACGCTTTATCTCATCATGACACTATAATATTGAAAGGAATGATGATTTCCAAAACTTTCATGCATTATGTCATTCATGTTGACTAACACATTTTTTGTTAGTCTTTTTCACGTTTTGAGC
>QNUK01001588.1:0-40000 GCA_013621035.1 Clarias magur | reverse complement strand
CTGTGTGTCTGTTTGTCTGTGTGTGTGTCTGTTTGTGTGTGTGTCTGTTTGTGTGTGTGTCTGTTTGTCTGTGTGTGTGTCTGTCTGTGTGTGTGTCTGTCTGTGTGTGTGTGTGTCTGTCTGTGTGTGTCTGTGTGTGTGTGTGTCTGTCTGTCTGTGTCTGTCTGTGTGTCTGTTTGTCTGTGTGTCTGTTTGTCTGTGTGTCTGTTTGTCTGTGTGTGTGTGTGTCTGTCTGTCTATCTGTGTGTGTCTGTCTGTGTGTGTCTGTCTGTGTGTGTCTGTCTGTCTGTCTGTGTGTGTGTGTGTCTGTCTGTCTGTCTGTGTGTGTGTGTGTGTCTGTGTGTGTGTCTGTGTGTGTGTCTGTGTGTGTCTGTCTGTGTGTGTGTGTCTGTGTGTGTGTGTGTGTCTGTGTGTGTCTGTCTGTGTGTCTGTGTGTGTGTGTGTGTCTGTCTGTGTGTACACAGATAACAGACTACTTGCTCTGTGTTAGAATTTGTCAAAGTAGGTCAATGGTAAGTCTATGGGATTTTGGGGTCGTTTAATTGCCTCCTACGGGATGGGGAACACCTTCGGGATGAATTAGGGCGGAGACCGAGAGCCAGGCCTTCACGTCCAGAATAGTCAGAAATTCCCATAAATACACTCCTAAACCTTGTGGAAAGCCTTCACAGATGAGTTGAAGCTGTTGTAGCTGCAGAGGGGGCGGGGCCAACATCATATCAAACCCTATGGATTAAGAATGGGATGTTATTAAAGTTCATATGCATGTGAAGGCATACAATTTGTGTGTGTGTGTGTTATATTGTGTGTGTGTGTGAGTTTAGATTGCTGGTCTGGGCATCACCACTAACGAGCGGATGAATGCAAGACGCTACAAACACTTTAAGGTCACAGCGACGTCCATCGAGAGTCCTTTTAAGTGAGTATCACACTGCATTAACACACTCGGACATGGCACTTTACGTCCTCTTCTCATCCCTAATTAATGTGTGTGTGTGTGTGTTGCAGTCATGGCTGTGTTAGGAACCTGATTGATTTCTTTGAGCTGCGCTGCTGTGGGCTGCTGAGGCCGACACTCGTGGACTGGACCACCCAGTACACCATCGAGTATGACCAGACATCGGGCTCGGGCTACCAGCTCGTCTAACGCGCACACACACACGCACACATACATACATACAGTGTGTAGGTGAAGGAGGAAGGGACGAGCCTCAGTCTTTTTTTTTGACGGAAGCAACACCTCACGTGCACACACACACACACACACACACACACACGGAGTACTTCAGTTTGATTGATATATTTGATTCATTTCTGAATTTCTGTTTAACTTAATCTTGTCACTGACTTTGTGTGTGTGTGTGAGGAGATGATTGTTATCTTGGCCTCGCCTCTACTTGACTACATAATTTAATGAAAAGCCCAGTGATTGGCTGTAACAGTAAAGCAGTGGTGTAGGTCTGAGAGGGTCATGTGATCATCAGTGGGATGTGTGTGTGTGTGTGTGTGTGTGTGTGTGTGTGTGTGTGTGTTCGTTCATGAGCGCCACAACAAGTTGGTTTTATTCATAATGTGACATATTTATTTCAAATGTATTTAATATAATTGAAATGTTGAATGTTTCGTTTTGTCCATTTTAAAAGTGTATGTGTGTGTGAGAGAGTGAGTGGTGATTTCACACTTATTGTTAAAGATTTGTTTTAAATTCAGTCATTATGAGGAACAGCGATGAGGCTCCACCCACTCTTTCATGCACTGATAGATTTTGCCCATCGTTACCTGGTTACCTTCGGCTGGGGCTGTTGCCTTGGCAACACTCCTCTATTTCCTGTTTGATCTTGGACTCTGATGTACAAATGTGTAAATACGGCTGAACTTCTGTCTGTGAGATTCATTTTTGTTATTGTCAGTGTTAAAGCTGCTCCTTCATTTACTTTTATTTTTTACTTTAAACTGAAAAAGCCTGTAATATACGCTTTGTGTGTGTGTGTGAGTGAGTGAGTGAGAGAGAGAGATAAAGCATCTCGCTGCATGAGCGACGCTCACACTAAACTGTACAGTGAATGTTCAGTATTTACATGCGTCCTTTATGATTTTTTACAGTTCAGATAGTGTGTGTACATTTGAGTGTGTGCGTGTGAAAGAGAGTGTATGTCTGTGTGCACATTAACACTGTGCATTCGTGATGTATTTAAATGTTTCATATTAATAATCAGATTTTTTTTTTTTGGCTGGACTTTTTTTTCCCACTGGATGTAAAAAAAATTTAAAAAATTAGAACAAAATATCAGTTACTGTAGAGTGCGTGCGTGCGTGTGTGCGTGCGTAAAGGGATTGTTACAATAAGGAAAATAATGTCTCCCTGTCATTTCCTTTGTGTGTAAAATCATTTTCACCTCAAGCTTCAGCATGACTTCATTTTACCGGCTTTAATAAAAAAAATGAAAAGAAAAAGAAGTTATGAACTTAATGTTTTATGTGTTTAATGTTTTTCCATGATTGCACATTGAACCGAGTTCTCAGTGGCAGAACAAATAAGCTTAAAATTACTCTATAGCTTGAAAGTTCTACATCTAATGTTTACATTTTGTATAGAAATAGTTTTTTGTCACTTTTTAGGATGTCCATATATACCAGCAGAGGAGGATGAAGATTCAAGAACTGTATACAACAGTAGTGAAATGCAATGCAACAAACTTCAGACTGTGAGAAAAATTTATTAAAGAAGATATGTATGAATGTACAGAATAAAAAGTAAAAATAGATTAAGGAGACAATGAGCTCTTGGTGTGTACTGAGAGTCCTGCGTACTTCTCCTGATGTCCATCACCATTACGGTAGGTGTAGAGGTTTTGGGATAAGGCACAGACGTCACACCAGGCAGGAGCAGAGCTACAGTTTCACAGCTATCACCATGTTTATGAATAGAAAAACCCAGAATATACAGGACAAAGCAATAAGCTTTTGTTTAGGTAAAAGCTTTTTTCACAATTGGTCTGTATATACACACTGTAACACTGCATTGTATACACCTTTTCAAAACTCTCAGCATAAGTTATTCCTGCATGCCAAGTGCACTCAGTGACAAAAACTTTATAGTCCACAGTCATAGTAGGTAGGAGAGGGTGAAGTTAACTGGGCTCAATACTCAAGATTCTTGTGGTTGGTCCAGACCAGGAACTACACTGCTCCATGGTCAGTTTGATGGCTAGGAGGTCCTGATCACTGATGTCAGTTCTTATCCGCTGGGCTTAGATGATGTGAAAAGAAGGAGCAGGGGTGCAAGTTGTCAAGCAATGATCTCTGGGAGAGAATGCCTTCGACCCCAGTTGAGATGTATGGAGGTATTGACTTCCATGACAAATTGACAAGATGGATCAGGAATTGTGAGGATAGGGTAGTCTTTCTTGAGGTTGGTTAAAACTCTCTTGGCTTCCCTGGGGAAAGTCAAAGCCATTTAAAGGGCAGAAATGGAGCTTTGGTGTTTAGCTTTAATTCAATTCAATTTTATTTTTATAGCGCTTTTAACAACGGTCATTGTCTCAAAGCAGCTTTGCAAAATGAAAAGAAAATTTATGGAAGTGTGTATTTGGTAGACAAATGTGGTTATAATAATGAGATTGTCCCTGATGAGCAAGCCGAGCGTGATGGCGACAGTGGCAAGGAAAAACTCCCTGAGATGGCAGTAGGAAGAAACCTTGAGAGGAACCAGACTCAACAGGGAACCCATCCTCATCTGGGTGATAACAGATAACAGAAATTGTATAACATCATGTGTTATGCAGCTGAAAGTTCAATATAACAGAAGTTCTTTAAATTAACATGAAGTCCAGTTCAGCACAAGGATGAGTCGAATTGGCCTCTGTCTACTGAAGCTGGCACAATCTCCAGATGCCTCGGGATGAGTAGAAGAATACAGAACATATGGAGAGGATTAGCGTGGTTGCCATTCAGGATAGATGTCCTGGAGTATGAGGTTATGAGATGAGTTATGTGTATGCCAGATTAAAGAGATGCGTCTTGAGTCTACTTTTAAATTGGGAAACTGTGTCTGAGCCCCGAACACTGTCAGGAAGGCTATAACAAAGTCTTGGAGCTAAATATGAAAAAGCCAAACCTTCTTTTGTAGATTTTGATATTCTGGGAACTACCAGTAGTCCGGAGTTTTCTGATCTTAAGGAGCGTCCTGGATTGTAACGTATCAGAAGACTGGTTAGGTATGTGGGAGCTCGACCGTTTAGAGCCTTGTACGTAAGTAATGCTGTTTTGTAATTAATTCTAAACTGACCAGGTAGCCAGTGCAGGGATGATAATATTGGGGTTATATGATCATATTTTCTGGATCTAGTGAGAACCCTGGCGGCTGCATTTTGGACTAACTGTAGCTTGTTAATTGAGGATGCAGGACAGCCACCCAGTAATGCATTACAGTCGTCCAGTCTGGAGGTCATGAATGCATGAACCAGCTTTTCTGCATCAGATACAGATACAATGTTCCTAAGCTTGGCAATATTTCTAAGGTGGAAAAAGGCTGTTTTTGTGATGTTGGAGATATGATTTTCAAAGGATAAGTTACTGTCTAATATCACACCCAGGTCTTTCACTGTCGAGCTGGTGGTAACAGAACATCCTTCTAAACGCAGGCTGAATTGTGAGAGCTGGTATGTACCGGTTTTTGGGCCAATAAGTAATATCTCTGTCTTATCTGAATTTAGTAAAAGAGAATTATTGGTCATCCAATCTTTTATATCTTGAACACACTCAGTTAGTCTAGACAACTTGGGTATTTCGTCTGGGTATCATCAGCATAACAATTTTACTTATGCTCTGTAAAGTTTCATAACGGGTCTAATCTGAGGTGCTTTTTCTAAATGAACTTCTCTTGCAGCAGAGGTAAGTTTTGGTCTTACTTTCCTGGGAAGGTCTTCAGGAGAGATAGTTTCAGCATGAAGCTTGATGGGTTTTACAAATGCACACAGCACAATACTGTTCTTGTAAGAACTGTTTCAGAACAGCTGACCTTTGTATCTTAAAATAACATCTGACTGTTGTTGATGTTACTTAATTACCTAATGCCATGTGTGTTATTTCAAAGTTTTGGAAGAAAAAAAAAAACACTATTGTTATAGAATGTAGAAAATAAATCCAGACTTGTGTCCAAATGTTTGACTGGTACTGTTACTTTCACCTCCATAAGGAAAATAATTTATGTCTGTGGTTAAGGAATGGCGAAGTAAAATGTTAGGTAAGTAAGAGGTTAGGGCTTAGGATAGCCAAGTTTTGCCCATTCTTTTAATGTAATAATGTTATAATTCCACAAATGTAATATCAGTTGCCTACAACAAATGTAAAAACTATTACATATGCAGGGATTTGTTACATTTGTGGGAAGGTGAAAATCTTCACCTTTCAAAATTGTAATATCTTCCCACAAATGTATTAAGAAAAATAAAAATAATCTTTAAGGTTGCTTATTTATGAACTTTTAACCCTCAACTCTTAATTCAACTTAATTTGTATAGCACTTTAACAACAAGAATGCCCCAAAGTGCTTCACATAATAAAATAATATTAACAGAGCCATGACAGAGGCCTTCCTTCTGTTTAAATAGAAGATAAATCTGTATATATTTAGCCAAGTGGCAACAAATACAACGAGAAAAGAAGGGGTCCAAGGAAAGATCCCTGTGGGACCCCATATGTCAGAGGAGCTGATGAGGACTCAAGATCTCCAAGACTAAAAGAAAATGTTCTATCTATAAGACAAGACCTAAACCAGTCCAGAACTGTCCCCCTAATTCCCACCCAGTGTTCTAAGCGTGACAGAAGGATGTCATGGTCTACTGTATTAAAGGCAGCTGTTAAATCAAGCAGCAAAAGAATCACAGAATCACCAGAATCAGTAATACGATAAATGCCATTTAAGACCCTTAACGGAGCAGTTTCAGTACTGTGACGAGCCTTAAAACCAGACTGAAAGACCTCAAGAAGTCCATGTTTACTAAGATAACCTTGTTGTGTATATACTATCTTCTCCAGAATCTTAGACAGAAATGGTAGCTTGGAGATTGGTCTGTAATTAGAAAACACAAATGGATCAAGATGTTTTTTTTTTTTTGTTTTTTTTGCACAACTGCCTTTAAAATTTCTGGGTACCACCCCAGATACCAAGCTGCTATTTATAATATTTAAAACTATAGGACCTAGAATGGGAGCCAACTCTTTAAAAAGATGTGGAGGAGTGGGATCTGCAGGAGAACCTGCAGGCTTCATAATATTAATAATCTTTATGAATATAAATATCAAATGAGGATGGGTTCCTTGTTGAGTCTGGTTTCTTCCAACTGCCATCTCAGCAGGTGCGATTTCTTTAAGACTGCAAGGGAAGCTTCCCCTATAATGTCACAAAATTAATGGTCAAATTATGTACTATTGTATTAACATTTTATTGACTAAAAATTCCCGTAGCGTCACAGTGCATTTCCCTGTTGAAGCCCAGCGTCCATTGACTTCAATGCGGCTGCTTTGAACGTTTTTTTTTTTTTTTTTTCAGTGCTTTGAAATTAGTCATTGGATAAACGTTGTGATTAAGTCCGAGCTTCTGCGTGATGATTGAAGGGTCTGTCGAAAGACTGCATCTCCTTTTGACTGACAGCAATTTTGTACTATAAGAAATCGCTGAAGTCCCATCGCGGATTTCTGAAGTTCAGTCGAAATAAAAACTGCTGCAACCTATTTCTTTATATTTGCTTGGCAAAATTGCTTGATTTTCATCATACATTTCACACAATTATGCACCACATTCCTTGTTTCACTTTTACAGAGTTTTTTTCATTCATTCATAGTCTAGGCTAGCGTCGCGGGCGAACCTGCACACGATGGCAGACAGTGCTAATATTGTCGACCTGATTTTGGCGAAGCCATTTGAAAGTGTTCCTTATGAGGAAAAACAAAGGAATTAAACAGCAGGGCAGATCAACACCTAAGATTGATTTAGTGCAAAAGAAAAATAACAGGTCTTTTCAGCTCTCCTGGTATGACAAAGTTAGCTGGCTGACTGGAAGTGCTGTGACAAATAAAATGTACTGCTGGCCATGCCTCTTGATGAAACCATCTCACGCATGTGTTGTTTGGTCAAAGGTGGGGTTTCACAGACCATTTTCTTGAAAAGGAACGTAGGGCAGAATTTACTTTTAAATAAATAGACAATTTTATGATGTAGGCCGAAAATGAGCTTCCCCTATTTGACAGAGCAGTAGCCGCCACTGCATCTCAGGTAGTTTTTCCTTCCCACCGTCACCGTCATCCTTGGCACACTAACCCACGGCTTGCTTGTTACTGCTCAGGGACTGATCAATTTGTTTCATCCATGTTCACAGTTCATACAAACTTTCATAATTTTCTTTTGTCTGTGTAAATCTGCTTTGCGACAATGATATTTGTTAAAAGCTCTATACAAATAAAATTGAACTTAATTGAACTGTAAAAGCTGTTAAGCATGGTGGCTGTATAATCACACACGTTTTGCTCCCATGAAGAAGAGTGTATACCCATGAAAATATTTCAACAGGACACTGACCCCAAACTCACATCATAGCATAACCCATTAAAATAAAATTGTAGAGCATGCTTAAAGTTTGTGCCAGACAACAAAATAATATAATTAAATACTAAATTAAAATATCCAAACAGAGTTCTGCGAGAAGCTTGTTGATGTTAACCAAAAGCGTCTGCTAATGGGTAAACATGCTAAGGGACATTCAACCAAATATCAGGTGTGCTATAAGTTTAATTTAGAGTTAATTTCAGAAAACTAAATAAATACAATGTGCCGAAGATGAAGATCCTTGATTGAAGATGTTATGTACAATCATTCTGTTACGTGGCGTGGTATGGAGAGCCACACCACGAGATGTTTTTTAATGATAAGAGCCCTGACACAGAGCTTTAGACGGGGCCAATGAAATAGGAGTTTGTGAGAGTGCTTATGATACACACGGGAAGACCTTCCCGTTTGGAGATGGCGTGGGATTATTAACTAAGAAATTTAAAAGGAAACAAATGAAAACTGAAAACACAAAGTAAACAGTGTTCCGACATCTATGCAAGAATGGACGAGGCTCTGGAAAACAAAGCAAAACTAAAGATCTTCTCTGGGCATTCGCCCTTACCAAGAATTTATTTCGAGGAGAGGGAGAGTTTGTGCTTTGTGCACTTTTAACTTAAACTGAGCGCGCACGCTGGACTGCAACGTGCCGCTCTCTCTTTCACTCTCTCTCACTTTTGCCAGCGTCTTAAGGAGGCAGAGGCTGGGGATTTGCCTCTGTCTCTTTACTTTCTGCTCGCTTTTCTTTGATTTTACTTTCTTTCTTTTTCTTTCTCTTTTTCTTTGTCTAACAGAATGATCGCATCACCAGAAGAGCCCACAGGCTTGGAGCCTTTAGATTTTATCATGTGTAATTAAAAAGCCTACGCGTGTACACTGTAAACCCTAATGCTCAAAGTAATTAAACACATTGAGTACTGTTTACTTAAATAATTGAATGAGTAATAATTTTGAGTACGTAAGTAACAATAACTTAAGTAAAATTTCCACCAATGTGAAATCTATAGAGCACTCGTGGCGCAGTGGTAAGTGTTTTGCCTGCCATGCAGAAAGCCAGGGTTCGATTCCCGTGCAGGATGGTCTGCAACAATTTTTTTGATTCGCACAAGTTCAACAAACTCAAAAATTGATAGTTCTGTTTACTTAAAATTGTAAACAAAAAAAGTGATGGTATGGTGTGGTATATGGGGTACAAAGATAGTGGGGCCATTCTTCATCAATGGAAACCTCAAGGCCACTGGATATTTGAAATTGCTACATGATGATGTGTTTCCCTCTTTATGCACTGAAGCTGGCACGTTTCCTGAGTTTTTCCACCAAGATGGTGCACCACCACATTATGGGTGTCAGGTTCGAGAATTCCTAAATGTACAGTTTCCTGAAAAGTGGATTGGTCATTGTGGGCCAGCTGAAATGCCCCCAAGGTCTCCCGATCTGACTCCCTTAGACTTTTATCTTTGGGGTCATCTGAAGGCAATTGTCTATGGTGTCAAGATACTGTAGGAGTTGTGCAGCACCTGAAACTACGGATACTGGGAGCCTGTGCTGGCATTTCTCCTGCAGTGTTGCTATCAGTGTGTGAAGAGTGGGAGAAGAGGGTTGCATTGACAATCCATCACAACGGGCAACACATTGAACACATTTTATAAGTGGTCAGAAACTTGTAAATAACTCATGAAAGAATAAAGTGACGTTAAAACCAAGCACACCATTGTTTTTCTTGTGAAATTCCCAATAAGTTTGATGTGTCACATGACCTTCTTCCTATTGAAAAAAAAAAAGTTGGATCCAAGATGGCCGACTTCCAAATGGCCACCATGGTCACCACCCATCTTGAAAAGTTTGCCCCCTCACATATACTAATGTGCCACAATGGCCCACCCTGTATAGGTGAGAACCACTGATTCACACCTGGGGAGGGGTGAATTATTTGCATTTGAATATTGTCTGATATTGTAAAGCAGACACAGTAACCCTAAAACATAATTATCTTCATCACTACACAGTAAACCCTAATGCTCAGTGTAATTAAACACATTAAGTACTGTTAACTAAAATAATTGAATGAGTAATAATTTTTAGTATTCAGAACTTTTTGTATTCATGAGTTTGTAAAACTGACACTTTCCAAGTTAGCTGAACAAATTCAACAAACTCAAAAATTGATAGTTCTGTTTAATTAAAATTTGAAACATCATTACTTAAAAATTATGATGTAACTGATTACATCAAATATTTTGAGTTTTGTCAACTTAATCGGGTTTACAATGCAACACCGTTAGCTCACTAGCCGTGCCTAATTCCATGGCCCTGCTCCTTCACGCACCAGCAGAAGGAGAGGTCGCCTAGTTAGTGAGCGAGGAGTGATATTGATTTGGGCGCAGCCCATCACAGGCGCACACCGTGACAACTTGTAACACAATAACAATAATATTTCAAACAATTTGCAAGCGGCTGTTTGGAGAAACCAGATAATAAAGAATAAACCAATTGTTGGGTCAAAATAACCCAACCAGGTGTCCATTTGTAAATTACTCACTACATCTCATTTGACCCAACATGAGCAACACAACAATGTGTTTAAAGTACCCGAAATAACCCAGAATTTTGACCCAGCATAAACAACCCAATAATGTGTTTACAGAAACAACACAGCATTTTTAGTGTCTTTTTGACTGCTACACTGTAAAAAAGTTTTAAAAAAGTAAAGTAAAAGAAAAGCACTCAGAAAGTTAAGAGACAATGGCAAAGCCCCAGCCTCTGCCACCCTAAGATGCCGGCAAAAGCGAGAGAAAGTGAAAGAGAGAGCGGCACGCAACAGTCCAGTGTGAGCACTCAGTTTAAGTTAAATGTCCACAAAGCACAACCTCTCTCTCTCCTCAAAATAAATCCTCAGTAAGGGTGAATGCCCAGAGAGGATCTTTAATTTTGTTTTAGTTTCCAGAGACATGTCCGTTCTCGCGTAGATCGCGGAGCTGTTTATTTTGTATTTTCAGTTTTCATTTGTTTCCTTTTAAGTTTCTTAATTAATAATCCCACAGCATTTCCAAACGGGAAGGCCTTCCCGTGCATATCGTAAGCACTCTCACACTGTCAGGGAATACCACTAGAGGGTGCAAAAGCGCCCAGAGACTCCATTTTGTTTCCTTTTGTTTTCATTTGTAGTTTTTTATGCTGAACTGTATTCCCCAGAATGCACCTCGGTCAGGTGATGTGGCGCTCATCTGAACTGAGGTTGCTCATTAGTTTTGTTATAAATGTTCCTGAGTTCAATTAAGTCTTGTATTGCATCTGTTCGTTTTTGGGTTACTGTTTTTTCTGGTTTGTTGGTTAGCTCTTTGTTCTCCAAGTTCTGTCTGTCCTCCTAGCCTGTCTGTCTCTCAGTCTGTTTGTAACCCCTAGTCTGTGTAGCTCCATGTTTAGTTTATCCCTGGTTTAAGTTCATGTTCTGTTTCATTTCTTCCCTGTTTTGTGTTCATTAAAGACTTTGTTCACATCACCTCTGCCACTACGCCTTTCCTTCGTCCCTCAAACAGCACCCAGTCTCCAGCCAGCCTCAGTGGAGGCCCAGACCCTCCAGCCAGCCTTAGTGGAGAGGGGGGTAATGACACCTTACCTTAGGAATACCACTATAGGGCGCCAAAGCGCCCAGAGACTCTATTTTGTTTTCATTTGTAGTTTTTTTATGTTGAACTGTATTTCCCAGAATGCACCTCGGTCAGGTGATGTGGCGCTCACCTGAACCGAGGTTGCTCATTAGTTTTGTTATAAATGTTCCTGACTTCAGTTAAGTCTTGTATTGCATCTGTTCGTTTTGGGTTACTGTTTGTTGTTTAGCTTTGTTTGCTCTGTTTGTTGTGTTCTCCTGGCTCTGTGTTCTCCTAGCCTGTCTGTCTGTCTGTTTGTAACCCCTAGTCTGTGTAGCTCCATGTTTAGTTTATCCCTGGTTTAAGTTCATGTTCTGTTCCGTTTGTTCCCTGTTTTGTGTTCATTAAAGACTTTTGTTCACATCACTGCCACTATGCCTTTCCTTCATCCCTCAAACAGCACCCGTGACACATACACTTCTATTTTGTTGACCCGCTCTAAAGCCCTGTGTAAAGGCTCTTATCATTTAAAGCATCTTGTGGTGCGGCTCTCCATACCGCATCACATAACACATTCTATAGTAAAAAAAGTCCAGATAAAAGAATTTCTCACATTACTGTAAGAACAGGAAAAGCACTACATTTTAACTAAAATATGAAACATACCATTTGATAATTTTTGTGAAGTCACTGTGATGGAGGAGAGCTGTTGCAGAAGATTAAAAGGTAAAAGTGTATTTAATCAGAAACATTTTGTTGCCCTTGTTGCCAAACTGAAGAACACACACTCAATAAAAATTCTTCTTAATTCAATAAATTAGGTCATGGTCAGAATAAAACATTCACAGGGATGATAAAGTTTCTGAAGGAAAGTATCATACATTATCTGAAACCCACCAATAACAACATGCTACTGTAGTTTATCTGGTTGACATTCTCCACCTCACAGACTGTGTAGCGATGTGCTCTCTACTGAATCAATCTTATCAAAAAAATTATTAGAGAAAGATACAGCCACACACAACCACACAGGACTTTAACAACTTTTTCAATCCTTACTCCAGACTTAGAGGAAAGAAAATAATCTCTTACTAAGATGATGAACACACCTGACTTTATACAGCAGCTTCTTGTGTTCTGTTCTACCTTATTATCCGTTCTACCTGTTGTAGGAAAATGAGGGGGTGGAAATAATATTGATTGATGTATAGCAGAGAGGACAGACTGAAAGTGTGACTGATACAGAAACTGCTTGAGGCAGAGGTGGACTGTACACATGAGAGATGGACAGAAATAATGTCTGTTCCATATGTACTTTTGATTTTCTGTTCCATATGCTCTGTGAGCACATTCCTTGTTCAGACTCTGTCAGGGGCAGCAATCCGTGGCAAAATATGCTCTTGACTTTAAAATAATTGTTGCCAATATCACTTGGAACCGTACAGCCTTTTTTGACTCATTCTATAGTGGTCTACCTGAGGGGATCAAGGATGGTCTAGTAGACTGAGATCTCTCCAACATGTTAGATGATCTCATCAGTCTTGCAACTCACATTGATCGCCAAGTTGGTTCCGGTTAGGTAGGCTGCCATCACAACTGCTCCGACCTCCTTTTCTTTGTTTTTGTTTTTTAAGTTAACTTCCATTAACTTTAAACTGATAATTTTTTCACAACTGACTACATTAGTGACAATAGCGATGCTCTTATTTCTATTGGTTTACAATGTAGTCACAATTCGACATTTTTTATCTAGGATCCAAGCTGAGTCCATGCACACACATAGCACCAAACACCACCGGGACGCTTTATTGTGGTGGGGATTTTAATCCAATGCAATTAAATTTTATTTGTATTGTGGTTTTAACAATTGTCATTGTCGCACAGAATCTTTAAACAATAAAAGGATATCATGGAAATGCGTATGAAATGTGAACGTGTATGAATCAAAATGATTAGATAGTCCCTGATGAGCAAGCTGAGGGTAAGGTGGCATGGAAAAACTCGCTGAGATGCAAATAATTGCAAGTGGTGTAAGGGTTCACTTGGCACAACACATGCATTGACTGGCCAACCTGGTCCATCTCGATTTGGGAGTCTGAGTGTTCCCAGAGCTAGGGTTAGCTTTGTTAAAGAAAAGACAGCCTTCAGCCCTGTTTTCATTATTGTGGGTTAAACTGTGGGAGCACACCGAACTGCTGTTCATTCCTGGTGACTCATTCTCAGGTCAAGACCTTCTGATATCTCTGGACAACAATCAAATCACTCCTTCAGCTACTGTCTGCAATCTTGGGGTAACCGTGGACAATCATCTGTCATTTTCCCCACACATTGCTAACCTTACTCGCTCTTGTAGATTTCTTCTTTACAATATCAGAAGAATCCACCCATTTCCTTCTTCACACACTACTTAGGTGTTTGTTCAGTCCCTTGTTATTTCCAGGCCCCTTAGCGTCTATGTCAGTCAGACATAAGAGAAAAAAAAAGTGTTGAATCAAGAATAAAAAATGTTTAAAAGAAAAAGAGAAAAGTTATATTAAAAAGAAAAGAGAATTTATGCTGAAAGGAAAATGTTTGGAAAAGAGAAAAGAGACAGAATCATACATTTTAAGGCAATTACAAACAAACATGGATTGGTAACATGCGGAAAAACTCTCAGTATACTTAATAATGGCTAGTGTTGCCAAGATCTATTTATGCACCAGGGTAATTGGGTGTACAGTGGAACCTTGGATTGCGAGTAACACGGTTTGCGAGTGTTCCGCAAGATGAGCAAAGATCTTTAATACATTTTGAATTGAAAACTGAGCAAGTATTGGTTTACGAGTGCCGAGTATCATGTATCACACATGCGCTCTTGTTTTGACACAGAGCGTCACGTGATCACAACTGAGCCAATGATTTTTCTAGCGCTGCGGAATTGTGGGTAATTGTCTCCCCTGCTGGGTCTTAATGCTCGTCTCTTACTGGTATAATCAACGTCTCCCTCTCTGTTTCAGCATGTCTCATATGTGTGTGCGTGCGCGTAATTTGACACACTGACACATACACACACTGACACACACACACTCTCTCTCCTTTACACCTGCACACGATGTGTACGCGTGTGTAATTTGACACCGGCACACACTCACACCGACACACACACTCTCTCAGCTTTACAGACGTACACGCAGACACTCTCAGCTTTACACAGAAAACTCTCTGTCGCGATTCTTTTCAAAGCTGAGGTGCTGGTTAATTTTTTTTATTTATTTATTTATTTATTTTTTACTTTACAGCAGTGATTCCGTTAGTATGTGCTCACACAAGTGTCATTAGAGAGATTTCTTGTTTTTCCAGTTAAAACAGTGTTTCCATTGTGTGTGTTGTGAAACTTAAAAAGCAAGGTGGGGGGAGGAAGGAGGAGTTTTACTGTGTAAGACAAGGCAAGGGAAGGCGCTAATTCCACACACACACACAGACACAAACACACACACACACACACACACACACACAAATACACTGCGCCTGTGCGCACAAACGGAAACACTTATCTGTGGATTTATTTCTATTTTTTTTAAAGGTAAAGTGCAGGTGTTTTATTTTTACTTTATATATTGTATCAATTATTTTTATGTATTTTTTTTAGGCTGTGGAACGAATAATTTGAGTTTTCATTATTTCGTATGGGCAAATTAGATTTGGTTTACAAGTGTTTTGGAATATGAGCCCTTTTCCGGAACAAATTATGCTCATAATTCAAGGTTACATTGTACTCTGGAACTCTGGTGATGTGGAAACTAATTTGTTGGGAGTTGTATTTCATCTGCCAATCATGTATGTGGATACATTATCTGGTCCCATATAAATAATTGTATTGGATAGTGATGATATTTAATAGTTATTTAATTACAATAATCTTTAACGGCAACACTCACGAACCTGTTGAAAATCAGTAAGTTAAAGTTTACATGCTGGAAAAAGTAAGATGTTTTTTTCATTGAAATGAGTAGAATTGTATGCAGTGTTCACAACCTTTTTGAGTTTGTGGAAATACACACATTTTTGTATAGTAGCAGAATGATTACATAAATAAATCAAGAACCAGAAACAGACAGTAAATTGTATTTTATTGCCTAAAGCTGTAGATTAGTTGACATGTTTAAACTCCTGATGTAGGGAAGATGATTTCTAGTTGTGATTTCTGTAGAAGTCAGAGATCAGAGTTGGTTCTTCAGATGCATTCACCTGAAAAACAAAAACCACAGGAAGGTCATCAGAAACTAGGCTCTGCTGACTTCAACAAAAGATGTAGATCATTCTCACTGTTCAAGGAGATTTCAATCTCCCCTCTGACAAACTCCAATCCTCTTTCCTTCTTCCTCTCCTTAACTCCTCTCTTTAACTCTAAACAGTTGCCCTCCCACACATAAGGCAGAGTATTGTCACGGGTCTAGCTGGTGGTAGTGCTAGACCGGCTGATGGTGTTGCCGTGGGCATGAAGGTAGGCATGTACGCAGAGGGGTGTAACAGAAAGAGTCTTTATTTAAACAAACAAACAACTCAAAAACAGAACAAAGGAACTAAAACAACAAACTCAAACTAGGGCTCAGGAGAAACACAGGAACTGGAAGGGATCTGAACACAGGAGACCAAGAGCTGACATGGGAACTAGGAGCTGAGACAGGGAACCAGGAGCTGACACAGGGACTAGGGATGAGGAAACATGGAGCTGGAGCTAACTAAGACACAGAGGGGAACTAAAGACAGGGACTGGAGACTGGAGGCACAGAGACTGGAGAGACAGGGCTAGACAGGAGACAGGGCTAGACAGGAGACAGGGCTAGACAGGAGACAGGGCTAGACAGGAGACAGGGCTAGACAGGAGACAGGGCTAGACAGGAGACAGGGCTAGACAGGAGACAGGGCTAGGGGCACAGAGACTGACAGGAACTAGACTAGCTGGGTTAGTGAGGTTAGTAGCTACATGTTGTACTGGGGACACTGGAGGCTGACCTAACCGGGTTAGTGGCTAATAGTGTTAGTACTGACCTAGGGGACCGGAAGACAAAAGGCAGGGCACACATGAGGCTATACCAAACTAGCGGCCAACCTACTAGTGACCAGAACCACTAGCAGTCACTCCCACTAGAGATTAGCCTACTGGAGGCTAACCCTACTAGGGGCTAACCCTACTAGCTGTCAAGGCCTACTAGCGGCTAACCCTGCTAATGGCTAAGGACTCATGTGGCTACACATACAAGGGAAAAGACCAGAAGGCAAAACAGTACTTACACAGGACACAGGAGGAGACACAGCCTAACTACACAGTGAACAAAGCAGCTCCATGAATCCGCAGACACAAGGAACATCAAGGAAACAAAACTAGAGCCCTCTGAAAACAAAAGGTTACAAAACAAAAACCAAATATAAACTTAAAGTAACAAATGAATGCCCACATGATGGTAATCCAAACAGACACCAACAGACAATCACAAACACAAACAATGCTCGACCCAGTTTCCCAGAACAAACTGCTATTTATAGAAAGTTTTAATGAGCCACCTCAGTTCAGGTGAGCCTCATCACCTGACTGAGGTGCCTTCTGGGAAACTGAGTCAACCAACAGGAACTACACAAAGACAGACAGACATGAACAGTGACCTCTAGTGGAGGTTCCTAACAAGTATTCTCTTGGCCTCGTTTTCTGCCGCCCTTCCCCAGTCACAGATATCACTACTATAGGAAGAAACCTTGAGAGGAACTGGACTTAACAGAGAACCCATCCTCATTTTGGTGAAACAGAAAGCAGGAATTTATCTGCATTCATACTGTGTGTTTGTCACAAAGCAACCGGAGGATGATCAAAAACCCAAACGCGGAAGTAGCGCGAGCAGGCAGGATAACCACGCAATTTATTATTAGAACACTCTCACGTAGAGAGCAAGAGTTTACACAATTAAACCCGCGTTCTAACAACACACACTCAATCAGGAATATAACCCAAAATGGTGAGTACTCACGAAATGGAGGAGATAGCATCAGAGACAGCATCGGTAGACTCAATGACTGAGCAATGTGAAGCGCCATCTTGTTTCCTTTTATGCTTCCTGAAATGTGACCGTATTACTTCCAGGTCCTAGTGCCGGTCGTGATACGAGTGTGCATGACAGTGTTAGGTGTCAGGCAGTTCAGTACAACAGTTGATGTTAATTGATGTTAATATGGCGTCCAGGTATTTATGGGAGGCTCAGGTAGACTTGTAGGAAATTCCAGTCCTGAACTATCGAGCGACTGCAGCCAAGTCAAGTCCTCAGAGAAATAGGTGTCAACATCAGTTGAAGCCAGAATCGTCTTCATGGTAGTGTGAAG
Source organism: Clarias magur (assembly GCA_013621035.1). Taxonomy (NCBI): domain Eukaryota; kingdom Metazoa; phylum Chordata; class Actinopteri; order Siluriformes; family Clariidae; genus Clarias; species Clarias magur. Next base: position 22,456 of record QNUK01001588.1, on the reverse strand, counting down.
AAGGCTAGAGTTATTCCCATCCTCAAGAAACCCTGCCTGGACCCAACAAAAGTTAACAACACTCGCCCGGTATCGCTTCCCTTTTATTTCCAAAATTCTGTTTTTCAAAAGGACTGTTTATAACCAAATGTCTCTTTATCTCTCACAGAACAACCTTAATTATCCCAACGAATCTGGATTCAAAGTGGCACATTCCACAAAGACTGCTCTTCTGTCAGTCACTGAGAATCTCCATGCTGCTAGATCTGCTAAACTGTCATCTGTCCTCATCCTCCTGGACTTGTCAGCTGCTTTTGACACTGTGAACCACAAGATTCTATTATCTATTCTTACAAGCCTGGGAATTTGTGGAACAGCGTGGCAATGGTTTGCTTCTTAGCTAGAAGATAGGTCATATGAGGTGACATGGAGGGAATCCACATTTGCCCCATGCAGACTCTCTACTGGTGTCCCACAGTGCTCAGTACTTGGTCCTCTTCTGTTGTCCTTCTATACCCAGTCTCTTGGTAAGGTCATATTATTGCATGGATTTTCATACCATTGTTATGCAAATGACACCCAACTTATTCTCTCCTTTCCTCCCTCTGACACTCAGGTTTCCACTTGGATCTCAGCTTGGATCTCAGCTTGGATCTGGCAGTCATCTCATCCTGGATGGCAGTTCATCAGTTGAAGATCAATCGGAGTAAAACCGGAGTAAGTGCTGTTCATTCCTGATGACTCATCCCCAGGTCAAGACCTTCTAATATCCCTCGACAACAATCAAATCACTCCTTCAGCCACCCCGCAATCTTGGGGTAACCGTGAACAATCATTTATCATTTTCCCCACAAATTGCTAACCTTACTCGCTCTTGTAGTTTTCTTTTTTACAATATCAGAAGAATTCACCCATTTCTTTCTTCACAGACTACTCAGGTGTTTGTTCAGTCCCTTGTTATTTCAAGACTGGACTACTACAACTCACTCCTGGCAGGTCTGCCTCCGTCCATGATTCATCCTCTGCGAGTGATCCAGAATGCAGCAGCACGTCTCCTTTTCAACCTTCCCAAGTTCTCCCACACCACGCCACTCCTCCGCACCCTGCACTGGCTTCCTGTAGCTGCCCGCATCAAATTCAAAACCTGATGCTTGCCTACAAAACTAAAAATGGCCCAGCACGCACTTACCTCTCTGCTCTAATCACACCACGCACTGCACTATGTTCCCTCCAATCCTCCAGCACTGCTCGCCTCGTCCCACCATCTCTCAGGGATTGAGGGTGGCATTCATCCACACTTTTTCTATTCTGGCACCTAGGTGGTGGAAGGAACTTCCTCTAGATGTCCGTACAGCAGAGTCTTTGACAATCCTTAAACAACGACTCACACGACGACTCACCCCCCCCCACACACACACAAAAAACTCTTGCCAGTTGTGTTTGACTGATGGCACTTAGTTAGTAATCTAGTAACCCAGTGTAAGTATCTATCCAGTGATGTAAACTTTAAAACACTCTGGATAAGAGCATCTGCCAAATGCCTAAATGTAAAAGTAAATGTAAATCTCATGTCCTGAACACAGGGTTAGTTTGTATCTCATAATGACAGTGTCGTACCCTGGTAAGAGACAAAGATGGTTTTTGCAGGGGTGAACCGCTGCTTTAGTGAATATTGACTGAACAGCCTCTTAACTTCCAGACTGACCACAGGCTTACGGGCTGTCGACACACACACACACACACACACACACACACACACACACACACACACACACACAATCAAGTACAGTTTTGTTTTAAAATCGCATTAACTTAATAAATAAGTGATATCAGAGCATTCCAGAAAGTTCAACATTTAGAAAAATATAGTGTTATTAAACAACAGCTTAAAGTGCCCATATAAATATTATGTGAATAAAATCAAGCAATAGAATACAAAATAAAGAGCTCAACTGACTGTAGAGCTCAAGGTTGAAGGTAACATTTTGTTTTGTGGTCCTTTTGTTCTTGATGATAACATACTTATCGACCTGAACATCCACAACACTGACTTCAGTCAAAGCTTGGTAGTCTAAAATAAAAACACATTAAAGCACAAATAATTGCACTTAATAAACGTTATATGAATTTACTAATGCATAATAACACATTATTGCACTTCGTAATGCCTTATAACAAGTTACTGCACCTTATAACAACTTAAAGTGCTTAATAATGCCTTATAACACTTCACTCTCCTTTATAATGGCTTATAACACATTACTGTGGTATTTAATGCCTTATAATGCTTTATTTAACTCTTTGTGCTTTATAATGCCCTATAACACATTATTGCACTTAATAATGCTTTCTAACCCATAATTGCTCTTAGTAATGCATTATAGAAAGCATTATACCACATTATTTGACTGAATAATACTTTATTACATGTTACTGCACTTTATAATTAATTACAACATGCTATTATAGGCTTAGTGCACAAACATGAGAATGTATAAAAGCTAAAAGCTGTAAATGTAACAATGAATTAATTCACATAATCTCCTCAGACACTTAGGTTTCCACCCAGATCTCAGCATATCTGGCAGACATCTCATCCTGAAACTGAATCTCAGACCTTGTGATCTCCTGAGACACCAAAGAGGTTACTCCATAAGTCACTGCCCAGAATTTCAGGGTAATTTTGGACAATCAAGTGTCATTTTTCCCACACACTGCTAACCTCACTCTGTCGCAAACTAACTGGAGATGAACCAGAAGACTAGCAGTTAGCCCTGTACCGCAGATGGTAAACCCAAACGCGGAAGTAGCGCGAGCAGGCAGGATAACCATGCTGGTTATTATTAGAACTCTCCCAAAGCGAGAACAAGAGTTTACACAAATAAACCCGCATTCTAAATACACACACCCAATCGGAAGCGATAACCCAAGAAAGATAAACCATTGGGTGAAGTGGTGAAGGGTTTAAGTTGAGATATAGCAGCTGGAGCCGGTAGGTGACAGGGTTTTTCCGGTGGTTGACGCTGTTATGTGTGAACTAATTTCAGTCTCCAGTTCCAGGTTTTCCAGCCTGTCCTGTTCTGATTTGGAGACCTTTAAAAGCTGGCCTAAGCTCCACCCTCTCTCTCTCTTCGGCCTGGCAGGCAGACCAGCAGTATGGATCCTCTCCACCACCTATTCAGCGGTCTCTTACTGTTGTCTTGTTGTTTTATTTACCCTAGACATTAATAAATTATTTATTTCTTTGGTTAAACCTTTTGTTGGTGTCCTTTATGTTGCACCCCCTGAACCAGGGCGTAACAGACGCCGTATGGTCCGTTGAATCTTGGTGATAGTTTTCGTGATTCTGTCTGCATGTGTAGGTTTTATGATAACCATACCAACTGTTGGGCAGACAGTACTTTAACCTTCGGTTCTTGATGGTCGAACATCGGAGGTTGGAAACCGTAGCATACCTCGAACGGACTGAGGTTGGTGGCAGAGGACGTGTGAAGGTTGTGAGACAGCTCAGCCCAAATGAGGTAGCGGGCCCAGGAGCCCTGGCGATCAGCAATAAAGCATCTCAGGTAGCGCTCCAGTTGTTGGTTGGTCCGCTCTGTCTGACCGTTGGTGGTAGCCGGAGGACAGACTGCAGGTGTAGTCGATCAGATGGCAGAAGGCCTTCCAGAACCGGGACGTGAACTGGGGCACCCTGTCCGAGACAATGTCCTTTGGGAACCCATGCAGGCAGACTACGTGCTCTAATATCAGCTCGGCTGTCCTTTTGGCTGATGGGAGCCTGGGGAGGGCCACCAGGTGAACACCTTTGGAGAACCGGTCGACGATGGTGAGGATGGTGTCTTTTCCTTTGGAAACCGGCAGGCCCGTGATTAAATCAACGGCAATGTGTGTCCAAGGAACACTCATTTCCAAGGCCGGCGGGGAACCGGGAGTGGTTGAAGTTCCCCTGGCGATGGGCGGTTGCTGTCCTTGGACCTGGCACACACTGGGCATGCCTGGACGAACTCGTCTACGTCCCTCCTCATATTTGGCCACCAGAAGGCGCGTTGAATGAAGAGTAGGGTGCGTCGCCTTCCGGGATGTCCAGAAATTGGGGAGGAGTGTCCCCATTGGAGAACATCGGCCTTGACGGAGTCGGGTACATAGAGACGACCAGGCGGCACACCTGCTGGTTCGGTCTCTGCAGTCTGTGCCTGGTGAACCCTCGTTTCCAAGTCCCAGTTAATTGGTGCTAGGATCTTGGTGGGTAGGACAGGCGCAGGGTCCACCCAGAGGACGTCTTCTTCGAGTTGTCGTGATAGAGCATTGGCCTTGGTGTTTTTGGACCTCGGGCGGTATGACAGGTGGAAGCTATCATTTTCGAAAAACAATGCCCACCACGCCTGTCTGGGGTTAAGTTGTTTCAGGGTGCGGATAGTGATGAGGTTCTGATGGTCGGTCCAAATGATGAATGGCTCTCTGGCGCCCTGGACCCAGTGTCACCATTCCTCCAAGGTCCACTTTATGGCCAGCAGCTCGTGGTCCCCTACTCCATATCGCTGCTGAGTGGCGTCAAATTTCTTGGAGAAAAAACTTCAGTGGTGCAGTTTTTGGTCTGGACCTCACTGGGAGAGGACAGCCCCGGCATCCACATCCGAAGCGTCCACCTCCACAACGAATGGTTTGTCAGCATCTGGGTGAAGGATGATGGGGGCAGTGGTGAAGCGGCGACAGAGTTCGTGGAAGGCGGAGATGGCAGTGGAGGTGAAATTGAAGGGGTGAGATGAGGGACGAGTCAGAGTGGTTAATGGGGCTGCAACTGTACTGTAGTCCTGGATAAAGTGACGATAGAAGTTAGCAAACCCGAGAAATCACTGGAGTTGTTTGAGAGTCTTGGGTAGGGGCCAATGACTCACAACTTCCAGTTTCTGCGGGTCCATGGCCACACCCTGGGACGAGATGACAAAACCCAGGAATGTGGTGGAGCGCTCGTGAAAAGCGCACTTTTCCAACTTACAGAAGAGTTGGTGGACGAGGAGTCTCTTTAGGACCACTCTGACGTGCTGGACGTGTTCGTTGATGGTTCGGGAGTAGATGAGGATGTCGTCTAGGTAGACGAACACCCAGCAGCCTAACATGTCTCTGAGAACATTGTTAATAAATTGTTGAAATACAGCGGGTGCATTGCAGAGACCAAAGGGGATGACCAGACTTTCGTAGTGTCCTGTAAGGGTGATGAAATCCGTCTTCCACTCATCGCCCTCCCTGATGCGCACCAAGTTGTAGGCGCTCCGGAGGTCCAACTTAGTAAAAATGGTGGCACCAGAGAGAGCGTCCAGGGCAGAGTTGGTAAGCGGCAACGGGTGTCGGTTCTTTATTGTGATGTTGTTGAGTCCCCAGTAATTGACACAGGGATGTAGACTAGAACCCCAAAGCGGCAGGTGAGGTAGAGGGCCGAATGGTACCATGGCGAAGTCCGCTGGAGACATACTCCTCCATCATCAGCATCCCGATAGGGAGTAGAGGTGGCCACGGGGTGGGACGGAGCCTGGCTCAAGGTCAATCGCCAGGTCATAGGGGCGATGTGGAGGTAGATGGGTGGCACCTTTCTTGCAGAAAACTTCAGCCAGGTCCCAGTAGTCTCGTGGGATGTTGTCTGTGTCGACATTGGGGACGTCGGTCTCCCTAGAGCACGTCCCAGCCTCGGCCCATAGGCATAGTTTGTGGCAGGTCGGTCCCCACTGTAGGATCCGATTTTGGGTCCAGGAGATGAGAGGGCCATGACATAGTAGCCATGGGATGATAGGTGGTGACGGAATGGAGATGATGTAAAACTGGATCTGTTGCTGATATTGATTAATGACGATGGTGATAGGCTGGGTTCGGAGGGTAATGGAACTGGAGGAGAGGGGGTGACCTTCAACTGATGTAATAGTTACGGGCTGGGATAACGCCTCTGTCCTTACCCACAGTCTTATGACATAAGAAGAGTCAATGAAGTTGCCTGCGGCACCAGAATCGATGAACACGGTACTTCCAACTCGTTTGTGGCCAAACTGAAGGTGTACTTTTACCGTGAGATGGGAATCATCGGTCAAGGTGGGAGGTGGAACCTGGTTAGCCCCTCTCATTTCTCACCGGGTCTGCGCATTTCCCGGTCGTAGAGGATAGATGGCTCGATGGTGTGTTGCAGACCCACAGTAAGCACAGAGCCCCTCCCTGAATATGCGTTTCTGTTCTGCAGCGGTTAAGGAGGCACACCCTAATTGCATGGTTTCCCTGGCTCCTGTGTTAACCACGCCGGGAGGTGGAGAACCGACGGGTCCAGTAGGTGTAGAAGTGAATGGGGACCGGGCTTCGGAGACTGGAGCTTGGGAGAAGAAAGGAGTGGATCGAGGCACGGGATGATGTAGTGGCATCGTGATGGGCGGCAGGGTATGGGGAGCTGGCTTGGGGTGAGTGAGCAGACATTGTTCGATCCGGAGGGTGAGTTGGATTAAGCCCTCCAAGGTTGCTGGGAGCTGTCGTCCGGCGAGCTTGTCCTTTATACGCAAAGCCAGTCCCTCGTAGTAAGTCGTCCGGAGTGCGGAGTCTCCCCAGTCAGTCTGCACAGATGACCCCCCTGTCGTAGGTGATATAGTTTGGAGCAGGATGTTCAAAGGTGAGTTTGAGTTGGCGGGTGAATTCCGTGTACGAGTAGGCGACGTCCGAATCTGAACGAAGACAATCTTATCATTTTGATTCATACACATTGCATAAAAACTTACTTCTTTTTATTGTGTAAAGCTGCTTTGCGACAATGTCAATTGTTAAAAGCGCTATATAAATAAAATTGAATTGAATTGAACGAAGAACTGCCATGGCCCACTCAGCTGCCTGCCTGGATAGCAACGAGACAAGAAGAGCAATGCGCAGTCGGTCTGTGGAGTACCTGGTGGAATTGAACTCAAACACGAGATCCAATGCGGTTAGAAAAACACTGCACTTCCCATCTGTGCCATCCCATTTATCCGGTAAGGCTAGAAAAGCATCAAAAGATAGGGAAGGGGTTGGCGGCGCAGCAGCCACCGCGATGGGCGTGGCAACAGCCGGCTGAGCGTTTGCAAGACCGTGACATCTTGGAGCTCCTTGCGGAGAGACGCATCTTCACCACGGAGCTGTCGCGAACTAACTGGAGATGAACCAGAAGACTAGCAGTTAGCCCTGTAGCGTCTATGGTAAACCCAAATGCGGAAGTAGCGCGAGCAGGCAGGATAACCACGCTGGTTATTATTAGAACGCTCCCAAAGCGAGAGCAAGAGAGCAACACACACACCCAATCGGAAGCGAGAACCCAAGAAAGTGAGTACTCACATTTAGACGAGCGAAGCGTCGGCGATAGCATGGGAAAAAACTCAATGACTGAGCGAGTGTAAAGCACCATCTTGTCTCCTTTTATGCTTCCTAAGTCGCGACCGTACTACTTCCGGGTCCTTGTGCCGTTCGCGTTAGGAGTGTGCATGACACACTCATTGTTTTCAATTTATTCTTCACATCAGAACATCAGAAGAATTCACCCATTTCTTTCTACACGGTCACTCAAGTGCTTGTTCAGTGCCTTGCTGGACTACTGCAATTCACTCCGGGCAGGTATGCCTCTGTCCACCCTTCGTCCCCTGCAGCTGATTCAGAATGCAGCTGCACGTCTTGTTTTCAGCCTTCCTAAGTTCTACCCCCCCTCCCCCCACCCCACACTTCTACGCTCCCTGCGCTACCTTCATGTACAGTAGTTGCCTATCTTCCAGCACTCCTCGCTCTTTCTGTTCTGACACATAGGTACTTAAATTAACTTCCACTATCGCAATCCTTAAATAATATAAAGACTAAAAATCTATCTGTTTTTTTAATATTTTGGTTCCCCCCCCCCCCGCCACCCCCCCAAAAAATAAAACTTCCTTCCCAACTGTGTTTGACTTATTCCTAACTTATAGTCAGTAACCTAGTATTCCAGCACTTTCGTCGGCAATTAATGTTATTGCATGTATGTAGCACCTTGGTCCTGGAGGAATGTTGTTTTGGTTCACTGTGTACTGAACTGTATATGGTTGGAATGACAATAAAAGCCTATTTGACTTGATTTGACTTAAATTTAATTTAAAACTGTACATAATTCATAACTCTTTGTTCAAGCACAGTCATATACACATGTGTCAAGTCATGTATATGGTGTGTTTCAGACTCACACAAGCTATAGAAAGTAAATGTTCCCAGGGTCTTGGTTCTCTTCAGAAAATGATATATTCTGATACAGCCTATGTTTTTAGTGCCCTTGGTTCTACACACACACACACACACACACACACACACAAACAAAAACAAAACAAAAAAAACAACTATTTTTAAATACTGTGTGTTTAAAAAGTGTATTCTCAATGTGTGATGTTTTTTCTGTCTGTCTCTCACATCATAAGTGAACTGTTCATGTGCAGGTCTCCGTCAGTGGTGGGAGTCATGATGACCAAAGAGGCCTTCTCCATCCATTTGGGATTTTCTATCCACCCTGCACCAGAGGCTGTACCTGAGAGGTACCACTTTCCTTCCACCTGAGGGAAAAAGTGTACAACAAGCAAATGGATTCATGCAATTTATAGCAGCACAATGGATAAAGATGAAATGGTCAGATTAGAGATATAAGCTGGAAGGTTAGGAAATCGAAGGTGAGCATTTGATGTAATAACATTTTAGCAAAAATACACACAGATACAATACAAGTAATCTTATGGTCAAAAAGTTTAGGCAAGATGCAAACTGGATCTCATGACATAGAGAAACTGAGTGCTACTTGCTATCATTATTATTACCTCTTTCAAAGTGAAATCTTGCAGGTTATGAGAGGCATTTGTTCCCAAAAGGAAGAGAAGAATTCCTGGAAGTCCCAGCATCCTGGTTCCACTGGTGACACCAGGGTGAGTGCTGGAGAATGTAAGTGCATGGTCTTATATACAGCTTAGGAAGCTTCTCTCTCTCTCTCACACACACACACACACACACACACACACACACACACACACACACACACACACTACTCACCAAGAAGGATTGTGAAGGAGTGAATATTTCCAACATTACTGTAAGAACAGAAGATTATAACTAAACATTACATTTTAACTAAATTATGAATTGTATCGTTTTTTGTGAATGGGGTGAAGTCACTGTGATTGAGGAGAGCAGGTGCAGATGATTAAAATGTAAGTGTTTTCAATCAGGAACACTGTGCTGTCCTTGAGTTAGTGAAAGTCAGTAACAGAACTAGTGATCACATAATCTGTTTAAAAGACCAAAATGTAATATTCATGTTGATTATGAAACTAAGCTATACTCCAGTAATTCATAAAGCAAAAAAAAAAAAAGGCACACCAATAAGAGGGAAACCAGACAACTAAAGTACATTGTGGCAGAAGATTAGGAGAAAGATTGGAGCAACATGAAGTACTATGCACTGTAAACCCGAATAAGTTGGCAAAACTAAAAAAATTTGAACCCTAACCCTTTGACCCACGCATGCTCACCACCGCCTCATCTTCACAAGCTCATTCAACAACACACCTCTGCACTTGGATCAACCAGGCTTGTCCAGAACGTAACAGAACTAGTGATCACATAATCTGTTTAAAAGACCAAAATGTAATGTGGCAATGTGATGCGCCCTCCTTATTGATTTATAGTTGATGGTTTATTGGATATTGTGTTGTTGTGTAGCTTTTGGAGAACTCTGAATTTGATATGACTGCTGCAGTGAGCATCTAGCTCGAAATTTCTTGGTTTGTTATTTGTCTTTTTTTCTTATTTTCTGTTTTCTTGTGTTTGCTGTAAAGAGACTTTTACTCTTTCATTAGTTTTGTTTGTTTTTGTAACTGACATAGAAGTCAGTTTAAGTTTTATGTTTATTTTATTATTTTCAAATAGGTTGTTGGAGACTTGTAAGTTGAACATGCTTAGGAAAGAGACTTGTATTATGACAAGCAGACCGAATGACTCGGCAAGGAAGACGTTTGCACCGCATGTTGAGCGTGTTTATTTTCTACTGTTTACTTTAATGTTAAAAGATCAATTAAAGTTATAAAGTTAAGGATAATTGTTTAGAGTGAAAGCTCAAGTTCTCCATCAGTAATAAGCAGCCAATAAAGTAAGTTTTGCATTTATTTAACTTGTGATTAATGTAGATTGTATTGTTGTGTATAAAGAAGATGCTGTATTTATTCTGTTTGTTTTTTGTATTTGTATTTATGTTATGCCTTTAGTTCTCCCGGCATGTTAAGATTGGATGGTTATCTTGCTGGTCAACCTTTCAATAAATTGCCAGTCTTCAGAGAATCTTTGTGCTCGTAAAATTACTGGGGGGAGCTACAGTTTTATATTGCGGATGTGTGTGATTATTATTGAATGTAATTCTGTCCATCTTAGACAGTGGGAGGTTAGCTACTTAGCTGGAGCACTGGTGTTATTATAGCAGTGTGGAGTGCAGTGTCGCCTGGATTCACGTTTCACCTCGTGTGTGTGTGTGTGTGTGTGTGTGTGTGTGTGTGTGTGTGTGTGTGCGGACATGTGTGTGATGCACGAGTGCACCCGTACTACCGGTACATCATCTAGACTGTCCCAGCCATTGTGGATGCGCTTCTTCTGCTGGAGGAGACGCATCCAACGGTACCAGGCTCGCCGCTCTAGCCCAAAGGGTTGCGGAGATACAAAATATCGAAGAAACGGTGTTTAAACGCCATGATGAACGCCACTGCGGTTAAACGCGTCTAGCGGCCGACCGGAAAGGCCTAGCGCCACGGGACAAAGATGCGCTTCTTCTGCTGGACGAGACGCATCCAATGACACCAGGCCCGCCGCGGTAGCCCCAACGGTTGCGGAGATACGCCGCGTTAAAGGCGGACGTGGTTAATCGCGTCTATCGGCCGAACGGAAAGGCCTCGCGCCACGGGACAAAGATGCACTTCTACTGCTGGAGGAGACGCATCCAATGGTACCAGGCTCGCTGCTCTAGTCCCAAGTGCTGGGGAGATACACCGCTTTAAAGGCGGCCGCGGTTAATCGCGTCTAGCGGCCGAACGGAAAGGCCTAGCGCCACGCGACAAAGATGCGCTTCTTCTGCTGGAGGAGACGCATCCAACGGTACCAGGCTCGCCGCTCTAGCCCAAAGGGTTGCGGAGATACACCATATCGAAGAAACGGCGTTTAAACGCCATGATGAACGCCACTGCGGTTAAACGCGTCTAGCGGCCGAACGGAAAGGCCTAGCGCCACGGGACAAAGATGCGCTTCTTCTGCTGGACGAGACGCATCCAGTGACCCCAGGCCCGCCGCGGTAGCCCCAACGGTTGCGGAGATACGCCGCGTTAAATGCGTCCGCGGTTAATCGCGGCTAGCGGCCGAAGGGAAAGGCCTAGCGCCACGGGACAAAGATGGGCTTCTTCTGCTGGAGGAGACGCATCCAACGGTACCAGGCTCGCCGCTCTAGCCCTAACGGTGGCGGAGATACGCCGCGTTAAAGGCGGCCGCGGTTAAACGCGTCTAGCGGCCGACCGGAAAGGCCTAGCGCCACGGGACAAAGATGTGCTTCTTCTGCTGGAGGAGACGCATCAAACGGTACCAGGCTCGCCGCTCTCGCCCCAACGGCTGCCGAGATAGGCCATATCGAAGGAACGGCATTCAAACGCCATGATGAACGCCACTGCGGTTAAACGCGTCTAGCGGCCGACCGGAAAGGCATAGCGCCACGTGACAAAGATGCGCTTCTTTTGCTGGAGGAGACGCATCCAACGGTACCAGGCCCGGCGCTCTAGCCCAAAGGGTTTCGGAGATACACCATATCGAAGAAACGGCGTTTAAACGCCATGATGAACGCCACCGCGGTTAAACGCGTCTAGTGGCCGACCGGAAAGGCCTAGCGCCACAGGACAAAGATGCGCTTCTTCTGCTGGACGAGACGCATCCAATGACACCAGGCCCGCTGCGGTAGCCCCAACGGTTGCGGAGATACGACGCGTTAAAGGCGTCCGCGGTTAATCGCGTCTAGCGGCCGAACGGAAAGGCCTAGCGCCACGGGACAAAAATCCCCTTCTTCTGCTGGAGGAGACGCATCCAACGGTACCAGGCTCGCCGCTCTAGCCCCAACGGCTGCGGAGATAGGCCATATCAAAGAAACGGCATTTAAACGCCATGATGAACGCCACCGCGGTTAAACGCGTGTAGCGGCCGAAAGGAAAGGCCTAGCGCCACGGGACAAAGATGCGCTTCTTCTGCTGGACGAGACACATCCAATGACACCAGGCACGCCGCGGTATCCCCAACGGTTGCGGAGATACGCCGCGTTAAATGCGGCCGCGGTTAATCGCGGCTAGCGGCCGAACGGAAAGGCCTAGCGCCACGGGACAAAGATGGGCTTCTTCTGCTGGAGGAGACGCATCCAACGGTACCAGGCTCGCCGCTCTCGCCCCAACGGCTGCCGAGATAGGCCATATCGAAGGAACGGCGTTCAAACGCCATGATGAACGCCACTGCGGTTAAACGCGTCTAGCGGCCGACCGGAAAGGCATAGCGCCACGCGACAAACATGCGCTTCTTCTGCTGAAGCAGACGCATCCAACGGTACCAGGCTCGCCGCTCTAGCCCCAACGGCTGCGGAGATAGCCCATATCGAAGAAACGGCGTTTAAACGCCATGATGAACGCCACCGCGGTTAAACGCGTCTAGCGGCCGACCGGAAAGGCCTAGCGCCACAGGACAAAGATGCGCTTCTTCTGCTGGACGAGTCGCATCCAATGACACCAGGCCCGCTGCGGAAGCCCCAACGGTTGCGGAGATACGACGTGTTAAAGGCGTCCGCGGTTAATCGCGTCTAGCGGCCGAACGGAAAGGCCTAGCGCCACGGGACAAAAATCCCCTTCTTCTGCTGGAGGAGACGCATCCAACCGTACCAGGCTCGCCGCTCTAGCCCCAACGGCTGCGGAGATACGCCATATCAAAAAATGGCGTTTAAACGGCATGATGAACGCCACTGCGGTTAAACGCATCTAGCGGCCGACCGGAAAGGCATAGCGCCACGTGACAAAGATGCGCTTCTTCTGCTGGAGGAGACGCATCCAACGGTACCAGGCCCGCCGCTCTAGCCCAAAGGGTTTCGGAGATACACCATATCGAAGAAACGGCGTTTAAACGCCATGATGAACGCCACCGCGGTTAAACGCGTCTAGCGGCCGACCGGAAAGGCCTAGCGCCACGGGACAAATATGCGCTTCTTCTGCTGGACGAGACGCATCCAATGACACCAGGCCCGCCGCGGTAGCCCCAACGGTTGCGGAGATACGTCGCGTTAAAGGCGGACACGGTTAATCGCGTCTATCTGCCGAACGGAAAGGCCTCGCCCCACGGGACAAACATGCGCTTCTTATGCTAGGGGAGACGCATCCAACGGTACCGGGCTCGCCGCTCTAGCCCCAACGGCTGCGGAGATAGCCCATATCGAAAAACGGCGTTTAAGTGCCATGATGAACGCCACAGCGGTTAAACGCGTCTCGCGGCCGACCGGAAAGGCCTAGCGCCACATGACAAAGATGCGCTTCTTCTGCTGGAGGAGCTGCATCCAACGGTACCGGGCTCGCCGCTTTAGCCCCACGGGCTGCGGAGATACACCGCGTTAAAAGCGGCCGCGGTTAATCGCGTCTAGCGGCCGAAAGGAAAGGCCTAGCGCCACGGCACAAAAATGCGCTTCTTCTGCTGGAGGAGACGCATCCAACGGTACCAGGGTCGCCGCTCTAGCCCCAACGGCTGCGGAGATAGGCCATATCGAAGAAACGGCGTTTAAACGCCATGATGAACGCCACTGCGGTTAAACGCGTCTAGCGGCCGAACGGAAAGGCCTAGCGCCACGGGACAAAGATGCGCTTCTTCTGCTGGACGAGACGTATCCAATGACCTGAGGCCCGCCGCGTTAGCCCCAACGGTGGCGGAGATACGCCGCGTTAAATGCGGCCGCGGTTAATCGCGGCTAGCGGCCGAACGGAAAGGCCTAGCGCCACGGGACAAAGATGCACTTCTTCTGCTGGAGGAGACTCATCCAACGGTACCAGGCTCGCCGCTCTAGCCCCAAGGGCTGCGGAGATAGCCAATATCGAAAAACGGCGTTTAAACGGCATGATGAACGCCACTGCGGTTAAACGCGTCTAGCGGCCGACCGGAAAGGCATAGCGCCACGTGACAAAGATGCCCTTCTTCTGCGGGAGGAGACGCATCCAACGGTACCAGGCGCGCCGCTCTAGCCCAAAGGGTTTCGGAGATACACCATATCGAAGAAACGGCGTTTAAACGCCATGATGAACGCCAGCGCGGTTAAACGCGTGCAGCGAGCGGCCGAAAGGAAAGGCCTAGCGCCACGGGACAAAGATGCGCTTCTTCTGCTGGACGAGACGCATCCAATGACCCCAGGCCCGCCGCGGTAGCCCCAACGGTGGCGGAGATACGGCGTGTTAAATGCGGCCGCGGTTAATCGCGGCTAGCGGCCGAACGGAAAGGCCTCGCGCCACGGGACAAAAATGCGCTTCTTCTGCTGGCGGAGACGCATCCAACGGTACCGGGCTCGCCGCTCTAGCCCCACGGGCTGCAGAGATACACCGCGTTAAAAGCGGCCGCGGTTCATCGCGTCTAGCGGCCGAAAGGAAAGGCCTAGCGCCACGGCACAAAGATGTGCTTCTTCTGGTGGAGGAGACGCATCCAACGGTACCAGGCTCGCCGCTCTAGCCCCAAGGGCTGCTGAGATACACCGCGTTAAAGGCTGCCACGGTTAATCGCGTCTAGCGGCCGACCGGAAAGGCCTAGCGCCACGGGACGAATATGCCCTTCTTCTGCTGGACGAGACGCATCCAATGACACCAGGCCCGCCGCAGTAGCCCCAACGGTTGCGGAGATACGCCGCGTTAAAGGTGGACGCGGTTAATCGCGTCTATCGGCCGAACGGAAAGGCCTCGCGCCACGGGACAAAAATGCCCTTCTTCTGCTGGCGGAGACGCATCCAACAGTACCGGGCTCGCCGCTCTAGCCCCACGGGCTGCAGAGATACACCGCGTTAAAAGCGGCCGCGGTTCATCGCGTCTAGCGGCCGAAAGGAAAGGCCTAGCGCCACGGCACAAAGATGTGCTTCTTCTGCTGGAGGAGACGCATCCAACGGTACCAGGCTCGCCGCTCTAGCCCAAAGGGTTTCGGAGATACACCATATCGAAGAAACGGTGTTTAAACGCCATGATGAACGCCACCGCGGTTAAACGCGTCTAGCGGCCGACCGGAAAGGCCTAGCGCCACGGGACAAAGATGCGCTTCTTCTGCTGGACGAGACGCATCCAATGACACCAGGTCCGCCGCGGTAGCCCCAACGGCTGCGGAGATAGGCCATATCGAAGAAACGGCGTTTAAACGCCATGATGAACGCCAGCGCGGTTAAACGCGTGCAGCGGCTGAAAGGAAAGGCCTAGCGCCACGGGACAAAGATGCGCTTCTTCTGCTGGACGAGACGCATCCAATGACCCCAGGCCCGCCGCGGTAGCCCCAACGGTGGCGGAGATACGCCACGTTAAATGCGGCCGTGGTTGATCGCGGCTCGCGGCCGAAGGGAAAGGCCTAGCGCCACGGGACAAAGATGCGCTTCTTCTGCTGGAGGAGACGCATCCAACGGTACCAGGCTCGCCGCTCTAGCCCCAAGGGCTGCTGAGATACACCGCGTTAAAGGCTGCCACGGTTAATCGCGTCTAGCGGCCGACCGGAAAGGCCTAGCGCCACGGGACAAATATGCCCTTCTTCTGCTGGACGAGACGCATCCAATGACACCAGGCCCGCCGCAGTAGCCCCAACGGTTGCGGAGATACGCCGCGTTAAAGGTGGACGCGGTTAATCGCGTCTATCGGCCGAACGGAAAGGCCTCGCGCCACGGGACAAAAATGCCCTTCTTCTGCTGGCGGAGACGCATCCAACAGTACCGGGCTCGCCGCTCTAGC
Source organism: Clarias magur (assembly GCA_013621035.1). Classification (NCBI taxonomy): domain Eukaryota; kingdom Metazoa; phylum Chordata; class Actinopteri; order Siluriformes; family Clariidae; genus Clarias; species Clarias magur. Next base: position 6,470 of record QNUK01001588.1, on the reverse strand, counting down.
CCCACGGGCTGCAGAGATACACCGCGTTAAAAGCGGCCGCGGTTCATCGCGTCTAGCGGCCGAAAGGAAAGGCCTAGCGCCACGGCACAAAGATGTGCTTCTTCTGCTGGAGGAGACGCATCCAACGGTACCAGGCTCGCCGCTCTAGCCCCAAAGGTTTCGGAGATACACCATATCGAAGAAACGGTGTTTAAACGCCATGATGAACGCCACCACGGTTAAACGCGTCTAGCGGCCGAACCGGAAAGGCCTAGCGCCACGGGACAAAGATGCGCTTCTTCTGCTGGACGAGACGCATCCAATGACACCAGGCCCGCCGCGGTAGCCCCAACGGCTGCGGAGATAGCCATATCGAAGAAACGGCGTTTAAACGCCATGATGAACGCCAGCGCGGTTAAACGCGTGCAGGGCCGAAAGGAAAGGCCTAGCGCCACGGGACAAAGATGCGCTTCTTCTGCTGGACGAGACGCATCCAATGACCCCAGGCCCGCCGCGGTAGCCCCAACGGTGGCGGAGATACGCCACGTTAAATGCGGCCGTGGTTGATCGCGGCTCGCGGCCGAAGGGAAAGGCCTAGCGCCACGGGACAAAGATGCGCTTCTTCTGCTGGAGGAGACGCATCCAACGGTACCAGGCTCGCCGCTCTAGCCCCAAGGGCTGCTGAGATACACCGCGTTAAAGGCTGCCACGGTTAATCGCGTCTAGCGGCCGACCGGAAAGGCCTAGCGCCACGGGACAAATATGCCCTTCTTCTGCTGGACGAGACGCATCCAATGACACCAGGCCCGCCGCAGTAGCCCCAACGGTTGCGGAGATACGCCGCGTTAAAGGTGGACGCGGTTAATCGCGTCTATCGGCCGAACGGAAAGGCCTCGCGCCACGGGACAAAAATGCCCTTCTTCTGCTGGCGGAGACGCATCCAACAGTACCGGGCTCGCCGCTCTAGCCCCACGGGCTGCAGAGATACACCGCGTTAAAAGCGGCCGCGGTTCATCGCGTCTAGCGGCCGAAAGGAAAGGCCTAGCGCCACGGCACAAAGATGTGCTTCTTCTGCTGGAGGAGACGCATCCAACGGTACCAGGCCCGCCGCTCTAGCCCAAAGGGTTTCGGAGATACACCATATCGAAGAAACGGTGTTTAAATGCCATGATGAACGCCACCGCGGTTAAACGCGTCTAGCGGCCGACCGGAAAGGCCTAGCGCCACGGGACAAAGATGCGCTTCTTCTGCTGGACGAGACGCATCCAATGACACCAGGCCCGCCGCGGTAGCCCCAACGGCTGCGGAGATAGGCCATATCGAAGAAACGGCGTTTAAACGCCATGATGAACGCCAGCGCGGTTAAACGCGTGCAGCGGCCGAAAGGAAAGGCCTAGCGCCACGGGACAAAGATGCGCTTCTTCTGCTGGACGAGACGCATCCAATGACCCCAGGCCCGCCGCGGTAGCCCCAACGGTGGCGGAGATACGCCACGTTAAATGCGGCCGTGGTTAATCGCGGCTCGCGGCCGAAGGGAAAGGCCTAGCGCCACGGGACAAAGATGCGCTTCTTCTGCTGGAGGAGACGCATCCAACGGTACCAGGCTCGCCGCACTAGCCCCAAGGGCTGCGGAGATACACCGCGTTAAAGGCTGCCGCGGTTAATCGCGTCTAGCGGCCGACCGGAAAGGCCTAGCGCCACGGGACAAAGATGCGCTTCTTCTGCTGGACATATCAAAGGCATATCAAAAAATGGCGTTTAAACGCCATGATGAACGCCACTGCGGTTAAACGCGTCTCGCGGCCGACCGGAAAGGCCTAGTGCCACGGGACAAAGATGCGCTTCTTCTGCTGGACGAGACGCATCCAATGACCCCAGGCCCGCCGCGGTAGCCCCAACGGTGGCGGAGATACGCCGCGTTAAATGCGGCCGTGGTTAATCGCGGCTCGCGGCCGAAGGGAAAGGCCTAGCGCCACGGGACAAAGATGCGCTTCTTCTGCTGGAGGAGACGCATCCAACGGTACCAGGCTCGCCGCTCTAGCCCCAAGGGCTGCGGAGATACACCGCGTTAAAGGCTGCCGCGGTTAATCGCGTCTAGCGGCCGACCGGAAAGGCCTAGCGCCACGTGACAAAGATGCGCTTCTTCTGCTGGAGGAGACGCATCCAACGGTACCAGGCACGCCGCTCTAGCCCAAAGGGTTGCGGAGATACACCATATCGAAGAAACGGCGTTTAAACGCCATGATGAACGCCACTGCGGTTAAACGCGTCTAGCGGCCGACCGGAAAGGCCTAGCGCCACGGGACAAAGATGCGCTTCTTCTGCTGGACGAGACGCATCCAATGACACCAGGCCCGCTGCGGTAGCCACCAACGGTTGCGGAGATACGCCGCGTTAAAGGCGTCCGCGGTTAATCGCGTCTATCGGCCGAACGGAAAAGCCTCGCGCCACGGGACAAAAATGCGCTTCTTCTGCTGGCGGAGACGCATCCAACGGTACCGGGCTCGCCGCTCTAGCCCCACGGGCTGCGGAGATACGCCATATCAAAAAATGGCGTTTAAACGCCATGATGAACGCCACTGCGGTTAAACGCGTCTAGCGGCCGAACGGAAAGGCCTAGCGCCACGGGACAAATATGCGCTTCTTCTGCTGGACGAGACGCATCCAATGACACCAGGCTCGCCGCTCTCGCCCCAACGGTTGCGGAGATACGCCGCGTTAAAGGCGGACGCGGTTAATCGCGTCTATCGGCCGAACGGAAAGGCCTCGCGCCACGGGACAAAAATGCGCTTCTTCTGCTGGCGGAGACGCATCCAAAGGTACTGGGCTCGCCGCTCTAGCCCCACGGGCTGCGGAGATACGCCGCGTTAAAAGCGGCCGCGGTTAATCGCGTCTAGCGGCCGAAAGGAAAGGCCTAGCACCACGGCACAAAGATGCCCTTCTTCTGCTGGAGGAGACGCATCCAACGGTACCAGGCTCGCCGCTCTAGCCCCAACGGCTGCGGAGATACGCCATATCAAAAAATGGCGTTTAAACGCCATGATGAACGCCACTGCGGTTAAACGCGTCTCGCGGCCGACCGGAAAGGCCTAGTGCCACGTGACAAAGATGCGCTTCTTCTGCTCGTGGAGAGGCATCCAACGGTACCAGGGTCGCCGCTCTAGCCCCAAGGGCTGCGGAGATACACCACGTTACAGGCTGCGGTTAATCAGCGCCGACTGGAAAGGTCGGCGCCACCGGACAAAGATGCCCTTCTTCGCTGGAGGAGACGACTAACGGTACCAGGTCACGCTTCATCTAAAGGGTTATGGAGATACACTATATCAAGAAACGGCGCGAAGCCATGATGAATGCCACTCGCGGTTAAACGCGTCTATGGGTCAACGGAAAGGCCTAGCGCCACGGGACAAAGATGCGCTTCTTCTGCTGGAGGAGCCGCATCCAACGGTACCAGGCTCGCCGCTCTAGCCCCAAGGGCTGCGGAGATACACCGCGTTAAAGGCTGCCGCGGTTAATCGCGTCTAGCAGCCGAACGGAAAGGCCTAGCGCCACGCGACAAACATGCACTTCTTCTGCTGAATCAGACGCATCCAACGGTACCAGGCTCGCCGCTCTAGCCCCAACGGCTGCGGAGATAGCCCATATCGAAAAACGGCGTTTAAGCGCCATGATGAACGCCACTGCGGTTAAACGCGTCTCGCGGCCGACCGGAAAGGCCTAGCGCCACGTGACAAAGATGCGCTTCTTCTGCTGGAGGAGACGCACCCAACGGTACCAGGCTCGCCACTCTAGCCCAAAGGGTTGCGGAGATACACCATATCGAAGAAACGGCGTTTAAACGCCATGATGAACGCCACTGCGGTTAAACGCGTCTAGCGGCCGACCGGAAAGGCCTAGCGCCACGGGACAAAGATGTGCTTCTTCTGCTGGAGGAGCCGCATCCAACGGTACCGGGCTCGCCGCTTTAACCCCACGGGCTGCGGAGATACACCGCGTTAAAAGCGGCCGCGGTTAATCGCGTCTAGCGGCCGAAAGGAAAGGCCTAGCGCCACGGCACAAAGATGCGCTTCTTCTGCTGGAGGAGACTCATCCAACGGTACCAGGGTCGCCGCTCTAGCCCCAACGGCTGTGGAGATAATGCCGCCGTTAAATGCGGCCGAGCATCGCTCAAGGGCCGGCGGAAAGGCCTGAATACGCCACGGGACAAAGACGCGCTTTCTTCTGCTGGAGGAGACGATCCAACGGCACCAGGTTCGCTGCCTATTCTGCTGGCTGCGGAGATTAAAGGCTGCCGCGGTTAATCGCGTCTAGCGGCCGACCGGAAAGGCCTAGCGCCACGTGACAAAGATGCGCTTCTTCTGCTGGAGGAGACGCATCCAACGGTACCAGGCACGCCGCTCTAGCCCAAAGGGTTGCGGAGATACACCATATCGAAGAAACGGCGTTTAAACGCCATGATTAATCCATGTTAATCGCGCCATGTTAATCGCGTCTAGCGGCCGACCGGAAAGGCCTAGCGCCACGGGACAAAGATGCGCTTCTTCTGCTGGACGAGACGCATCCAATGACACCAGGCCCGCCGCGGTAGCCCCAACGGTTGCGGAGATACGCCGCGTTAAAGGCGTCCGCGGTTAATCGCGTCTAGCGGCCGAACGGAAAGGCCTAGCGCCACGCGACAAAGATGCCCTTCTTCTGCTGGAGGAGACGCATCCAACGGTATCAGGGTCGCCGCTCTAACCCAAAGGGTTGCGAAGATACACCATATCGAAGAAACGGCGTTTAAACGCCATGATGAACGCCACTGCGGTTAAACGCGTCTAGCGGCCGAACGGAAAGGCCTAGCGCCACGGGACAAAGATGCGCTTCTTCTGCTGGACGAGACGCATCCAATGACACCAGGCTCGCCGCTCTCGCCCCAACGGTTGCGGAGATACGCCGCGTTAAAGGCGGACGCGGTTAATCGCGTCTATCGGCCGAACGGAAAGGCCTCGCGCCACGGGACAAAAATGCGCTTCTTCTGCTGGCGGAGACGCATCCAAAGGTACTGGGCTCGCCGCTCTAGCCCCACGGGCTGCGGAGATACACCGCGTTAAAAGCGGCCGCGGTTAATCGCGTCTAGCGGCCGAAAGGAAAGGCCTAGCACCACGGCACAAAGATGCCCTTCTTCTGCTGGAGGAGACGCATCCAACGGTACCAGGCTCGCCGCTCTAGCCCCAACGGCTGCGGAGATACGCCATATCAAAAAATGGCGTTTAAACGCCATGATGAACGCCACTGCGGTTAAACGCGTCTCGCGGCCGACCGGAAAGGCCTAGTGCCACGTGACAAAGATGCGCTTCTTCTGCTCGTGGAGAGGCATCCAACGGTACCAGGGTCGCCGCTCTAGCCCCAAGGGCTGCGGAGATACACCGCGTTAAATCAGGCCGCGGTTAATCGCGTCTAGCGGCCGACTGGAAAGGCCTAGCGCCACGGGACAAAGATGCCCTTCTTCTGCTGGAGGAGACGCATCCAACGGTACCAGGCTCGCCGCTCTAGCCCAAAGGGTTGCGGAGATACACCATATCGAAGAAACGGCGTTTAAACGCCATGATGAATGCCACTGCGGTTAAACGCGTCTAGCGGCCGAACGGAAAGGCCTAGCGCCACGGGACAAAGATGCGCTTCTTCTGCTGGAGGAGCCGCATCCAACGGTACCAGGCTCGCCGCTCTAGCCCCAAGGGCTGCGGAGATACACCGCGTTAAAGGCTGCCGCGGTTAATCGCGTCTAGCAGCCGAACGGAAAGGCCTAGCGCCACGCGACAAACATGCACTTCTTCTGCTGAATCAGACGCATCCAACGGTACCAGGCTCGCCGCTCTAGCCCCAACGGCTGCGGAGATAGCCCATATCGAAAAACGGCGTTTAAGCGCCATGATGAACGCCACTGCGGTTAAACGCGTCTCGCGGCCGACCGGAAAGGCCTAGCGCCACGTGACAAAGATGCGCTTCTTCTGCTGGAGGAGACGCACCCAACGGTACCAGGCTCGCCACTCTAGCCCAAAGGGTTGCGGAGATACACCATATCGAAGAAACGGCGTTTAAACGCCATGATGAACGCCACTGCGGTTAAACGCGTCTAGCGGCCGACCGGAAAGGCCTAGCGCCACGGGACAAAGATGTGCTTCTTCTGCTGGAGGAGCCGCATCCAACGGTACCGGGCTCGCCGCTTTAACCCCACGGGCTGCGGAGATACACCGCGTTAAAAGCGGCCGCGGTTAATCGCGTCTAGCGGCCGAAAGGAAAGGCCTAGCGCCACGGCACAAAGATGCGCTTCTTCTGCTGGAGGAGACTCATCCAACGGTACCAGGGTCGCCGCTCTAGCCCCAACGGCTGTGGAGATACGCCGCGTTAAATGCGGCCGTGGTTAATCGCGGCTCGCGGCCGAAGGGAAAGGCCTAGCGCCACGGGACAAAGATGCGCTTCTTCTGCTGGAGGAGACGCATCCAACGGTA
>QNUK01001587.1:0-41556 GCA_013621035.1 Clarias magur | reverse complement strand
TATATATAATTCAACGTTGACAGGAAGTAATGAATACTGAGTGGCCCAATAGTCTGGATCTAGAAAATTTTTCTAGACCTGACAGCACTTCCGTTTGGACGGATCTACTGTCAGAGCAATCTGGTGCACTACAGGAGGAACATCATCAGTTTTAATCACATAAGTGCTCCTGTAATTTATGCTTTTAAGACATAAGTGTAGTGTGCAGTTAGAGAAAGTGAATAAAAAAAGAAATGCATAAGAAACTGTTTAGAGGAAACAGATTGTGCAGATCTATAATATCTCAAACGTTAAGACTTGATAAATTACAATCTCTCGAATGGGACTGACGCTGCGTGCAGTGGGTGTGTAGTCTGGGGACGGCGGGGCTCGAACCCGGATCCTCAGATCCAAAAGTCAACCCCCTAGAGCCTTAGCTGTCTCAGCCACCACTCACACGTCTTACAACTCCAATGGATTCTTGTAAAAATAGTTCCACTTGAAGGTGGCACAACATTTGGAAAAAAACATTCTAGATTAATCCCGTGTTAACATGTTAATATTGACGGCCGTAGTAACCTGGTAGCTGTTCTGGTAGCTCCGCCCATTTTGCTACCTAAACCAGTCTCTAAATGCAACACAACCAGTAGGACATCCACACTACAGTCCCTGAAAGTTCACTGACTGAGGGGCGTTCAGGTCAAAGCAGGACTTTTGATTGTACAGAACAACAGAACACAGTCCTGAGAGTAAACACTCCCTTTATGTCTCTATAACATGATGCACTCATGCACTTATCCCAGTGTCTCACTAGTGCTTGGACACCATCATGGGAGAATAGTGTTGGTGAATGAGTGTGTGTGCAGTTCACACAGACAGATGCGTCTCCTCCACAAGTCTGTTGTCAGTGATCAGACGTTGTACTCTCTGAGTGTTCACGAGACTGACTGCAGTTCTGTGTGTTTCTGCAAATGTTTTTTCTTAAGGGTCGAGCCGAGAGTCATAATCTACGTCCAATACAAGTAGGCAGAGAGAAACAGGAAAGAGCCAACAAATAGTCCAGTAAACAGACAGATAGTCCAACAGACATGCAGGTGGTTCAAAAGGCATTGAGATAAACCTACAGACACAGACAGACACTTTAGTAAAAAGACAAATGGTACACAGACAGGTAGTCCAATACACGAACAGGTTTTTATTAGAAAGTCAGTTAATTCAATACACATGCAGGAAATCCAATAAAGAGACAAGTAGTCCAATAGACAGACATGTATTTCAAAAGAGAGACAGGTATTACAACAGACAAACACTTGGTTTAATAGACAGACACTTATTCTAACAGTCCTACATACAGACAGGTATTTCTATAGACAGTCATGTAGTCCAATAAACAGACGAGTAAAACAGTAGTCCTACAGGTAGTGCAGTAGACGCGCAGGCGGTTGGACACCAGGGAAGACCAGTCACCAAGCGCACAACCCCACATCTACACCTCTACAAGCCTGGCTTCCCTGTCCACCGTGTGTAGAAGACGCTGTTTATTATCTTCTCACAAGTGATCTTTCAGACAGTCGGGTCAAAAAGACGTCTCCATACATGAGGGATAAAGTCAGCTGTCAACTGAACAAGGTCAACTTAACCACAAAAAAAACTCAGTACCTGTGTAAAGGTAGTAGCAGGTCTGGACACAGCTGCAGGTCTACTGTACAACCAGTCACGTGACCTGGCGTGGCAGAACGAAATGAGTCACATGAACCTGTCATGATCATCAACTCGTCTCTGTGATGAGTGTGTCGAGAATCCCAGCTCAGACAAAACAACTCACACTAACAACAGTCTCAACCACTCGCTCAGTCCTTCATCACCTCACTTTTCCCTCTCACCTGGGTCATGAGATCATAAACCTGTAAATGAAAAATCTGCCTTCATTTTTTTTTTTTAAACGTTCTTTCATCTGCTCCGTCATGGGGACGCCACCAGGTCGGCACACAACGTGGCCCAAGTTTTACACAGAACGTACCGAACATTACCGTCCTGACGTTGTAACAGGCAGTTGCCTAGTTATGGGCTCCTGGCCTGCGGGGGCGCTGTGGAAGCGATTCACCTTAAAACAATAAAAGAAGAAGAAGGGCTGGGCAAGGTAACAGCAGCCATATCACAGCCGAAGCTGAATGCTATCGCTAACAAGCTAAAGCTAAGCCATTTTAAACCCAAATGCAGGATAGCCTTGTTCGATATGCATGTGAATATTTATGGTTTGATGTGTTTGTATGTGTGAAGCCCGCCGAGGCATTGATATCACCTGGTATTGCTCACTGTGCCTTTACGACTATTCCCCCTGCTATGCAGTAGGGTTTTTTTTGTGTTTTGTTTTGTGTCTGTGTGTTTTCCTAAGTGTTGAGGAGTGTGTCAGCTGGTCCTCCAGGGAAAACACATCAGCGGCAGTGTGCGCGCGGGACCGGTTCGTCGGTGACCACCGCGTCGCCTTAAAGGAGACGTCGCTCACGGAGGACATCGGGTGTGGAGCGGGACGTTCTCTGGTTTTTGTTTATTTGTTAATGGACTTGTGTGCAAAGGAGAGTAAGGACTCTAAATCTTTGGCAACATTGCGGACTGTATGAGTGTGATATGCAGTGCGGGTGTATGGGTGGTGTAAATATACAGCGTAATATTAAATGTACATACACTTTAAATATATAATCAATATCTTTGGTGGTCCTTAACCATTATTTCTGTTAACAGCTAGTTACTATAGCAAGAATAGTAGGTGGTTAGTACAGTGGCACCCAATGTGGGGCCATCAGAGTTTATATAGTGATTTAATACATTGTGTGTTACATTGATGCTATTGTTGTTAGCTGTTACCTAGCCAGTCTTCTCTCATACCTTTTCACGCAGCAAGACATACTCACTCAAAGGTTTAATAAATCGCATTGTTTATTAAAAGTAAATTGGGGATGGGCCTCCGAGTGGCGCAGTGGTTAAGGCGCTCGCCCTATCATCCGGAGATCGCTAGTTCGAATCCCGGGTGGTGCTGTAACCTCTCGCAGCCGGAGGTCTAGAGAGAGCTGATTGGCCGAGCTCTCTCAGAGGGGAGGGATGAGAGGTATATAGTGCTCCAACATTAATCACGGCTCTACAGCCAGTCAGGGGCGTCTGTGAGCTCACGCAGCAGAGGGAGCGGATAGCGCTGTCCTCCGAGTGTGTTACGCCGCCCCCAACGAAAAGATGCGGTCGGCTGGCGTCACGTGGTTCGGAGGAAACACGTGATAGTCTTCGGCCCTCCCGGCTGAGTGGTAGTAGTAGCCTTAATGTGGGAGCCCCCTAGTGACGGGGAGGAATTGGACATGACTCAATTAGGGAGAAAATCGGAAAAAAAATCAAAAAAAAAAAAAAAAAGTAAATTGGGGACAAAATATGGCCGAGCTGAGGAAGGGTTGGTAGCCCATGACTTCACAGCAGGCCCTTTCGTGACGCGTCGTGAACCCATTCAAGAGCTCATTAACACCCTTAGCCGCCTTTATCTAGACACTGATGATGAGGAAGGTTCTGGGGTGGATGATGAAGGCCCACAAGGTGACAAGAGATGATGAACAGCTAGCCCCACCTCCTCCACCCGTGGACACAGAGGACGATCAAAGCCTCATTTCCCTGGTGCTGGCAACCCACCTTAGCCAGCTAGAAACAGCTCCCAGCGAATGGATGAGCTGTCGGATCAGATGGGTGAGCTACACACAACCATAAGACAGACACATTAACATGCCAGCAGAAACTGGAAAATGCTCAAGTGGAAATGCAACAACTGTGCCAGATGGTAAAAAAGCAGTGTGAGGAGCAGTTAAATGACGTGGGTCAGTCCGTGGTAGAGTGCATGAAGAGGCAAGACTCACAATTAAAGGCCATGATGGGCGCACCACCGGTTGCACCACTGGTCGCTACCTCCACTCCCTTCCTTCGTCCCGGGTCCAGTTCTCTTCCTCCCCTTCCCAATAGCTGCTCACACGCTACTACTTTCAAGGCCCCTGTGAAGCTGGATTTCCCCAGGTTTGGTGTTACTGAAGGAGAAGATCCCATCATTTTTGTGGAAAGAGGAATACGCTCTCGGATGGTGAAATTCTAACTACACTCCCCTCTGTACACTCTCACACTGCAAAAGATTGGTGGACAGCAGAAAAACATGGTGTCAGGAGCTGGGGGGCATTATATCTGCGCTGCTGAAGACGTTACTTACTGAGGACCATGAGGTCGAGGCGGAGAAGCGTCTGAGGGAGCAGATCCAGCTCCAAAGCATTTCGACAAAGGCAGATCCCCGCTCAAACACCTAAACAGACGAAGGAGAGCAAAAATCCGACCAGCCTCAGTATCGCTCAGACAAGCCCTTCTGTGTTGATGGTACAACTCACCTTAAATCAGATTCCCTGCACAGCCGTCATCGATAAGGCAGTACCTTCTCCCTCTTAACCGAGACGCTGTGGAAGAGGATAAAGAAACCAACTGAAAGGTGCCAACCAGCAAAAGGGCAGACATTCTCATTGGCCAAAGGCCTGGTACAGGCTGCAAAAGGCAAACTGCCAGCCCGATACTCCTTACAGGGAATAAAGTCTGAGGTTTGTCTTTTTATAATGAGAGACAGTGATTTAGCGTTCCCCTGTCTACTGGGGCCAAATTTTTTGACAGACACTGGTATGCAGATTAATTTTAGCCAGCGCTCCTACTCAATCCCAGGGAGAGAGGGTTAGTATTTCCCGCTTTGTACCTCCACTCACGGCCAAGTATCCCTTTATGTGGCCAATCCATTGCCCCCAGTGTCTGATGCCTCCAAATCTGCCATCTCCAGCTTTGTCAGCAACGCTTCCTTGTCAGAAGAACACAGAAGTTTCAGTTACAGGAGTTGTTGCTAGAATGGCCAACTGTATGCACCGACCGAATTGGCCATGCCAAGGCCATAACCCACCATATATACACCACCGACGAAAGACCAATCAGGAAAAAGGCCTACCCCATCCCTGTCCACAAGCAGCAGGTTGTAGAGGAGGAAGTCGCCAAAATGCTGGAAGCAGGGATCACCAGACCATCTACCTCGCCATGGGCTTCCCCTGTCGTGCTAGTGGGAAAAAAGGATGGCAGGACCCGCTTTTGTGTGGACTTTAGAGCCCTCAACAACAAAACACCGCTGGACGACTTCCCTAAACCCCAGGTCCACGAGATCTTGGAAGCGCTCTACGGGGCTATCGTGTTCAGCTCTTTAGACCTGTGTAGTGGATATTGGCAGGTGACAATGCATCCAGAAAGCATTCCTAAGACAGCTTTCGTCACAAAGAACAATGAATACAAATTTCTCCATCACTCACCTTAACCACCTCTGACAAGTATTTACACACCTAGAAGCTGCTGGTCTCACACTGAACTTACAAAAATGCAACTTCTGTCAGACGTCCTTCTCCTTTCTAGGACATATTATATCTGCCGACGGCATAAAAATGGAAGAAGCCAAGGTAGCAGCCATACAACCTTACCCGGTTCCCTGCAACCTGAAGGAGCTACAACGCTTCCTAGGTTTGGCTGGTTGGTACCATCGGTTCATCCACCACTTCTCAAAGTGTGCTGCTCCTTTACACGCTCTGAAGAAGAAAGGAGCCAAATGGGTGTGTAACCCCGAATGCCAGTCAGCCTTTGAGGATCTGAGAGCGACTCTGCAAAACACACCAGTTTTAACAGCCCCAGACTTCAACCGCCCATTCAAGGTGCAGACAGATGCCATGGGGCAGTACTCACGCAGGATCATGAGCATGGAGAACATGTGATCGCCTACACCTCCCAACTGCTACATGGAGCTGAAAGCAGATATTCGGCATCAGAGAAAGAATGTCTGGCTGTGGTGTGGGCCGTGGAGAAATGGCGTCAATATCTGGAAGGCAAATCTTTTACCATCATAACAGACCATGCTGCTTTGACTTGGGTTTTTAATCAGCCGAACCCCTCCTCACGCTTAACACACTGGGTACTCAGGCTGCAGGCATTTGAGTTTGTAGTTCAGTACCGAAAGGGGTAATGCAACACCGTACCTGATTCCCTGTCACGGCGCGGGGAGGAAGAGATCACGAATGCCCATCTGGCAATACACCAAAGCAATGATATGCAGTGGGGTCTGCCATGTGACTGGGGGGAGTTGGAAAAGGCCCAGAAGGCAGATGAAGTGCTTCATGCACTGTGGAGAGAAGCAAAGATACACACGTGGACAAAATTTTTGGTACCCTTCGGTCAATGAAAGAAAAACTCACAATGGTCACAGAAATAACTTTAATCTGTCAAAAGTAATAATAAATAATAATTCTATGAATGTTAACCAATGAAAGTCAGATGTTGCTTTTCAACCATGCTTCAACAGAATTATTTTTAAAAAATGAACTCATGGAACAGGCCTGGACAAAAATGATGGTACCCCTAACTTAATAGTTTGTTGCACAACCTTTTGAGGCGATCACTGCAATCAAACGATTCCTGTAACTGTCAATGAGACTTCTGCACCTCTCTGCAGGTATTTTGGCCGACTCCTCATGAGCAAGCTGCTCCAGTTGTTTCCGGTTTGAAGGGTACCTTTTCCAGACAGCATGTTTCAGCTCCTTCCAAAGATGCTCAATAGGATTGAGGTAAGGGCTCATAGAAGGCCACTTTAGAATAGTCCAATGTTTTCCTCTTAGCCATTCTTGGGTGTTTTTAGCTGTGTGTTTTGGCTCATTGTCCTGTTGCAAGACCCATGACCTGCGACTGAGACCCAGCTTTCTGACACTGGCCAGCACATTTCTCTCTAGAATCCCTTGATAGTCTTGAGATTTCATTGTACCCTGCACAGATTCAATACACCCTGTGCCAGATGCCTTGGCAAAAAGTTAAATTTTTGTCTCATCTGTCCATAGGACATTCTTCCAGAAGCTTTGTGGCTTGTCAACATGTAGTTTGGCATATTCCAGTCTGGCTTTTTTCAACAATGGTGTCCTCCTTGGTCGTCTCCCATGTAGTCCACTTTGGCTGAAACAACGACGGATGGTGCGATCTGACACTGATGTTGCTTGAGCATGAAGTTCACCTTGGATCTCTTTAGAAGTCTTTCTGGGCTCTTTTGTTACCATTCAGATTATCCGTCTCTCTGATTTGTCATGAATTTTCCTCCCTTGGCCACGTCCAGGGAGGTTGGCTACAGTCCCATGGATCTTAAATTTCTGAATAATATGTGCAACTGTAGTCACAGGAACATCTAGCTGCTTGGAAATGGTCTTATAGCCTTTACCTTTAACATGCTTGTCTATAATTTTCTTTCGAATCTCCTGAGACAACCCTTTCCTTCGCTTCCTCTGGTCCATGTTGAGTGTGGTACATACCATGTCACCAAACAACACAGTGGCGACCTGCAGCCCTATATATAGGCCCACTGACTGATTACAAGATTGTAGACACCTGTGATGCTAATTAGTGGACACACCTTGCTGAAAAGCATGTCTGACTTTCATTGGTTAACATTCATAGAATTTTTATTTATTTATTTATTTATATTTATTTATTACTTTTGTCAGATTAAAGTTACTTCTGTGACCATTATGAGTTTTTCTTTCATTGACCGAAGGGTACCAACAATTTTGTCCACGTGTGTAAACCTTTGGCAACATTGCGGACTGTATGAGTGTGATATGCATGGCGGGTGTATGGGTGGTGTAAATATACAGCATAATATTAAATGTACATACACTTTAAATATATAATCAATATCTCTGGTGGTCCTTAACCATTATTTCTGTTAACAGCTAGTTACTATAGCAAGAATAGTAGGTGGTTTGTTACAACGTAACCCTCCCACTTTCTGACCTGGAGTGGGTCCGGCACTTCATCCAGTGGCTGGGTAGTATGGGGCGTGGCAGCCCACCAACAGAGGGACTCGAACCCAGACCCTCAAGTCCACAAATCAACAGCTTCGAACTTTAGCCACCTTCATATGTTCCTCCTCCAAAAACTTCTTTGTTCAATCTTAAGATTTAAGCTTTTATTCAAGTTTTATCTTGTGTTACAAAGTAGAAGTCTAGAGTGTAGAGAGTGAAAACTAAACACTAACCTGGTACAAATAAAATATTAAATAAATAACTTTATAAACAGATGGAGACGACTGTAAGCTGTAAATGACACGAAAGCCCCAAAGTTTCCCTTCAATATTCCTACAACTTTCTTGAAAAAGAACTTTGTGTGTGCACATGTTTCTAAATCGAGCACATCATAAAAAAAACATTCATAAAGAGGTGACGTGTGTGAACACACACTCAACATCACCGTGCGATGAGCGGGAACACACACTTACACAAATTTATGGATGTAGGACAGCAGACACACACACTCCAACGTCAAGTCCATTTACACACTCGCGTAACTGCTCCAAAAAACGTCTGTTTGATCAAGTAAACACACACACACACACACACACACACACACACACACACACACTGAGTATATTTAAATTAATCACTTGAATAAATATATCTCTCAGGGCTCGTGCTTTCAGGTGTTGAACATTTTCTGGTAATTTGATTTCCGATCGGTGTTGACAGGCAGGTGGCTTTTTACACACACACACACACACACACACACACACACACACACACACACACACACACACACACAGAGGTGCTTGAAAATGTTCCAATGTGATCAATAAAAAGTAAACATCTTCATACGTCAGCTCAGGGGGGACAGGAAAAGTGTGTGTGTGTGTGTGTTACTTTAAAGCTTGATATGATTTAAATCATGTTTAATGTTAAATTATTAATAATTTATAAAATATATATTTATTATAGAGAAATTGTTATTAATTAACATAATTGTATAATTAATTTAATAAGAATCTCTCTCTCTCACACACACACACACACACACACACACACACACACACACACACACACACACACAAATTCCTGACCCAAATCCCTCATTCCTCCTCAGGGCTGAAAGAAAACATGTAACACTCATCTGCCAACGTTTTCCCCCATCACACACTTAATGAGAGATAAACACACTGCTAATGCTGAGGGAGGGATTACAGAGAGAGACAGAGAGAGACACACACAGAGACGGAGAGAGAGAGAGACGAGTTTGAGAAAAAAAAAAGCTTGTCATCACATTAACACTCGCTGAAGGAGTTACATCGCAACGCGGCGGTAATCTGCTTTACTGCACAATTAATCTGCATTAAAGAGAGAGAGAGAGACATTAAAGAGAAGGAATGGAGGATTCAAAGTGAAAGGGTAAAACAGGAGAGAGAAATATTTGAAAGAAAAAAAAGAAACAGCAGCGAGAGAGAGAGAGAGAGAGAAAGAGAGAGAGAGAAATGCTAGTCATGTGATGCTAAGGGATTTCGTGGTCATTTAGAAAGACAAAATAAAATTTGGAAAGGAGGGAAACAGGAAATGGGATGAATGAGTGGCATGAAAAAGAGAGACAGAGACAGTGAGAGAGAGAGACAGAGAGAGAGAGACAGTGAGAGAGACAGACAGAGACGGAGAGAGAGGCAGAGACAGAGACACAGGGAGAGAGAGAGAGACAGTGAGAGAGACAGACAGAGACAGAAAGAGACAGTGAGAGAGACAGACAGAGACAGAAAGAGACAGTGAGAGAGACAGACAGAGACACAGGGAGAGAGAGAGAGAGAGAGAGAGACAGAGACAGAAAGACAGAGAGAGACAGTGAGAGACAGTGAGAGAGAGAGACACACACACAGTGAGAGAGACAGACAGAGACACAGGGAGAGAGAGAGAGACAGAGACAGAAAGACAGTGAGAGAGAGAGACACACACACAGTGAGAGAGGCAGTGATGCTGCTCCGTTTCATTCCTCGCCGCGCTCCTTCCCACTAAAGCCGCGAGCCGTGATGTCATTAAATTGCAAATGTTTTCTTTTTTCTTTCCATCCCTCCATCCCTCGCTCCCTCCCTGCCTCCTTCGCTCTCTTCCGTCCCCGACACACACTGTTTACTTATCTGCCGAGAACACATGTCGAAAAAGGGAATCCGTTAAATTCGGCCCTGAGGGCGCGGCGCGAAACTTCCGCCTCTTATCTACACGCACAAAAAAAAGACGACGATAGAGCGACAGATTAACAAATGATTTTTTTTTACTCTTCTGCATAAAATGACTGTATATTTATATTTATATTTTCCTTTTTTCCTCACTCTGCCAAACTTTTAATTTAACGCCAGAGCGTTTTTCCAGAATATCCTTTAAAAATGGCCGAGCGCACCTCTGAGCCTCGCGATAAAGCCGAGCGAGAGCCGCACTACAAGTCTATCACACACACCTTTATACACATTATACATATTCATACACTACTTTTACAGGTGTACAGCGCGCACACACACACACACACACACACACACACACACACACACACACACACACACACCGCCAATCAAAAGTTGACAGTCCATATACACACATATAATATTCATGTATAAGAGAAATGTTTATTATTAAACCTTCATCAAATAAAATCACTTTATTTTAGTAGGAAAATGTCCATCTTAAATATTGTAATTAAGTGTGTTAGATTAAAATATTTTATATGTTTTTTTTTTCTTTCTCATTTATGCACAGTGTCTTACAGAACATTCATTTAAAGCATATTTTATAAACGTGATTTCATTATTAAAGCACTGCAAAAGGTGGATGTGACTTCATACGTTAAGTCAATTAGATTTTAAAGTGCGACCTAAAAACATCTTCATGTTACAGCACTTAAAATAAATTGTACTTAAGAAGGATTTTGTTTAAAAGTGATCTTTATTTTATAAAGACCCTGACATGACCCCAATCAGAATAAAACTGGTTTCGTATTGTTTCGTTTAGAATCAAACGCTTTCTGATGCAGTAAACCAGGACGTTCATCCAGGAGGCGGATTTGTTTCTGGTTCCTAACTG
Source organism: Clarias magur (assembly GCA_013621035.1). Lineage (NCBI taxonomy): Eukaryota > Metazoa > Chordata > Actinopteri > Siluriformes > Clariidae > Clarias > Clarias magur. Next base: position 30,625 of record QNUK01001587.1, on the reverse strand, counting down.
TAAGTTCTACGGCTTTAGCATGTTTCTCCACCTACACAAACATCTACAGCTGGCCAGACCAGTGGAGACCGCGGCCGAGCTCAGACACGTGACAGCGTCTGCGGAAATGTCTGACTAGTTTGTCCATGTCTGGTACTTGTTTTCTTGTGGATCTGAAGCTTTAATTGATGGACTTCAGTCTCTCCTGTATCAGGTTTCCTGACTCACTGCGGTTAGAGCTCGACTAGGACGTTTAAATTCATCCCAGTTTACAAACACGGTGCGAGAATCCATTTATTGGCTGGAGTTTTTCCGACTCTGCCACGACACAGAGCTGTACACTTTCTAACCTGCTGAATGCTTCACTTTCTGTATAAATGAGACGCATACTGTGCCTGGTGGTTATAGTGTTATATAGTATCAACCGACGACTCAGCCATATTGTTAGTGGCCTCTTCCGCTCAACTTCGGGATCAAAGCCCAGTATGGGAACTGTGGAGCATGTGCAGAACTCCTGGGCCGCGTCCCATGTACCCGAGCTGGAGTAGCTCGAATCCCAACCGTATTATTTGGGTGCGTTGGTTGGTTTTAGTGTGGGGTGTCGATCTTACCCTAGGGCCTCACAAGACACGAGTGTCCCAACGCTTTTTGTTCATCCTCTTCATCCCTCCCCGACTCTGGACAGCTTTCACATTAGTAATATAGTTCTGTACCTGAGTACACTGTGTGTATCTACACCCTCCCAAACACCAGGTGGCAGTCTGCACCTAGTTGGTTTGCGAGCCAGCAGAAAACACAAAGAATAAGAGCACATGGCACATCAGTGTTTCACAGAGTAAAGACAAGTGTAATCAGAATGGACAAATCGTTCTCCTCCCAACAATGTTCCCGCTTGGAAGGACGTGGTCTATGGTGCAATGCCATGTGTGATGCGTAGCTATCGTTTATTATAAAGTGACAGTGGCGTAGTGATTAGCACTGTCGCCTTGCACCTCCAGGGTCTGGGTTTGATTCCCGCCTCGGGTCTGTGTGCGTGGAGTTTGCATGTTCTCCCCATAGGTGGTGGATCTACGATGTATTGGCACCCTGTCCCGGGTGTACCACGCGTTGTGCCCTAAGTCTCCTGGGATCGGCTCCTGGCCCCCGCGAGCCTGTACACAGGATAAACTGGTGTAGACAATGAGTGAGTAAGTAAGTGCTTGTACTGGATCTGGAGGAATTCGCATGTACAGTAGAAGGGACAGTTGAGTTCGTCATTATGAGTCCGAATAGGATTTATTTGGGATTTCAAGGTTTTCTTTGACATCCCTGAACATGATCAGCGACTGCTTTAGGGTGGATTTATGTAGATTAATGTCTGTGTTTGTGCATGTGTGTGGTGCCCGGAGATGGACCGCCATCACATTCAGGGTGTGTTCCTGCTTCAGGATAGTCTTCGGACCCTGAACCAGGATAAAGCGGTTTCTGATGATTGAATCAAAAAGCCACGTTGCATGTACTGGGGTAGCTGTTATAACTTTCAAGAAGTGCAATGTGTGCAAGTAGATAGCATTGGTTCTGTACACGCAGGCTGAGTGCGAGTGACTGGGCTTTATCTGAGGGGTGGCGCTTCAGCCGACTCGCACCACTTCCTCATGGACTGATATCCATTGTAGTTGTTACAGTTGTTGGACGCGAGCTCGCAGGAGTTTTCCTTGTTCGGAGGCCGAAGTAAATATTTCCTAGACATGAAAGTCTGAGAACCTCAAAGGTCTGTACACCAATAAACTCAAGCTGGGGCAAATCCAGGGGCATTAATTAAAGGACCTGATTCGTACAGTCAGTACAGACGGTAATGTGTAGTGAAGACACGGATACAGATAGAGGAGACAGTGAGAGAGAGAGAGAGAGAGAGGTTCAAAGCATGCACACTTGCACTCATTGTCATCTTCACATATGAAATCCCCCCAACACCCCCCTCCCCCCCCCCCCCCCCGCCCCAACAGACAAGAAGAGGCTGCAAGCGGCGCTTGTTATTCCCATCTTTCTCTCCTTCATCCTTCTAGTTTTTTTTTTCTTTCTCTCTTTATTTGCAATTAAATGCATTTCAAATGGAGCAACTGTGCGTAAAGCCGTTGCGATAAGAGAGGCTTTCTCCTCGCCGCCATTGTCCGAGTGTTTTTGCATTTTTACACACGTGCGGAAAACGCATCTCTGAAAAAAGAAGAAAAATTTAATCGCCCGCTGTCAGGAAATTAAATTGCATCCTCGAAATCATTTAGGCCTCGTTTTCTCTTTCTTCTTCTTCTTCTTCCTTTTTTTCCACATTTTCATCCCCTCATATACATATTTCTCTCTCTCTCTCTCTCTCTCTCTCTCTCTCTTCTCTCTCAAAAGCCGATGTGTGCATTGCAGTGTTCCTCTTATTTGGCTTAGTGGTATGTTTTTGAATAAGCATCCTCCCATTGTGTCCCAACACCCCCCTACACACACACATACACACACACACACACACAGACTACTTTTTATGCGCTCGTCCTCCAGCATTGGATTCCTGAAGCTCCTTAAAATGCTCTTACAACGATTTTACCGCCTCGGGTGTAACTTTGTAACTCATCACGCCTCGGCTACGCTTAGCGTTATGCTAATACTCTGATCACGAAGCTTCTGCAGGAGATGGCGCGCGCATAGCTAAGCTAACATGTCCGATTTTTACCATGGCTTCACCTTCTCTAAAGATCTCGGTCTTTTAGTCAATTATTCTTCTTCTTGGAATGCCGGCTGTTTTTTATGATTCCATTGATTGCAGGACCAGATCTATTACCCATAATGCACCGTGAGCTAGCGTTGGGCCACATATAGTGTGGTTATATGAAAAAGCTTGCTATTATCTTTATTGATTAGCAAGCTTGCCTTAATTACCATGAACTTGTGCAATGTATTATTTTTCTGTAAATTAAATAAAGAAATTTCTGGAAAAAACAAACATGTATTTCACATTTCTACATAAAAGATACATTTCAGTACCGATTTTAATAAAATGCTGTTAAACTCAATGTATGCATTAAAATAATTTATACGTTAATGGTTTACTCCTCAGTTTGCACTGAAAATTTGATATTTAAGATGTAACCTATGTGTTTGGGGCGGAGTCAGGATGGGCGGCTGGGGGTGCGGGGGCGGTATGGGAGGTGGGCGAGAGTTCAAAGTCATTTTTGTTGTCCTAACCTCCATCTCTAATTGGGTACAACACAGATTATACACTCTGACAGCATCTAATAATTTAATAATTTATCCTGGAAATTCAATTAATAGTTTAATTATCTGATTTTACAGAACCTCATTAGTGCACAATCACTGAATTAATGTTGCCATGACAACATCGAATAGTTTCCATTAACAATACATCCCCAACGTGTTCGATTCCAGTCAGACCACCAAAAAAGAAAACAAGTAAAAAATGTAGAAATGACACAATAGCACTATGACCTTGCGCCATATGTACAGGTTCGATTCCCACCGCGGGGCTGCGTGCATGGAGTTTGCATGTTCTCCCTGTGCTTAGTGGGTTCATGACTGATCATGTTATATTCATTCTCAAAACCATCTCTCTTTTTTTATTTTGAATCTAATAAGAAAAAAAAAACTCTTTTTACTCCTTGTAAACTGCAAGGTTACGTCAACGTTAATGAAATGTTGATTTCCTTACATCATGCTACATATACGTTATTTTTGTAAAGATTTTATTCTCATATTAAAAGTCATGTTTAACGAAATCTTGTGTTCTGGAAGTTCCGAGAGGAACAGGATGAGGCTACCGGGTTCTCGACACACGGCACTACGCACTGAACATGTATAGGATTAGGTTCTTGTCCTAAGCAGAATGCTGCCCCCTAGAGCACATCTACATCTAGTACACTGCGAACCATACATTTGATTTCTGTCCCACTTGACTCACAGCATGAATGTGAGGAGATGATTCACCCAGTTCAGCCGTGTCCAGGAGCAAATCTGTCCTCTCTCATACTCACTATCATAGCTGATGTCTCTTTCCTCCGAGTGTGTTACCTCTCTCTGTGATGACGCGTGAGCAAAAGACGTCTGCGAAAGATGCACGTGTCTCACATGCTGGGCGTCATTTTTCCGCTGGCTTGTTGGCCTGTCGTGATGAGCAGGCTGGTGGCTCGGGGGGGTTCAGGCGACCACACTGGAGAGAAAACTGGGGAAATGGTAAACGTTTTTTTTTTTAAAAAGTGGATCATAGTGGACAAAAACATTAACCTTTTCTGAAACATTAGCCGGTAAGGCCGTAATCATTAATCATGAATTAGTAACCTCTTTTAGGCTCCGCCCTCTGTGTGGGTCTCACACTCGTACGCATTTCAATCAGCTGTATGATGGAAAGATCCCGATGGAGGAGCTGCAGCAAGTGCAAAGTGCAGCCGCGGTTTTGTCTCGGGTTCCATTCCCGTCCAAATGAAAATGGAGTGCCCACGATTACAATGTGAGACGCACGTTTCCCCTCATCCAACACATTACGTTCCATAAATCCATAACTAAGAGCCATTAGCGAAAGGGATAATGCGCTTCACGTATTAGCATGACAATGAAAATGGTTTGTCGTGTAAATTCCACATCACCTTCATCTGCGTCGTTCCTTTGAAATGCTATTAGCGAGGACAGATTAGCTATTGTCACTAACTTCAAAGACTACAGACACTCCACAGCTCAGCATGAACATTTCATCAATACGTCTCCTTTCGCTAAAACAATAGCAATTCCATTGGAACTGGTATTAAGTGCACTTTGCCAGAACCCAGTGCATTGTGTGTGGATGGAGCGTGGCGCGCATAATCCACACCGGTGCAATTAGGCTCCTGCGTTATTAATGGGGCGACCCACGTGCATTACCTGGCCACTTACTGCTGAACTGAAGTGTGCAAAGATTGGAAATGGAACAAAACCCAGGCCGGACAAAAGACGGACGAATGTGAGGCGAAGGGACGCAGGGCGCCGGAAGCGGCGGTGGGAAGAGAGCAGAAGACGCCGACTCGAGGAAACTTAAGGAAACTGCCAGCAATCATTAATTTAAGTAAGAATTAGTCGTTCAAATATTTCCATTTAAAAATGATTACATTCTCTTTTAGTTGAAGATTCAAACAATAATAACCGTGTTAGAGGTTTTAGAAAAGAGGTCAAATTGTTGAGCTCAATGACAAATAAAAAAAAAGAAAAATGATTGCTTGCTGCGTCTGCAACACTTCGATACGCTGACCGCCCGGCCCGAGTCAGGAGAGACGGAGTGTGTGCGTGTGTGTGTGCGTGTGTGTGAAAAGGTGCGGTATGCTCTCCCTGCTCAAGCACACAAAACCTTTACGGTGGTGCGAAGGCATGAGGTTTAATGTTTTGGTTTTTTTCATTTGATTCATTGGGATTTTCCCAGAAAAATTTACTTTTTAAAAAAAGAGCCATTTTTGCCCATCTGTTTTGATTTTGAGCTCATTTGCATAATACGTGCTATTCATGATAAGGGAAACCTCTATAAAAATAATGACTGTAAATGATTCGGCCACCGCACGCAATCAAGTCTAAAGCTGTGGATCCGAACTCACAAGAAACCTGAAATGATCATTATAGTTAGGCCACGTGCACAGATTCTGATCTGAAAGTAGATTTCTGATGCCTGATAACCTTACCAATAAGTAAATAACTGACAGCCCAGCCTGTCCTGTGGGAGAAGACGTTTAACAGGGAAATAATATTTGGGAAATCCGAGGGGCTTAAAGTAAAACTGGACTCTCGGTTGTGCAGAATAACAGAACAGTAAAATCCTAGTGTTGGGTGCTGTAATAGCATATTGAGGCCAAGCAGCTTACTGAAGTGCCCAACCGAACACATATACATAATAGCTCTATTTAAAAAAGAATTCTGATCTAGAGGTACATTATGCATTGCTTATCCTTTGTGGTATAAATTTCCCCCAAAACGTAGCTTAATGGATAAAGTTGAGACAGTTGAGGCTCGTCAACAAGCCTGGCATCAGTGCACAGATGTTCCCCTCTAAATGTGGTTTTGTGTGAGGTCCAGACGTCTAATCGACTAGAGAAGGGTCTGACTCCAAGGCGGATCACACGGCAATTCTTCAGGGCCAGAAAGCACCCATATATAATCATGAAGATCTGCCATGATTCCTTACAAAGTATCGGACGCAGGTGCAGGGTTTCACTTCAAGCGTGGTTTATTCTCTTTTTTGCTCACTGTTTGCTTGGCGCTCTCTCTGTATTTACAAGCTGAAAATCAACAAAGAAACAAAAACACCACAGTTGAAAGGTTCCGCGCTGGAGCTGCTGACGAGAGAAACGGCTGTAGCGAAGCACTAGGCGAAGGTCAGCCCCTCTGGCCGACGAAAGAATACAAACTTGAGGATTGTGAGTGCCGCTCACTTGAACTTGATTCTGGTACACATGAGGGAGACACAGGGGAACTTGATTAAGTGCAAAAGTGAAACATATACCCACGCAGACACACTAGGGGGAGACAAAGAGGCGGCTCAGGGATCCGGTGAGCCAGAGCTTATCCCGCGGGACTGACGCGGCACAGGTGTTACAAGATCCAATATTAGGTCCAATATATAGATCTAATATTAGGAAGAAAAGTGGAGATTCAATAGACTTTGTACATTTGCCATTTGTACACCAACCAACAGTATGAGTGCAGTGGAATTCAGTGATGAATAAAGATAAAGTAGAATGAACATTTAATACAATTGTGGTCTATTTTTAACATGATCCCCAGAATCAAAAGAAACTAACAAAATTGTGTTGAAACAAAAGAGTGTTAGTTACAGTAATCAACAATTATCAACATAAATAAAACTTTAGAAACAATAATAAAGAGTTATACACCATAATAATCAGCATCAGCAGTAATAATAATGTACGAGATGGGGGTCAGAGGGTAATGTGGTTTGTGGCACCGCCATGTGGTCCCACTCTAACACCGCATCTATTTCTCTCTTCTTCAAGACCTCTGTTCTTCATTATCATTTCTTGAAACTGTCTCTCATTTTGTTTAAACTTTGATAACAGTGACACATACAGTATGTCACAAAAGTGAGCACACCCCTCACATCTCTGCAAATATTTAGCTATGTCTTTTCATAGGACATCACGTTCGTATAGCTGTGTAAATGTATTGTCCCCTCAAAATAACTAATAATGCAGCCAACAATAGCTGAACCCCTGGCAACAAAAGTGAGCACACCCCTAAGAGAAAATGGACAAATTGAACACAATTAGTCATTATTAGGTATAGGCAATTAGGTAGAACTAAATATTTGCAGAGATGTGAGGGGTGTGCTCACTTTTGTGACATACTGTACATGATAACTAATGATACAATAGACATTTGAAACCTGTCCGCAGAATCTCTATCTTCTATCCAAACCTCACCACCACAATGCGCAAGACGAAAGAGATACAAGATTGTAGACCTGCACGAGGCTGGAATCGGTTGGTCTGGAGCTCCATGCAAGATTCCACCTCATGGGGTAAGGGCGATCGTGAGAAAAAGTGACGGAGCAGCCCAAAGTTACACAGGAGGAGTTGGGACCACAGTCACCAAATGTGTTTCCATTGGTAACACAACACGCCGCCTTGGACTGAAATTATTCAGCTCTGCAAGGTCGCCCTCCTCACAAAGGCACATGTACAGAACCTCTGATGTCTGCCAATGAACAGAGAAGGATTGGGAGAAGGTGCTGTGGTCCCATGAAAAATTGAGCACAATGGCATCAACTCTATGAAGGAAATGCTGACGATGACCCTAAGAACACGATCCCTACAGTAAAGCACGGAGCTGGGAGCATCAGGCTTTGGGGCGGATTCTCAGCTAAAGGTACAGGCCGACTTTGTTGTATTGAAGGCACAATGAACGGGGCCATGGATTGCAAAATTGTGGATAAGAACTGCAACAGATTTTTTAAAAATGTTGGGGCATTAAAAGGCATATGCACTGCTGATCTCTCTTTTATATCTCACTTGTATGTGTTGAGAAACAGAAAAGAGCAACAGTTGATGTTGTACATGGAAACTTTGTCCATTCTTACTGAATGTACGTCTGAACAGTCTTAGGTCTCCGGCATTACACCGCACGTTTTCACTGAAGGAACATTTTAACTCCACAGCCACACTGTTCTAACATCGCAAAATGTACGTAGCAATGTCCTGCTGGAATAAACAGGGACATTGGTGAAAAGGACATGTCCATGGCGGCGGCATACAGTATAATGTTTCAACATGAAGGTGGTGTCCTCACAATATGTGCAAGTTACCCACATGATGCTCACTAACACACCTCCACGCCATCATGGCTTTTAAACACGTCTTTCGCACTGAGCAAAGACCAATATCTCCAAAACAGGTCTGAAGTGTAGACGCGTCACGCCACAGCACACTCTTACACAAATGAGCTCGGCACAAAATGAATACTCTTAAAAGTAGCAACTAACCAAGAACAGACTCCAGTTCCTTGAAGAATGGCCAGCTTCGCGTTATGCTTCACACATTCGCGGTAACGTCGTTTCAGATATTCTATGCGGTCTTTGCACTTCACCCAGTCGAGGGTATTTTTGTACTGATGGACAAACCTCACAAACCTTTTTACAAACCGCCTCCCAAACCTTGTGGTTATGTATACAATGTTCAACCTGAAACTGAAATGTAGGTTCACTCCAAACAGAAATTAGAGCTAATGTTTCCTCCCGACTGCAGTGTCGCGTCGCTTGCTTTTCCCCCGCCATTTCACTATTGATCGGTCATGTGACCATACGCAATCCACACATCCTCAACACATGGTCTTGTGCAACGCAATGAAATGACAGACGTCGGCCAGTAAAACTAGTCCCGTCCGAATAGTGCTTAAGTTACTTTTTCAAAAATGCAATCCGTTATTCAGACAATTTACGTAACCCGTGAGCCAGACAGCAGAATAACAGACTGCTGTTATACCCCAGTCTCTCACCTGTTCGGTTTGACTATGTGAGGACCGACGCGCAGAAAGATGGAAACCTAATCACAGCGCCGAAACTCGCGGTGAATCATGATGAACCGTACTTAGAGATGGAGAGAGATGTTGAAATGGAGTTTTATGTAAAGTAGAAATGCACACACTATACAGCTAAATGAAACCTTGTGATTAGTGGCTGTAATACTTGTGAGTGTTTTATATAAAACCATCTATTGAGAGTTATAAACTGATTAATGCCTTTAGATCTCCTGAAATAAAGCATTTCTGCCTGTAGCCTGAAGCAGACTCTCTTCATCTCCCAGACATATACTCCTCATGCTTTACTCACAATGAGCCGCATTCAGAGGTCAGTTCACACACGTCATGGCTAAGACATATGACTCCATGTAAAACCAGTTTTTGACTGTAGGCTACTGTACATACAACCCAGTCGCACAGCATCTGTTTAATTTGAGATCATTACGATCATCTAAGAGACCAGCTGAACATCACACCACCAGTAAAACTCAGATGGCGAGCTGAAAGAGTCTACTGTAGACTACATAAAAAGATCATAATGTATGTCCATTATCAGTCAATAGTTTGTACTTTACAGTGTTTATTGTTTTGAACATTGTACATTAATACTGAGTACACTGAAATTATAACAGAACCAATACGCAATTATGTTGTAAAAATAAATAAAACATAAATAAACCAGAATAAGTTTTATATTTTTGATTCTTGAACGTGGACACCTTGCGCTTTGATGCCGGCTTTGCACATGCTCTGCATTCACACATTCAGCTTCATGAGATCGTCACCTGGAACGGTTTTCCAAAAATCCTGAAGGAGTTTCCAGATTTGTCGAATAATCATTGGCGGCTTTTCCTTCACTCTCTGGTCCAACACATCACAAACCACCTCAACTGGATTTACAGGGTGGGCCATTTATATGGATACACCTTAATAAAATGGGAATGGTTGGTGATATTAACGTCCTGTTTGTGGCACATTAGTATATGTGAGAGGGCAAACTTTTCGAGATGGGTGGTGACCATGGTGGCCATTTGGACGTCGGCCATCTTGGATCCAACTTTTGTTTTTTCAATAGAAAGAGGGTCATGTGAGACATCAAACTTATTGGGAATTTCACAGGAAAAAGAATGGTGTGCTTGGTTTTAACGTAACTTTATTCTTTCATGAGTTATTTACAAGTGTCTCTTTGTTCACAGCCATTGACATGTCGAAGAGGTTAACACGTGATGAGCGGATCGATTATTATGGGTGTCAGGTCCGAGCATTCCTAGATGAACAGTTTCCTGAAAAGTGGATTGGGCATCGTGGGCCAGTTGAATGCCCCCCCCCCTCCCCCCAAGGTCTCCCGATCTGACCCCCTTAAACTTTTATCTTTGGGGTCATCTGAAGGCAATTGTCTATGGTGTGAAGATACGAGATGTGCAGCACCTGAAACTACGGATACTGGAAGCCTGTGCTGGCATTTCTCCTGCGGTGTTGCTATCAGTGTGTGAAGAGTGGGAGAAGAGGGTTGCATTGACAATCCCACAACTCAACAGGCCCACGATGACCAATCCACTTTTCAGGAAACTGTACATCTAGGAATGCTCGGCCCTGACACCAATAATGTGGTGGTGCACCATCTTGCTGGAAAAACTCAGGGAATGTGCCAGCTTCAGTGCATAAAGTGGGAAGCACATCATCATGTAGCAATTTCAAATATCCAGTGGCCTTGAGGTTTCCATTAATGAAGAATGGCCCCACTATCTTTGTACCCCCATATACCACACCATACCATCACTTTTTTTGTTCCAACAGTCTTGGAGGGATCTATCCAATGTGAGTTAGTGTCAGACCAATAGCGGTGGTTTTGTTTGTTAACTTCACCATTCACATAAAAGTTTGCCTCATCACTGAACAAAATCTTCTGCGTGAACTGAGGGTCCTGTTCCAATTTTTGTTTTGCCCATTCTGCAAATTGTGTGCGCCGATCTGGGTCATCCTCGTTGAGATGCCGCAGTAGCTGGAGTTTGTAAGGGTGCCGTTTGGGAGTAGCTAATATCCGCCGAAGGGATGTTCGACTAATGCCACTCTCCAGTGACATGCGGCGAGTGCTACGCTGTGGGCTCTTGCTGAATGAAGCTAGGACAGCCACTGATGTTTGTTCATGAATGACAGTTTCCATGCGTCCACATTTTGGCAAATCCAATACTGAACCAGTTTGCTAACTGTAGCATGGGAGATGGGTGGTCTCGTAGGGTGTCTTGAGATGCTGAGAGACACTGAGAGACTCTGAGAAACGCTGAGAGACGCTGAGAGACTTTGAGAGACGCTGAGAGACTTTGAGAGACGCTGAGAGACACTCAGAGACACTGGGAAATGCTGAGAGATGCTGAGAGACACTGAGAAATGCTGAGAGACACTGAGAGACACTGAGAAATGCTGAGAGACGCTGAGAGACACTGAGAAATGCGGAGAAATGCTGAGAGACACTGAGGGACGCTGAGAGATGCTGAGAGACACTGAGAAATGCTGAGAAATGCTGAGAGACACTGAGGGATGCTGAGAGACACTGAGAGACGCTGAGAGACACTGAGAAATTATGAGAGACGCTGAGAGACACTAAGAGATACTGAGAGACGCTGAGAAATGCTGAGAGACACTGAGAGATGCTGAGAAATGCTGAGAGACTCTGAGAAATGCTGAGAGACGCTGAGAGACTTTGAGAGACGCTGAGAAATGCTGAGAGATGCTGAGAGACACTGAGAAATGCTGAGAGATGCTGAGAGATGCTGAGAGATGCTGAGAGACACTGAGAAATGCTGAGAGATGCTGAGAGACACTGAGAAATGCTAAGAGATGCTGAGAGACACTGAGAGATGCTGAGAGATGCTACAGGACACTGCCAGAAATACTGAGAGATTCTGACCAACACTGAGAGACACTGAGAAATGCTGAGAGACGCTGAGAGACTCTGAGAGACGCTGAAAAATGCTGAGAGACACTGAGACGCTGAGAGACTCTGAGAAATGCTGAGAGACACTGAGAGACGCTGAGAGATGCTGAGAGACACTGAGAAATACTGAGAGACACTGAGAGACGCTGAGAGATGCTGAGAGACACTGAGAAATGCGGAGAAATGCTGAGAGACACTGAGGGACGCTGAGAGATGCTGAGAGACACTGAGAAATGCTGAGAAATGCTGAGAGACACTGAGGGATGCTGAGAGACACTGAGAGACGCTGAGAGACACTGAGAAATTATGAGAGACGCTGAGAGACACTAAGAGATACTGAGAGACGCTGAGAAATGCTGAGAGACACTGAGAGATGCTGAGAAATGCTGAGAGACTCTGAGAAATGCTGAGAGACGCTGAGAGACTTTGAGAGACGCTGAGAAATGCTGAGAGATGCTGAGAGACACTGAGAAATGCTGAGAGATGCTGAGAGATGCTGAGAGATGCTGAGAGACACTGAGAAATGCTAAGAGATGCTGAGAGACACTGAGAGATGCTGAGAGATGCTGAGAGACACTGAGAAATGCTGAGAGATGCTGAGAGACACTGAGGGACGCTGAGAGACACTGAGAAATGCTGAGAGACACTGAGAGACGCTGAGAGACACTGAGAAATGCTGAGAGACGCTGAGAGACTCTGAGAGACGCTGAAAAATGCTGAGAGACACTGAGACGCTGAGAGACACTAAGAGATACTGAGAGACGCTGAGAAATGCTGAGAGACACTGAGAGATGCTGAGAAATGCTGAGAGACTCTGAGAAATGCTGAGAGATGCTGAGAGACTTTGAGAGACGCTGAGAAATGCTGAGAGATGCTGAGAGACACTGAGAAATGCTGAGAGATGCTGAGAGATGCTGAGAGATGCTGAGAGACACTGAGAAATGCTGAGAGATGCTGAGAGACACTGAGAAATGCTAAGAGATGCTGAGAGACACTGAGAGATGCTGAGAGATGCTGAGAGACACTGAGAAATGCTGAGAGATGCTGAGAGACACTGAGGGACGCTGAGAGACACTGAGAAATGCTGAGAGACACTGAGAGACGCTGAGAGACACTGAGAAATGCTGAGAGACGCGGAGAGACTCTGAGAGACGCTGAAAAATGCTGAGAGACACTGAGACGCTGAGAGACTCTGAGAAATGCTGAGAGACACTGAGAGACGCTGAGAGATGCTGAGAGACACTGAGAAATACTGAGAGACACTGAGAGACGCTGAGAGATGCTGAGAGACACTGAGAAATGCGGAGAAATGCTGAGAGACACTGAGGGACGCTGAGAGATGCTGAGAGACACTGAGAAATGCTGAGAAATGCTGAGAGACACTGAGGGATGCTGAGAGACACTGAGAGACGCTGAGAGACACTGAGAAATTATGAGAGACGCTGAGAGACACTAAGAGATACTGAGAGACGCTGAGAAATGCTGAGAGACACTGAGAGATGCTGAGAAATGCTGAGAGACTCTGAGAAATGCTGAGAGCATGCTGAGAGAGACTTGAGAGACCTGGAGGAAATGCTGAGAGATGACTGCAGAGACACTGAGAAACTGCTGAGACGTGCTGAGAAGATTGCTGAGAGATGCTGAAGAGACATGAGTAAATGCTAAGAGCATCGACGAGACACTCGAGAGATTGTGGAGAGATGCTGAGAGACACTACGAGAAATGTGAGAGATGCTGAAGAGACAATGAGGAGACGCTGACAGCACTGAGAAATGGGCTGGAGAGACATGAAGAGACGACTGCAGACGGACACTGAGGAAATGCTGGAGCGTAGACGGACTCTGAGAGACGCTGAAAAATGCTGAGAGACACTGAGACGCTGAGAGACTCTGAGAAATGCTGAGAGACACTGAGAGACGCTGAGAGATGCTGAGAGACACTGAGAAATACTGAGAGACACTGAGAGACGCTGAGAGATGCTGAGAGACACTGAGAAATGCTGAGAGATGCTGAGAGACTTTGAGAGACACTGAGAGATGCTGAGAGATGCTGAGAGACACTGAGAAATGCTGAGAGACGCTGAGAGACACTGAGAGATGCTGAGAGACACTGAGAAATGCTGAGAGATGCTGAGAGACTCTGAGAGACACTGAGAGATGCTGAGAGATGCTGAGAGACACTGAGAGACGCTGAGAGACGCTGAGAGACACTGAGAGACACTGAGAAATGCTGAGAGATGCTGAGAGACTCTGAGAGACACTGAGAGATGCTGAGAGACACTGAGAGACGCTGAGAGATGCTGAGAGACACTGAGAAATGCTGAGAGATGCTGAGAGACTCTGAGAGACACTGAGAGATGCTGAGAGATGCTGAGAGACACTGAGAGACGCTGAGAGACACTGAGAAATGCTGAGAGATGCTGAGAGACTCTGAGAGACACTGAGAAATGCTGAGAGATGCTGAGAGACTCTGAGAGACACTGAGAGATGCTGAGAGACACTGAGAGACGCTGAGAGACGCTGAGAGACACTGAGAAATGCTGAGAGATGCTGAGAGACTCTGAGAGACACTGAGAAATGCTGAGAGATGCTGAGAGACTCTGAGAGACACTGAGAGATGCTGAGAGACACTGAGGAACGCTAAGAGACACTGAAAAATGCTGAGAGACGCTGAGAGACCGATTCGTATTTTTCAGGAACGTCTCTCGGCTCCACTTGCCAGATTATATCTTGTAGAAAAGTCAGAGTTTGGGATGGTATTTAATAATCCTGTAGTCTGACTGTTAAAAGTTTTGTCATTGAAACACACACACACACAGTTTCATGTTCCGGATGAGTATTAACTGTGTCCTGCACTCTCTGATCTTTGTGTGTGTGTGTGTGTGTGAGAGAGAGAGAGAGAGAGTCAGGTGATGACCACGAGGCCTCAGCTCTAATCCTTGTATTAAACTGGGGAGGAGAAACGATCAACCCCGACCACACACACACACTCACACACACTCACACACACACTGAGGTGGACTTGTGTTCCTCACACTCCGCTCAGTGTGTCTCTGTACGGACAGGATGAGGATGATGATGGTGATGAGTTTGATGATGAAGGCTGTCGTGCTGCTGTACTGGCTCGCGCTTTGCGGCGTCCGCGCGCAGTTTCCGCGCGCGTGCAGCACGCTGGAGGCGCTCGAGGCGAAGCGCTGCTGTCCGTCACTGAGCGCGGACCCGGCGGATGCGTGCGGCGCGCGCTCGGGACGCGGGACCTGCAGCGCCGTGCGCACGGACACGCGGCCGTGGGGGGGAACGTACACGCTGCGCAACGTGGACGACCGCGAGCGCTGGCCCACCAAGTTCTACACGCAGACCTGCACGTGCTTCGGTAAAGCCGCGCTCTTTCACCGGTAACCGGGACACAGTACTGCTGCTGATGTCGTTTTTTCATGTTGTACATCGAATCCAGAACATGTGTGTTCCGACAAATCTCCTTCTGAAGTTTATACAACACGGAGGTGACAGACCTCACTCGCCTAAAGTTAACAATGATCATTTAAAATGTTCATTATTCCAACTTCTTTCTGAGTATTGATGCTAAAATCGGTGTCTAGACGCATGTGACCTGTAAACATTGTTGCTTAAATTAAAGCATGTGCAAAATGAGGGATTTCTTTCTCAAAAAATATCTGTAGTGTCCGTAACCATGTCAGGTTCATGTTGCAATATCTTAACAATTCTGATTTGGTAATAATCCACTTTTTCAGTACTGTGTCTTTTCAGGTGAAATCTAAATCAGCTGAGTTTCATCTGAGTGACAGTTAAGATCATTAAAAAAAAAAATCAAAAGTGATGGATACTAAAACATAAAAGGGCATGAAATTGTATTTAGCAAATGTGTTTCTTTTTATCTGATAAATATAAATGTGTATGAATATTTACGAATAAAAACAACGAAGCATGGATCGTGAGATAAGGAGCGTTAAGTGTTGTGAAAAATGCTGTCTGAATCTATGAGAAAAGTCACTTTTTCACCAAAGTGAGACACTTTTGGCATCAATACCGTGTTTTGGCCGAAACCAAAGTAGAAAAAAAAAAAAAAAAAAAAAAAAGATTATTAAACGTATTTTATAATTGTTTTTGTACTAATTCAAAGCTTTACATTTACTTTCTTATACTTTTGACAGATAATTTAGATCATTTATTTTTTTTTTTTTAAAGGGGTAAATTAAATAATAGATGTTTAAAATAATCTTCCAGTAGCACAAGATGGCAATAATTAGTCAGTAATTAGTTAATTATTCTTAATAATGATTAATCATTCAACATTAGTCATTGTCACAAAGCAGCCGTACAGAATTTTTTTTTAATTATTGAAGTGTGTATGAGATGTGAGTGTGTGTGAGTCAGAATCATCAGATGGTCCCTGATGAACGAGCCGAGGGCGACGGTGCTGAGGGAAAAACTCCCTGAGATGGTAACAGGAAGAAACCTTGAGAGGAACCAGACTCACCAGGGAACCCATCCTCATCTGGGTGATAACGGAGAGCAGGGATTGATCTGCACTCATACTGTGTGTCAGGAGGCTGCAAGTTCAGTAGAACAGGAGACGTGTTTACGTTAAATCACATTCATGTAGTAAAACATATAGAAAAAGAAATACAGCCCTGATTTAGTTTTTATTAATGGCAAGAAAGTTCTAAAATTCAAAAACGGTTCCAAAATATTTTCTGTACAAACACAAGAATTCGGTTTTAAACACACACAAGTGTTATTTTATTGCATCATCCATCACATGCCCCATTGTGTTTAAGCTAAAGCTCCTAATCCGGTCTGCACTCGAACCTAAAGGAGATTTCTCGTTTCTGCTCTTGAACCTGCTGACAATAATCTCACACGTACTGGACACTTGTTAACTACATGGTTATTAATTTTTCACCCTTCAGATTCAAATGTTATTGGTCAGATACACAGTCATGCACAGTATGACATGCAGTGAAATAGACTGGACTAGAGTACAACTGAATACAAAAATAGAATATTCAAATAGGGAAATAAGAATATTAAATAAAAGAAAAATGTACAAGTATGAAAAACTTTAAACTAAAAAATGTACAAGTTGCTGTAGAACAGAATGAAACTAGAAGTTTATGAGGTGTTAAGTGTGTAAATTATACAGGATGAGTTCAGTTATAACTGAGTGCACATTAAAGGCCAGACTGTGTTTGTATATTATAAGTATTACGTTGGCATTGTTATTGCTTCTAACTGACGCTGTTTCACATTACCCTTGTGTTCTCTTCCCAGGTAACTTTGCTGGTTTCGATTGCGGTGAGTGTAAGTTTGGCTGGACGGGGCCGAACTGCAACCTCCGCAAGGCTCCTGTGATTAGGAGGAACATCATGTCCCTGAGCGTGGACGAGAGGCAGGTCTTCCTGGAGGCGCTGCAGCGTTCCAAGCGCACCGTTCACCCTCAATACGTCATTGCCACCCAGCACTGGCTCGGCCTGATCGACCGCGAGACCAACCAGACACGCTTCAGCAACATCAGTGTGTACGACCTGTTCGTCTGGCAACACTACTACTCTGTGAGGGACACGCTGCTCGGTGAGGAAGGGTCAAAGGTCAACATTAAGGGTTAAAGCATGGTCTAAACAGGACTGGTGTATAGGCCTGCGGATCAGTACTTAGACGTGAGGTTAATGTTTAGGCTATTATTACTGTTTAGACTTGACGTTTGTCTTTAGACTCTGGGTTTAATGTTTAGACTTGAGGCAGACATTTGGGTTTGGGGATTAGTGTCTTGATTTTGGGATTGGTGTTTAAGCATGGTGCTAAGCTGTGGACTTCAGTTAGTGTTCAGATTTCAGTTTGGTGTTGAGACTTGAGCTTTAGGCTTATGGATGGGAATTTAAGTTAGGGGATAGCATGTTTGCTCTTTGTTTGGTGGCTATAGGTTAGGACTTAGGATAGGGATTGGTGTCAGGTGTTTCTTTAGGGTTTTGGTTTAGGAGAAGGTAAATGACCTGCATTGTTAATGTTTACTAAATGATCACTTCTCTACACAACTTTAAACGCTTATAGATATGACTGGAGATGAGAGACTGTTTATTAAGCAGCTTCGTTCCATAAACAGACTCACTGTGAGTGCAGCAATGAATTTCAATTTTACTCTGACTGCATTTCAGGTCCCGGGCGGCCATTCAAAGCCATCGATTTCTCTCACAAAGGCCCCGCCTTCATCACCTGGCACAGGTACCATCTACTGAGTCTGGAGAGAGACCTACAGGTGAGTGAACCAAACAGTGTCACGTCAGAGGTCAAATGTCACACTGTTTGGTAGGCCTAGGGCCGTCTGGAACATAGCGTGTTGGTTCTAGTGAAACTGTGCAGTGTTCACATGATTGCTGCCTCCCAAAGCTCCACACTCCATAATGAGAACCCTGAAGAGGCGGGCTCTCTCTAAAGTGGGCTCATATGTCACAGTCAGTCACACATTCATCAATGAGCAGAGGCCAACTTAACGCTTTCACTACCTCGAGGCTAGAGTGAGGATTAAGGGATTAGTTAGAAAGTTAGTGTCAGTGCTGCAGTGTTAGAGCATTTACATGCCCAAAAATGGCTTGTGTTCCGAGTCGGGTTCCACACACACTCATGGCTGTATCCTTTGCTCACAAAATGGCTTCCAGTAGCACTTGATATAGCGCATATTATAATATATTCATTTTGTTTGTATCTCATCCTGAGTAAGAAAAACCTGCTTTCCATAGCATTGCACACTGTGATGCCACTTACTCTAACACTTCAAACTCGGTATGTTTAGAGACTGATTGGTGATGAAAATTTTGCCATCCCTTACTGGAATTTTGCTACGGGTGCATCAGAGTGTGAGGTGTGCACTGATGACCTTTTGGGAGGAGAAAACCCCAGTGACCCCTCGCTCATCAGCCCGAGATCACCGTTCAGCAACTGGGGAATCGTGTGTGACAGGTTTGTCTCAAACCCATACACACACCAGCTTCTGTTCTCTTGGTATTGAATGTGTTTGAGAATCTGTGAGTTAGCATTAAGAGTATTATTATATTAGTGTAATAAATGGATGATTCCATTTACCTCGGACAGACTTTACCTCTGGAGTTCAAACACACCAAAAGGCACGTTCTCTGAAACTTATGCTTGTTGAATTTCGTGATATCCTCTAAGCAATGAAATCCATTTTCTGGCGGTTACTTTTCCCCGCTTCAGCTTGGACGAGTATAACCGCTTGGTGACGCTCTGTAACGGGACGAGCGAGGGTCCTTTACGTCGCAGTCGGAGAGGAAGAGGCAACGTTACTTTGCCAACGATGGATGACGTGCACAGCTGCCTCCGGTTACGAGACTTCGACAATCCGCCATATTTTACCAACTCCACCTTCAGCTTCAGGTGCAGCAAGCACATAGAAACTGCTCATTTCTCCCAGGTTTATGTGATGGTTACAGTTTCAGCAAGATGTTAGCTCTTTTGTGTTTCACAGGAACGCGCTGGAGGGTTTCGATAAAGCGGACGGAGAACTCGATAACGCTATGACGGGTTTACACAACCTGGTCCATGACTTCCTCAGTGGCACGAATGCGCTGTCCCACTCCGCCGCCAATGACCCCATCTTCGTGGTGAGAGAACAGAAACTCTTGCACAACTCATTTTATTGCTCAGAGCCCATAAGGACGGTGACTCCAGGTTCACAGCCACACATTCAGTGTTGTTGGACTTGGAGGATAGCACAGCACATGTCCTTACTAACAGTAATGATGATTTCGTTTCTGTTCTGTCTCAGGTCTTACACGCCTTCACAGACGCCATATTTGAAGAATGGCTACGCCGCTTCCCAAAAAACGACAGTTTTCCTGAAGAAATGGCTCCGATCGGCCATAACCGGCATTTCAACATGGTCCCCTTTTTCCCCCCAGTCACGAACGAGGAACTCTACATTCCCTCTGTCGATCTTGGCTACTCCTACCAGATCAACCTCGCAGGTACATAGTCCTTCAAATTGTATGTTTTACACGGTTCAGCCATAACATTACCATGCAAAACATTGCCAGTATTGTGTGGATTCCGCTTGTGTCTCCGAGGCAATTCTGGCTCCTCAGGGCGTGACTCCACAAGACCTCTGGGGGGTGCTGTGGTCTCGGGCAGGACATTGGCAGCAGATCCTTTGGGTGTTGTGGGTTGTGCGAAGGAGCCTGCGTGGATTAGACTTGTTTTAATGTTGTGCTAACCTCACTCTAATCTTCAACGTTGTGGTAACATCATTCCGATCTCTAACTTTATGCTAATCTCATTGTAATCTATAACGTTATGTTAATCTCACATCAATCTTTAAAATTATGCTAACCTTACGCTCATTACTGGTGCTTGCGAAGCACTACTATTATAATCTCACAGGTTTATTATTATTCCCTTTTTTCTTCTTCTTCTTTTTCCATACAAAAGTCACTTATTCGGGGAAAGGGGGCTTGAAATGACTTTTCTAATGGGCGAGTGGTAAACTGCCCCAGCAGGGGGCAATTAACATACGATAGTAACTTCCATAGGAACTTAGAAACTGAATTTAACTGTGGATCCCAGTGTCGTAGAGACATGGGGGAGGCCTCATTTTACTCAGTCAACCTTTTGCATTTATCATGATGCTCATAAGCCACACCCCCTAGCAACATCATTAGCATGCTGTTAGCATGTTGCTAACACGATTATCATGTTGCTAGCATTATGCTAACAATATTAGCATTTCGTTAGCATTATGCTAATTATATTAGTATGATGCTAACAATATTAGCATGTTGCTAAAAACATGATTAGCAAGTTGCTACCATGATGCTATGGGGATTAGCATGTTGCTACCATGATGTTCAGCTTATTAGCATGTTGTTAGCATTATGTTAACTATATTAGCATGTTGCTAGCTGCATCGTTAGAAAGTCTCTAACATGATAATATGGTGCTTAGCATGTTGCTAGCATGATGTTTAACTGATTAGCATATTGCTAGCATTTTGATAACTGAATTAGCATGTTGCTAGCAACATCATTAGAATGTCACTAATATGATGCTGGGGTGTTAGCATGTTGTTAGCATGACCCCAAAGTTCTGCCACGACAGGCACCACTCACATTTTCTTCAGGAAATGTACCTCTCTAGTTTCTAATGTTGTTCTAACCTCACTCTATAAAACTGAAGCAATACCTTCTCACATTGATTAGAAGCCAAATAAACTTCCCATGTTTGTGTGTGTGTGTGTGTGTGTGTGTGTGTGTGTGTTGCAGATGAAGCTCAGTCCCAGGTTGCTTTCATTGTTTCCGGCTGCTGTCTGGCTCTTCTGGTCCTCATCGTCCTCTTGCTTCTGTACGCACAGCAGAGACGCCGGCGCCAGTACGAGCCGCTCATCAGCTCCGGCTACACTGCTGTGAAATACACAGACGACGCCTGATTAAAAACTCATTTAGAAACCAGTTTTCTTTAAAACACTGCTGCAGTCTGACCAGTGAAGCAAAATAAGAGTAATAAAGCTAAAATTTCTAAGCTAGCTAAGAAATGATCAGCACGCTACTTATTCCTCATGCTAATCTCACGCTAACATTATGCTAATGCTGCACTATAGCCAGCCTTTAGCTAGGAGCTAGAAGTAGACTTTACCACAGACAAGAATGTAAATTATATATAAATCTGATTTAAAAATCTAGTTTGATATATTATTTCATTTTTAAATGTTTATTTTATTTCAGCATATGACAATCATCTGTACCCCAATGTGTTTATACTTTATTTCACTTCATTAATCTTGTTGTGATGAGAAAACAGTCAGTCTGACAGTCTGACTTCTGTTCTAGTGATGGGTTGTTCATGAACGATTCGTTCTTTTTGAATGAATCTTTACCATGACTCAGAAGAACGAGTCGTCTTAAAGAGTGATCCGTTCATTTTCTACTGGGCGCGCAGGCTATGTACAGGAAACAGAAATGAGCCGTTACCTTCGAGTCTTCTGGTCCGAATCGTTCGTTTTTTTGTCACATGACTCCTATAGACACTATGCAGTTCAATAGATTAAAATGAACAAACGACTCGACTCAGAAGATATGATGGTGAGCTGTTCATTCTGTTTATAATAATATGTCTTTAGCTGCAGTGTAACATTCTCACTACTGGAACTATAGACAACATGTGTGTATGTAGATGTGTTGAAGGTCTGTTTATTGAAAATGTAACATTTTATTTTATTTCTGATCAAAAGAACAAAATGAACTAAATGACTAAAAAAAGATTCGTTCATTTCGATGAACGATATTCAAAGAACCGAGTCACTAAAATGATTCAAACTTCCCATCACTATTCTGTACATTTCAGACTCATGTTTACGTTTTTTTTCTGTTAATTAATATCACACATCAGTTGCTAATTATTAAACTGATTTGTTATTCCAAAAAGGACTGTGACTCGTATGTTTTAATGACTAGCTACGGAGCTTGTAGCTGAAATCATTCCGCTAATGTGAACATAAGTAGTAAAGATGACAGGTTTATTGAATTAGATCCCGAATCAATGAAACACTGCATTGAGGTTTCCGTGTTACACGCTGCCATGACATATTTCCCTCGTACGCATTTATGTTCCGTAAGAAACATGAACAACTGTATGCCAGATGTTAGCATTTTATCATGTCAGATAGGGTAGCATCCCGTGAACATAAAACATAACGTGCAGTAATCATCAACATCTG
The DNA here is from genome assembly GCA_013621035.1 of Clarias magur. NCBI lineage: Eukaryota > Metazoa > Chordata > Actinopteri > Siluriformes > Clariidae > Clarias > Clarias magur. The sequence continues at coordinate 7,947 of QNUK01001587.1, read as the reverse complement.
ATCCGATTGGGGACTTTGCCACATTAAGCCACCATGTTATCAGTCTGTCATTTTTTTCTATATTTAATTTGTTAACTGAGACGTGAGAAGAAGAAAACTTTCCTTGATTACAGAACATTTAATTGCATTTCCTCTCTCAAACAGCAGAGGGCTTCAAACTATGAATTCTTTGGTTGCACTGCCTGGCCAAAAAAACAGTCGTAGTTTCAGCAAACGGCTGAGGAGATAAAACTGAAACGACTGGAATTTAGATTTAGATGGTTAAGAGCTGCACAACACATTATTTTAGGAGCTGAACCTTCAACTTCACTGAAGAAATGTGATCAGAAAATAACATCTTGGATGAACGTGATGGTGAGATCCCTAAAAAGCGCTCAGTAGAAATCAGAGCTGTGTTTAATGTTTAATGTGATGAGGACTCACAGGATTGCGAGCTGTGTGTCCATACGAAAAGCACTTCTTAGTGAGACTCTTCGGGAAAAACGGTTCTCACATTTAGATAGATTAAGAGACTTTGGAGTGATGGAGAAAGGTCATGTGACCTGACGAGTCCAGACTGAGTCTGTTCCAGAGTGATGGGCGTGTCAGGGTGAGAAGGGAAGCGCTGTAATGAAGCGACGCTCCCATCATGCATAGCGTCCACTGTACGCGCCTCTGGAGACAGTGTTATGATCTGGGGTCGCTTCAGTCGCTCAGGTCGAGACTCAATAACATGAAGTCACATGACCACCTGAATGGACTGAATCACCAGCACATCACATCTGCGGAGGGTTTCTTCCCTCATGGCATTGAGCATATTCCATGTACTAATAAACTATAACATCTGGTTTCATATTTATACTCGAACCATGGATTTGAAAATACTACCAACAGTACTAACATTTTATTATGTTAGTGTTTGTGTTCTACACTATTCCATGAAGATCACCTCGAAACCACTGAAAGGATTTTCTCTGCTATGGAATGTTATTAGTAGTAAAAGTTAGTTTCTTTCAAGGGTTTACACATTTGTGCACACACACACACACACACACACACACACACACACACACACACACACACGCACATACACACACATATACACACACACATGCAAACACACATGCACACACCCACACACACACATACACACGCACACACACGCACATACACACACACACACACACGCACACATATACACACACACACACACACACACACACACACACACACACACACACACACACACACACACACACACACAGAGTATAAACAGAGTACAGAGTACACACACACACCGAGTACACACAATACACACACACACAGACGCACAGAGTACAAACAGAGTACACACATAGTACACACAGAGTACACACGCACACACACACACACACACACACACACACAGTGAGTAAATCACAAACACATCATAAAGAACTGAATCTGGTTGCTAATATCTGCTAAACGCTAACATTATCAGCTGCTTCAGTAACGCTTCTAATAATGATGATAATTACCTTTTAAATCCCTTCTCCGTATTCATCTCCACCACACACACACACACACACACACACACACACACACACACACACACACACACTGAGCATGTTTATTGCGGTTTTTAATCTTTAGCAGCTGAGCGGCGGCTCTGAGGGACGATTAAAGTTTACTCTCTGATACAAGCTGTTTATGTGTATGACAGATTTATAACATCACACACACACACACACACACACACACACACACACACACACACACACACACACACACACACACACAGGGAGGTGTTTAGTATTTATGTGTGAAAGCTGGTGACAGGTAGAGTAGATAATAAATGAGCAGAGAGAGAGACAGAGACTTTTTTTTTTTACTTTTACAATCCTTTATTTTACAAGTTTTGTTTTATAAGCTGGAAAAAGGATTGAGTTTATAAATAATTGATTTAAAATAGATAAATAAATAAATAATAATATTTTTTGACATTATAGTCCTTCATTAAAAACATATAGTTATTGTGCTTTTTTTTCAGTTAAAATATGCGGCAAAGATGATTTCATCATCTTCTACCGCGCACAAGGTCTCCTCACAGCACCATATGGTTTTAAACATGTTTATGTCTTTCATACTTTTGTAAAAATTAAAATCAATTAAAATTCTTGATTTAACAAGTCTGGAGAAGATCTTTTTGGGGTCGCAGTCTGTGCTTTGTGCCAGCTTATTTTTTCTGCTTATATAAATTGCCATCTTGGCTTGACCAATGGTAAAATTAATAAGCTGGCATTTGAACCTGTTTCTCCGGACGTATTTAAAACCAAGAATAAAAAGCTGATGAGTAAAATCTACATTCAGTGGTAAAAAAATGTGTTTTAAAAGGTTAAACAAAGGTGACAACCTGGAGCAATGTATAAAAGCATGGAAAACAGTTTCTCTCTGTGAACAGAAGGGGCATTCCTGTGTGATTTCAGGATTTAAAATGGAGATAAAAGAGTTCACAGAGACAATTCCATGTAAAATCCTCCACTGGAGGTCAGCAGACTTTTTAGTTAATGGTGGTTTGTACAGTGCCCTCCACTCTGGTTTAAAATCATTACTAAAACCCAGTTCAGTGCGCCATGGGGTGTCTACCCTCCCGTTCAGTTTTTTCTTATTTAGGACCTTCACACAAGCTTTGTATAAAACCTTACCAGACACTGTCTCAAAGTTCATGTCCTCCTCACCCTTGAGCTCCAGGAGGGGGCCGCCATGACCCTCTAGGTTAGAGTGGAAAGGTTTCCTCTTCTGTAGGATTGGTCTCGTTACTTGCGTGTTCCACCAGCTGAATGCGTTCCTCCGACGTTAGGGCGGTTCTCCAGCGATGCAGTTGTTGGTTGGTGACCTGTTGAGACCGAAGTCCCATCTGTGCTGCCAGGTTCTCTGCCCGAGACAGGTCTGGTCCAGTGCTGTTCACCAGCTGCCGGAGTGTGACGATCCCTGCTCTTATCAGGGTCTTGGATAGTGCTGGAGTGTTTGGACTAGAAATGTCCAGCTGCCCTCCACAGACTAGGGGCTCCTCCAGCAGCCAGTGTAACGTTCTGTTTCCTTTGTTTTGTTTTTTAAAAAAGGTCCAGATTTTAAAAAGTCTTTGATAAAATACTGGTAATCCAGTAGTGTCCAGTGCTGTGGGGTCCATTAAAAACTGTCCAGCCCAAGACCTCCCACCGTGCGTAGGAGTGTGTAGGCTGCCGCTCTCCATCCTTCATCACTCGCTCCGGTGAGAAGTCTCTGGATGAACTGCAGACGGAAGGCTGCAGTTCTGCTGGCTAGCTGCACCAGGCCCTGTCCTCCTTCCTCTTTGGGCAGGTGAAGTAGACTTTGTGGTAGCCAGTGCAGTTTGTCCCAGAAGAAGTCTACCAGTAGGGCCTGTATGCTTGCTAGCAGGTTTGGTGGTGGGTCCATACATGCCAGCTTGTGCCACAGGGACGATGCTGCTAGGTTGTTGATGACCAGCACTCGTCCTCTGTAGGACATTTTTGGGACCAGCAACTTCCATCTGCTTAGTCTGCCTTTTATGTTTTCAACAATTCCATCCCAGTTTTTGTTTAAAAACTCAACACTGCCCAGGTAGACACCCAAGTATTTTAAACCAGTCTTTTTCCACATTATACCCCCTGGTAGTGTCGGTTGTTTGTCTCCCCATTCCCCTGCTAAAATGGCTTCACTTTTAGTCAAGTTGATTTTAGCAGATGATAAAACCTTAACATCTTCTAAAACATCAGTTAAAAGATTCACATCTGTCTGTGTGTTCACCATTACAGCTAGATCATCAGCATAAGCTGAAAGACAGGTTAAAATATTAAAATGAGGTATATTAAAACCAGAAAGCTGCTCTCTTAGTTTGCATAAAAGAGGTTCGATCGCTAAAGAATATAGCATACCGGACACATAAACCACCATTAACCTTCAGTACGCTCTCAATGTCACTGTACAGTGTCTTTATCATTGTTATGAAGCCTGGGTCGAACCCGAAGCTTTCCAGCACCTTCCACAAGTATTTGTGTTCAACTCGGTCGAAAGCTTTTTCCTGGTCCAACAAAATGAGACCGGTCTTTAAATCCAAGAGTCTAGAGACATCCATAATATCACGGATTAAGTGTATGTTATCAAAGATAGACCTACCAGGCACGCAGTACGTCTGGTCGTGATGAATGACCTGCTCCAGTACCTTTGTCAGTCTTGAGGCTAATGCTTTTGAGAGTAGTTTGTAGTCAGTGCACAGCAGTGATACCGGGTGCCAGTTCCCCAGGTGCGTCAGGTCTCCCTTTTTTGGCAGTAAGGTCAGGACAGCCCTCCTGCAGCTCACCGGGAGCTTTCCTTCTTTCACGCTGTCCTGCAACACCTCTAGTACATCCTGTCCTATTACTGACCAAAACGCCTTGTAGAACTCTACAGGGAGACCGTCTATACCCGGCGCCCGCCCGTTCTTCAGGCCTTGGAGGGCCTTCTGAATCTCTGTCAGTGTCAGTTCTGCCGCCACGTCAGTGGCAGCTTCTTCTGACAGCTTGGGCAGGTTTTTCAAGAAGGTTTCCTCCATTGCATGTGCTTCTGACCACTCACTACTGTACAGCTTTGAGTAGAAGCCGTGTGTCTGCTTGCGAATCTCAGTGGGCTCTGATACGAGATCCCCTGACTCTGATCGCACAGCATGTATGATTCTTTTCTGTCCATTTTTTTGTTCCAGACCAAAAAAGAACTTAGAAAGAGCATCCATTTCTGTTGCGTGTTTGAAACGTGAGCGGACCAGCGCCCCCTGTGCTGCAGTGCCCAGTAGGTCGTTCATTAGGGCTTTTTTGTTTTTCAGGGATTCAATGTTTCCTCCGTTTTCTGTGGTCTCTAAACACTGGAGTTCTGCTATTTCAGTCTCTAGCGCTCTCATTGATCTAACAATGTCTTTTGTGACATTGAGGGTGTACTGTTGACAAAAAACTTTTATTTGTGCTTTAGCTAGATCCCACCATTGCTGTAGAGAGCTGAAATCTGCTTTTTGTGATTTAAGACTGGTCCATAAAAAGGTAAAAAATTCAATAAAATTGGCATCTTCTAAAAGTAGGGTGTTAAAATGCCAGTAGGCTCTTAGGCTTAAGGTTTTTCCTACTGACAGCGCACTGCACCATACTATGATCAGAGATGCCTACTGGGACGATAAAACATTTAGTAAAATAAGACAGTTGATGTTTAAAACCATAAAATCGATCAAGTCTTGCCAGTGAGAGTGTGTTCTCTATGGAGTGGGCCCAGGTGTACTGTCTTTGTTTCTTGTGTAAGTCTCTCCATATGTCACTTAAGTCCTGGGCCTCCATCATCTCCCACATGCGTTTACGGGAGGCCATGTGAGGTTCTCTATGGTTTCTGTCCAGGTTGTCGGTTGTGCAGTTAAAATTCCCACCCAGAATTAAAATGTCAGCAGAGTTACAGTCGTTAATTACGCTGTTTAGTTTGTCTAAAAACATCATCCTCTCTACTGCCTTGGTGGGAGTGTACACACAAATAAAAACAAAAACTTCATTTTCATAAAACGTTCTCACTTTTAAAAGCCTCCCATTTAAAAATTCTTCTACTGTATAAGAGTTTGGTATAAAATTGCGAGCAAAGAGCAGTGCGACTCCACCACTCAGTGGTGTATTGTGGCTCAGGATCGCGAGCCCATCCCACTCCTTTGACCAGTCCGCTGCGTTCTTGGAGTCGCTGTGTGTCTCTTGAAGTAGAGCCACATCAACATGATTCTGTTTTAAAAGTTCGTATAGTTTGGCTCTTTTTTCACATGTTCTTGCCCCATTAATATTTAAACTCGCAATATTTACTTCACTCATTAAAAAGTGTGTAGATAAAAAGACATTATATAAAAAATATATAGTCTTATATAAAAGAAAACATACCAGTGTCCAGCACAGAGGAAAGAACATTCTAGAATTCCTCTTCAGCGAGTTCCTTGTTTATTTTGGTAATCCATTTTTTCAGTCTAAAGATTTCAAGTTCAGCGAAAAGTTTTTGTTTCTTGTAATATTTGACGTCATGGACGAACTGCCTCTTGCTTGAGAAGTGGTCTTCTATTTTGATTTTTGACCCCCCTTTCGTCTTTTCTAAAAAAACATGTATGGATTCCTCGCTGTAGACGACTGGCATTCTTTCTTCCTCTGCGGTGAGGAGCAGCACAGAGTCTGAGATGTACCCATCACTGTCTGACTCCGGTTCGGGGTCTTTTTTGGGGAGTTTTTTTCCTCCTCCTTTCCGGTCTTTTTTCCTTTTTGGTGCCTTGAAGGAGGGCTCCTCTTCCATCTCTATGTCCGCCTCGTCCCCTTGTGACAGTGCGGCTGATGCTTCCATTTGACGGCTCCTCGCCCTTGTACCCATCGCTGAGAGCACAGGTAGCTCCAGCGCTGCACCCGAACCCTCTGTGACCTTATCGGCAGTGTTCGGCCTCTCCAGTGCCGGCTGGGTCACGTTGGGTTCCTCTCGGTCCGGTTTGGCCGAGCTCGTTGTTTCTGGTGTCGATGTCACTCCAGTTGACTCTTGGACTGCAGGCTGGGCTTGGGGTTCGGTCTCCTCTGGCTCTGGGTCAGCAGCATTGCCGGGTCCCTCAGCAGACGGCCGAGCTGTAGTCGCAGGGGGAGCGGCCTCGCCCGGCACGGTCGCGTCGTGACCCGCTCGCTCAGAAGCACCAGGATCGCTCTGTCTTTCGGGACAAGCATGGACCAGATGTCACATTGCACCACATTTAAAACATTTTATATCAGTGTCTGAGGAGGCGAAGATACTGTAATCAAAGTTTTCAACCCTGAATTTAAAAACAGCATTTAGCTCTTCTACACCCTCTTTAAAGATCATAAAAACAAGTCTCCTAAAAGACACCAGGTGTCTGGAGAGTCTGGACAGTTCTGTAGCGATGACACTATCAGGTATGAAGGGAGGGACGTTGGACAGAACTATTTTCTTGGCTGGGGAGCTCAGGGGAGAAACCCGGATGTGCTCGTTATTAACACTGATACCGTTCTGTACAAGTTTAGCCGCTTTATCAACACTATTAACAAACGTGACCACAGCGCTGTTCATGCGGGAAGCAGAGACGATGTTCTCATGTCCCACCACATCACCAACCGCTAACACACACTCCTCTAAACTCGCCGCGCGCACACCACGCGCACACCACGTGACACCGCGCCGGCAAGTTAAACTTTCAAACCGCTGTGTGTTCTGAGCCGCCATGCTCCAGCAACACACACGCGCACACACACTCATTCAGTCGCGCGTGCACGCACACACATACGCAAAAAAGGATGTATATAGGAAAAGATGTTATAACTGGCGAAAAATAGCTAAATGAAAATTGGCAAAACGCCAATCGCTCTCACGCGCTCTACACGCCACACTCGCTTCCCTGCCGCACCGCGCATGCGCAGAGAGAGAGAGGCGTCTCCATTGGTTGATACAGCAGGTCTTCAGCTCTGTGAATTTTATGTCCTGTCCTGTCTTTTCTGTCACACTCATCCTGTTCTGTCCTCACTTGTCTTGTGCTGTCCTGTCCTGTCCTGTTGTTATACCCTGTCTTATCCTGCCTTGTCTTGTCCTGTCCTATCTTGCTGTGTCTCTTCCTGTCCTTTCTTGTTTTTTCATGCCTTGCCCTGTCTTGCTGTCCCATCCTTTTGTGTCATGTCCCAATATCCTGTATTGTATTTTCTCGTCCTGTGCTGTGCTTTTCTGTCTCTTTCTTGTCCTGTCTTGTCCTTGTTTTATCCTGCCTTGCCCTGTCCTGTCCTGCCCTGTACTTGTATTTGTGGCTCTTTATCACTCTATCCTGAGCAGTCTGTGTGTGTCTGTGTGTGTCTGTGTGCATGTTTCCTAGATTTCCTAGATTTCCTAGGACTTCAGCTACTCACAACAGTTCCACACACACACACACACACACACACACACACAGACACACACACACACACA
>QNUK01001586.1:30872-41672 GCA_013621035.1 Clarias magur | reverse complement strand
GGAGGCTCAGGTAGACTGTAGGAGATTCCAGTCCTGAGCTATCGAACAACTGAAGTCACAGGTCCCCAGAGCATCAATCGATGATAGGACAGTCTTCATGGAAACCATCCACAGCCACCAAGCGCATCCAGGCAGACCACACGGGCATCCATGTGACGGGATCTCCAACCAGAAGCAGGACTCCAGGACGGGTTAGACGGCTTCAGAGGGCAGAGGGGTCTGGATCACTGGCAACTCAGGAGCGAACATGTATAGCTCGACAGAGAGACAGAGAGAGGGAAAGGAGAGAGGGAGAGAGAGGAGAGAGCAGAAAAGGAGAGAACAGAAAAAAAAGAGAGATGGCAGTTAGGTCTGGTCACAGTAAACATGTATAAGGTGAATGTATATTAGTGCAAAGTGCAAGCAGGGACTCCGGCAGGACTAACTATAACAGCATAACTAAAAGGGAGAGCCAGAAGGAAACACAAACATGAGGGCTCCCTGAGATGTAAAGCAACCAATCACCTCACCGTCAACAAACCTGAGTGAACAATGAGAGTGGGGAGGACAGCATCTAAACATAGCAGTTCACCAGAATACTCTACGTCCATGAGTCCCCCAGATCTGCTCCTACACACACACACACACACACATGTGGAGGATCTATTCTGATGATGGTGATAATGATTGTTGTTGTTTCCATGGTAACAGTTACAGGAAAGACCAAAAAGAGCAAAAACAGAAAGATGCAATAAGAGAGAACAGAGGAGCACTCAGCACTTTACTCTCTCTCACACACACACTCACACACACACACACACACACACACACACACACACACACACACACACACACACACACACACACACACACACACACACTCAGACACACACACACACACACACACACAAACACACAGACACACACTGTACTCTCTCTCTCTCTCACACACACACACAGACACACAGACACACACACACACACACACACACACACACACACACACACACACACACACACACACTCAGACACACTCAGACACACACTCACACACAAACACACACTGTACTCTCTCTCTCTCTCTCTCACACACACACAGACACACACACACCCTTTAGACAACAAAATGATTTAATCCTCCAAGTTACACTGTGTGTATGTCTGTGTGTGTGTGTGTGTGTGTGTGTGTGTGTGTACACAGTGTGTGTAATGTATAGGGCTACTGTATATAATCTGCACAATACAGGAGATTTTCACTTTCCAGAAAATCTACAAGCAAAAACTAAAATTTGAGACAAAGAGTGAGAGCATGAGACAGGTAGGGAAGGAGAGAGTGAGACAGGTCAGGAGATATATATATATATATACATACATACAGAGAGAGAGAGAGAGAGGTCATTAGAGAGTGAGACAGGTCAGGAGATATATATATATATATGTGTGTGAGACAGGTCAGGAGAGAGTGAGACAGGTCAGGAGAGAGAGCGGGTCAATGACAAACCTGAATTTAAATCTTGGTGTTTTTATAAACATTATGTTTAGTTGTTCATGTTGATTATTTTTATATTTAATAGATTTATTAATAATGCATTATTTTACTTAGACATTATTATAAAGCTAACACTTATTTCTCACCATTTTATCTTGAATCAGTACATTAATAATTTACATTAATAACTTACATGAACAGTTTTTGTGCTTTTTGAAGATACTGTGTGATGTAAAAATGAAGATTAAATAGTTTACTGAGTTTCATTTTCCTCTTTTTGAGAAAAGCTTTGGACTGGAAGGTGCTGTTCTGTTCGGAGGTATCGGCTTAGCCTAAAGAATGTAAATGTAATAAACTCCTGGTGAAGTGTGTACCTGACTGTGGCAGGCTGTATCTTTTGTCTCTGAGATGCTGCACGTTCCCCGGCCGGCGTGTGTCCTCGCACACGAACAACTTTTTACTTCCGCTTTTTTTGTTCTTGCTTTTCCCCCCTAATTTTTCTATTTCTGCATTATCATTTTGATTTTTCTTGTTGCTAGGCAACAACCTTACCTTTAACCCTCCCTCAAATTGTGCTGATGTTTCAGAACATTTTAAATTGAAGAACTTTTATGGATCATGCTTTCGCTGTGTATGTAAAGAACATGAGATACAGTTCTGCATCAATAACCTGCTGCTTTAAATAACGTCTCTAACTTCTGCTTTTATCCACAGGATTACTCCCTGGCAGAGGAATTATTAGCTTTTACACTTTATTCAGTTTATTCATGTCATGTGAGACATTTTGAATAATATTTGACTAAAACTATAATATATTTAAATGTAAATGTTTTATAATGTCATTGACCCATACAGTGTATATATAGTCCAGAACCTTATAGAGAGTGAGACAGATCAGTAGAGAGAGACAGACGGAGAGAAAGAGTGCATTAGTAAGGTTTTGCTAAAGATGCTTTAAATTATTCGTTTATAACCTCATTTATTCTTGAGTTATTGGGGGGGGGGTCTGTCTGTCTGTCTGTCTGTCTGTCTGTCTGTCTGTCGGTCTGTCTGTATACTTTTGGGGACTGAGAGTGTGTTTTGTATATTCTAAACACTCTCATGTTGTATTTCTGTACATAAACACTATATACTATATACTGTAGAATCAGGGCATACACACACACACACACACACACATACACAAGCTCAAACATACACACACATATACATTCATATACAGACATACAGACACATACATCAAAATGAACACACACACACACACACACACACAGATATACAGTGAACAGTTTGATAGCAGAATGTCGGCATTATTATTAGTAGTGGTATTCTTTTTTTTTCTCACACACACAGAAGGTTGAACATTACTTTAAGTCCACTACACATGCTTGTTTTAGAAGCTTTGATGTCCATGTTTTAGGCGGACCTCATCACAGTTCACACACAGTTCAGCCGCAGTTCACATCGCTTTTTTCTGTCACATTTTCTGAGCTAAATGTGTTTAATGGAGTTTAGGAGAATGTTGAAGCCCAGAAATGGAGGTTTAGGTTTAGGTTGAGCGCCTGCAGTCACACCAGCCGTAATGAAAGCCAGGTGTACTTTTGTGTGAACATCAGGTTCTAAACTTAACAGCGCTGTGTGTGAGACTGCGGTGTAAACGCTGGAGTTAGTGGAGGTCTTCCCTCTTGCTCCTGCGTTTGTTCACTCTGGCTTTGCCGTGTTTGGACGGTATGATGCTCTTACATATTTTTTAAATATTTCAAATTAAGCAGAGGAATAAAGTTAACAACACTTAGACATGTGAGCGATGTGTGTACAAGGACATGCTATACATGCTATGCTGTGTGTTGAGAGTGTGTGAGCTGTCATCATGTACTGCAGTGAAGCTGAAGCTGGAGGAGGACGAGGCTGCAGCTGCGGTAAACTGACGGGGTCGGAATGTTTATAACGTCCCTCATGATCTTTAACTATTTCGTTCATTTAAAAGGTTTTGTGTGAAACCAAAGTCAACAACTCAACAAACTTATTATTGACACTAAATCACATTCATCCCTAAATAAGCACAAACACAAGTGTGACACTGCTGGAGGTGGAGTTATTGTGTAGTTACACAAAAGTCACACTGATGTAACCAAAACAAGTTTAACATAATGTTTAGACATCTGTGTTTTAGTGCAAAATATTCGCAGTTAGCACTCAGTTAAATATCAGTTTGGAATTCCTCTTTCTTCATTAAAAAGTGTTTTTCTCAATATTGGAATAGAGGATTTATCTCATTCTGCTGTTAAATTGTTCATATGCACAAACTGACAACCACCTACATAAACAACCACACGCTTACATACATACAGTACATACATACACATGCATACAAACAAATATGCACACTACAGACACACACAAACACACACATGCAGTGTGTGCTGAAAAGTGTACTGAAGGTCTCTGTACATTAAATTATACTGAAACATTAAAGACATTTTCTCAAACTGTGTGAATGTGTTTGCTTCATCTACATGCACTACTCCCAATCCCTAATCCACTACTGCCAATCCCTAATCCACTACTCCCAATCCCTAATCCACTACTGCCAATCCCTAATCCACTACTCCCAATCCCTAATCCACTACCCCTAATCTATAATCCACTACTCCCAATCCCTAATCCACTACCCCTAATCTATAATCCACTACTCCCAATCCCTAATCCACTACCCCTAATCTATAATCCACTACTCCCAATCCCTAATCCACTACCCCTAATCTATAATCCACTACTGCCAATCCCTAATCCACTACTCCCAATCCCTAATCCACTACTGCCAATCCCTAATCCACTACTCCCAATCCCTAATCCACTACCCCTAATCTATAATCCACTACTCCCAATCCCTAATCCACTACCCCTAATCTATAATCCACTACTCCCAATCCCTAATCCACTACCCCTAATCTATAATCCACTACTGCCAATCCCTAATCCACTACTCCCAATCCCTAATCCACTACTGCCAATCCCTAATCCACTACTCCCAATCCCTAATCCACTACCCCTAATCTATAATCCACTACCCCTAATCCCCAATCCACTACTCCTAATATATAATCCACTACTCCTAATCTATAATTCACTACCCCTAATCTATATCCCTAATCCCTAATCCACTACCCCTAATCTATAATTCACTACTCCTAATCTATAATCCACTACCCCTAATCCCCAATCCACTACTCCTAATATATAATCCACTACTCCTAATCTATAATTCACTACTCCTAATCTATAATCCACTACCCCTAATCTATAATCCACTACCCCTAATCCCCAATCCACTACTCCTAATATATAATCCACTACTCCTAATCTATAATTCACTACTCCTAATATATAATCCACTATCCCTAATCCACTACTCCTAATCCCCAATCCACTACTCCCAATCCCTAACCCACTACTCCTAATCTATAATCCACTACTCCTAATATATAATCCACTACTCCTAATATATAATCCACTATCCCTAATCCCTAATCCACAACCCCTAATCTATAATCCACTACCCCTAATCCACAACCCCTAATCCACTACCCCTAATCCACTACTCCTAATCCACTACCCCTAATCCACTACCCCTAATATATAATCCACTACCCCTAATCCCTAATACACTACCCCAATCCCTAATCCACTACTCATAATCTATAATCCAGTACCCCTAATCCCTAATCCACTACCCCTAATCCCCAATTTACTACTCCCAATCCCTAATCCATTACTCCTAATCCCCAATACACTACCCCTAATCCACTACTCCTAATCCACTACCCCTAATATATAATCCACTACCCCTAATCCCTAATACACTACCCCAATCCCTAATCCACTACTCATAATCTATAATCCAGTACCCCTAATCCCTAATCCACTACCCCTAATCCCCAATTTACTACTCCCAATCCCTAATCCATTACTCCTAATCCCCAATACACTACCCCTAATCCACTACTCCTAATCCACTACCCCTAATATATAATCCACTACCCCTAATCCCTAATACACTACCCCAATCCCTAATCCACTACTCATAATCTATAATCCAGTACCCCTAATCCCTAATCCACTACCCCTAATCCCCAATTTACTACTCCCAATCCCTAATCCATTACTCCTAATCCCCAATACACTACCCCTAATCCACTACTCCTAATCCACTACCCCTAATATATAATCCACTACCCCTAATCCCTAATACACTACCCCAATCCCTAATCCACTACTCATAATCTATAATCCAGTACCCCTAATCCCTAATCCACTACCCCTAATCCCCAATTTACTACTCCCAATCCCTAATCCATTACTCCTAATCCCCAATACACTACCCCTAATCTATAATCCACTACTCCTAGTCCCTAATACACTACTCTTAATCCCTAATACACTACCCCAATCCCTAATCCACTACTTCTAATCCCTAATCCCTAATACACTCCTCATATCCCTAATCCACTACTTCTAATATACTACTCCAGTCCCTAATTCACCACTCCTAACCCCTAATCCACTACTCCTAACATCTAATACACTACTCTTAATCTCAAATACACTACTCCCAATCCATAATACACTACTCCTAATTTCTAATCCACTACTCCCAATCCCTAATCCACTAGCGTATCAGCGTACTGTGGCGTATCAGAAGACTGACTAGATATGTGGGAGCTAAACCGTTTAAAGCCTTGTATGTAAGTAAAAGTATTTTGTAATTAATTCTAAACTGAACAGGTAGCCAGTGCAAGGATGATAATATTGGGGTTATATGATCATATTTTCTGGACCTAGTGAGAACCCCGGCGGCTGCATTTTGGACTAACTGTCTGTTAGTTAACTAGTTAACTGTTAGTTAGTTAACTGTCTAGTTAGTTAACTGTCTGTTTCTAGACACATCTCTAGAACAACTGTTAAGAGGAGACTGTGTGAATCAGGCCTTCATGCTAGAAGATCTGCTAGGAAACCACTGCTAAGGACAGGCAACAAGCAGAAGAGACGCGTTTGGGCTGAAAGAAAGAAACACAAGAAAGAACACAAGAAAGTAAACTCGCTGAATGAGAAGGGTGTCCAAACTTTTGCTCTGTACTGTATATCGTTGCTGTTGGAGATCAGAGTAATAATTAGAGATGTCATGTGGATCAGATCCTGAGTGCTGAGCCAACAGTTAAGGCCTCACCACCACAAGATCTTTCCTCAAGTACTGATCAGAATGTTGTTGTGGATAAGATGCTTAATGTTAATATTTCCACCCAGAGCCCATCTACTATGCAGGCTACACCAGGACACTTGGATCTACTTTCAGTAGCATATTAATACCTCCTAAGTATTGTTGGGGCATTAATTCTGCTGCACTGCTATGGGAAGTGATACGTGTTGTTTCTGTGCAACTGATAGAAACAAATGAACTACCGGCACAATCACAACACCGACCCCTATCCCCCTACCCCAATCACTAAACACCCGCAATATACAGTGTCAAAGGAGCTTTCTGCCAGCAGAGGGCAGTGTGTACTTTCCAAATACACACACACAGTTTTCTTTATAATTACTGTACCACACTACGTATGCTGGAAAGAATGTGTGTGTGTGTGTGTGTGTGTGTGTGTGTGTGTGTGTGTAATTTGATGTATGCTCCTCTTTATCACCTCTGACCCTGCCACACACATGAAGCGTCTCCTAAAATGCAGATTAGGTTTGCATTCCATCTAAACCTTAGAGTTTGAGAATCAATTTTCACACACATATTCACACACACACACTCACACACGCACGCACACACCTTCAGAAACCTTCAAATGTTAGAGCGTATTTTAAACTCACATGTAAAATACCAAAACCCACCCAGACAGCAGGACACGTGTGTGTGTGTGTGTGTGTGTGTGTGGGTCAGACGGTCCTGTTCTGTTAATGCAGTTTCTAAAAACACTAAACAGGAACCATGTGGTTCTCATTCAGGAGAGTTCTAGGAGCACAAAGTTCCCCATGTGTCCCGCTAATGAGAAACACACTGAGTGTTACTGTGAGACAAAATCTCCTTTAGAACTGCGTTTGTGTGTGTGAGTCTCTGATTCTGAACTACAGTTTAGTGGGCCATCCTTATGCCTGGTCCACACACACACACACACACACACAGTATAACAGATATAGAGGCCACGCCCTGGTACATCGCGCACTCGGCACACTGCAGCTCGCCCCCAGACTTTACTGAATGGGTGCGGAGGAGATGGCGAGAGCTCCGAGTGTGTAAGTGTGAGTGTGTGTTCAGTAGCAAGGGCGGGTCACGCGTCTCCACTCCGCCCCTCCTGACCGAAGTGCAGCTCCGTTAGTGAGTGTCACTGAGACTCACCTCGGGGTGTGTTTATTTCTGTCTCACAGCAGGAGTGCTGTTACTCTGCGCTTACGTTTGTATTGTTGTATTAAACTCTGCTGAGGATGAGGACGGAGCGCGCTCAGGGACAGCCTGTCACCAGAGTCGCAGCAGCAGGTTTTACACAGGGAATAAAACTGTCTTCATCTGTTTTATTTCATCTCAGTTTTAATAAAAGTCTCACGTGTGGCTCTGACTTACAGGTGACCTCTGACCTCTTCTTCGTAGTACTGAGATATAACTTGTGTACCACCGTGCAGCCTAAAAATACACAGAGATCATTTTTGGTCCATATCGTCCACCCCTAATACAGACACGCGCACACACACACACACACACACACACACACACACACACACACACACACACACACGTGCACTATTCAATTAAGGTAATAGGAAGAAACCTTGAGAGGAACCAGACTCACCAGGGAAACCATCCAAAGGAGAAGAGAAGAGGAGATAACAGTCAGGTCTGGTCACAGTCAAACATGTATAAGGTGAATGTATATTTATTCCAGAGTGCAAGCAGGGACTCCGACAGGACTAACTATGATGTCATCACTAAAAGGGGAGGAGCCAGAAGGAAACACAGACATGAGGGGGAACTGAGATGTAAAGCAACCAATCACCTGACCGTCAACAAACCTGAGTGAACAATGAGAGTGGGGAGGACAGCATCTAAACATAGCAGTTCACCAGAATACTCTACGTCCATGAGTCCCCCAGATCTGGGGTCCGATCTTCGTACGTCGCTAACTCAGTTATCAGGATGTGATTGTTGTGGATTTGTCCTGATCTTGGATTGTTTCGTTCTTCGAAGCGAATCTCGCGCTTGCTGTCATAGCAACATGTCCGTAAGCTTAAAGCTGCTCGGGAGCAGGTTTATTTCATGTAAACAGGATTTAGTCTGCACTCCTGGCGGGTTATGATTGGCTGAAATGGCGAGATCACATCTGATTGGTTAAAGAGCATGACTGACTGACGCGGACTGACTCACGTGGGAAAAGAAAAGTATCTTACATGAATATATGGATGGATGTATTTAAACATAAATACAGTGTATGTGTACATGTGTGTGTGTCTGTGGTCATCATTCGTGTGTTAATCTCCATGTGTGTCTAATCATATGTAACATTCTGTCCCCCGATTGCGTCTATATAAGTGGAGATGATTTTCTCAAATCTGTCTCAGTCATGTCTTGTCCGTTTATGAGAGCGAGCGGTTACTGAAGGTGTGAGGATTATACACAGAGTTTTTCACATTCCTGGTGTATTGTGTGATAGACAGGATCCTTTAGCACAGCATGACGATATACTTCTTACTGTACTGCTTCTTCTACTCCACTTTTACACTGTAAACCCGATTAAGTTGGATAAACTCTAAATACTTAAGATCATCAGTTACATCAATTTTAAAAAGTAATGATGTTTCCAATTTTAAGTAAACAGAACGATCAATACTTGAGTTTGTTGAACTTGTTTCAAATAAAGTAAATTCAGTCCAGCGCGGGAATCAAACCCGAGTCTTTCACATGGCAGGCGAGACACATAAGCACTGAGCCACCAGAGCGCTTTAGATTTAAACTGCTGGAACTTTGAGGTGACACTTAGTGTTACTGTTACTTAAGTACTTATGATTACTTAAATTATCACATTTGTTCAGCTAACTTTAAATTAATACAAATAGGATTTGAGATATATATATATATATATACATACACACACACACACACACACACACACACACATATATAACATGTAACACGGGCAGCACTTACGTATTTAATACATTTATTTTAAATGATCTTTATTAAAGTTTGAAATTCTCAATAACCCTTTAATAAAAGCTTTTGCTCCGCTTGAGTAATAAATTAAGCTGCTCTTTTGGCATTTCGTCACCCAATCGCAGGGCTTGTGATCAGTGTTTCTACTGTCGATGCAAATCGCCTTTTAAACAAACGCAGGGACACGCAATAATCCTAGACGACTCAATCCAGCGATACTAATCATCAACAACAGGTGAAGAACCGAATTAGCCGCATCGTACGAAGAACGCACCCCATCTCCTTTACCTAAGGCTAATCTATTTACAAACATGCTGCGCTAAATACAGAGGTGGAAAGGGGACTAAAATTTTGTACTCAAGTAAAAGTACTGTTAGTTCAGTGACATTTTACGGAAGTACAAGTAAAGTTACCATTATACAAATCTATGCAAGTAAAAGTAAAAAGTAGCTCATAAATATTAATCAGAGTAAACGTTACTGAGTAAAAAATCTTTAACAGCGTATTGGGGGGGGGGGGGGTTGGGGTGGGATGAGGCCTTCTAGTGTAGTTCAAAGTTCAAAAAAGATGAGCAGATATAAATCTCACACTAGTTGTTTTTAACTGAAGGAACACCTTTACATAATAAAGCTGTTGTCTTTTTTGTGCTTGAAAATCAAAGTTGTCACTTAAACATGGCGTCACGTCCCAGTCTAGTGTCGCCGAACAGCAAGAGAACGGTTCAGGGTTCTGTTATAAACTGTATGGAAATGGTGGGATATGGCAGAAAGAACCAGATCCAGTCATTAACTGATGAAATAATGAGCTTTGTATTGCTTTACACACACACACACACACACACACACACACACACACCTTCCCCGAGTCCCTAAACCAAAAACAGTGAATAAATTCCCTCTTCCCAAAATAAATGGCACCCCGCCCCTACTACTGCTGAGTGCACAAACATACAGTGAAATTATCTACAAATATATACAAAAAGCCCAAAGCAAAGCGGCAAAGCGATAATCAAAGTCACTGGAGGCAAAAAGTCAAAACCAGAAACCACAAGCAAACACCAAACCGCCAGAATCACAATCTCTCTCCTCTTTCCCGCGTCGCTCTCCGGTTTCTATCTGGCGGCGCGGGT
>QNUK01001586.1:18372-25872 GCA_013621035.1 Clarias magur | reverse complement strand
ATATCACTTTTAACATTTGACATTGTCGCAAAGCAGCTTTACACAATCAAAAGAAATTAAGTTTGTATGCAATGTGTGTGAATCAGAATGATCAGATGGTCCCTGATGAACGAGTCGAGGGCGACGGTGCTGAGGGAAAAACTCCCTGAGATGGTGAGAGGAAGAAACCTTGAGAGGAACCAGACTCACCAGGGAACCCATCCTCATCTGGGTGATAACGGAGAGCAGGGATTGATCTGCACTCATACTGTGTGTTAGGAGGCTGCAAGTTAAGTAGAACAGGAGACGTGTTAAAATTAAATGGAGTCCAGTTTGTTCCTGGCAGCTCAGGTAGACTGTAGGAAACTCCAGTCCTGAGCTATCGAACAACTGAAGTCACAGGTCCCCAGAGGACAGCTGTCTGTATCAGCCGAGGACAGGAGCATCTTTATGGTGAAGTGGAACCGTCCCCAGTCACCACACATGCTAAATAAATAGGTCTTTAGCCTACACTTAAACACTGAGTCTAGAACATTTTTGATCGAAGTATCGTGGCGGATCGTAAGACACTAACAGTTCACTCAGATACTGCGGCGCGAGACCATTTAGTGCTTTATACGTCAAAAGTAGTATCTTAAAATCAATGTGAAATTTCACAGGGAGCCAATGCAGTGTAGATAAGATAGGGGTGATGTGCTCGTATCTTCTGGTTCTAGTGAGGACTCTCGCTGCTGCATTCTGAACTAACTGAAGCTTGTTTATACACCTAGTTGAACAACCAGACAGTAAGGCGTTACAATAGTCCAACCTAGAGGTGATAAAAGCATCAACTAGTTTTTCTGCATCATTTAGTGACCATATGTTTCTTATCTTGGCAATATTTCTAAGGTGAAAGAAAGCTGTCCTGGTGATATTATCTACATGAGCTTCAAACGAAAGGCTGGAATCTATAATCACACCGAGGTCTTTTAGTGTTGCACTTGATGGAACAGAAAGGCATCTAAAGTTACAGTCTGATCAGAAAGCTTACTTCTAGCTACTTGTGGTCCTATGACTAGAACTTCTGCCTTATCAGGATTAAGCAGAAGAAAATGAATTAACATCCAATCTCGTATGTCCTGCACACACTGCTCAATTTTAGCAAACTGGTTTTTCTCATCTGGTTTTGCTGAGACGTATAACTGAGTGTCATCAGCATAACAATGAAAACTAATATCATGCTTACGGATTATGTTGCCCAGAGGAAGCATGTAAAGGGAAAACAGCAGTGGGCCTAAAACTGAGCCCTGTGGAACACCAAACTCCACTTGAGAACATGAGGAATGGTCACCATCTAAATCTACAAACTGATAACGATCAGTCAAATAGGATCTGAGCCACAAGAGGGCAGTTCCCTTAATTCCTACTACCTTTTCTAATCTGTGAAGGAGAATACTATGATCAATGGTGTCAAAAGCTGCACTGAGGTCCAGTAACACAAGTATAGTGACGCAACCCTGATCAGAGGCCCATAGGAGGTCGTTTACTACTTTAACAAGTGCTGTCTCCGTGCTGTGATGAGGCCTAAATCCTGACTGATACACTTCATTTATGCTATTTCTGTGTAGATGTGAACATAGCTGCTGTGATACTACCTTTTCCAAAATCTTGGAGATAAACGGAAGGTTTGATATCGGCCTGTAATTAGAAAGCAGACAGGGGTCAAGGTCGGGTTTCTTGATTAATGGTTTAATAACAGCTAATTTAAAGGATTTGGGGACGTACCCACTACATTTTCCTTTTAACTGGAGCGATATTATCTAAGCTATAACGAAGTGCTGACTCTAGATATTCATTCGCCTGTTCGAGTTCTGTGAAGTCAGATGGCGATCCAATTAAAGTAGATAATTCTGGAAGATTATTGATAAAGCTCTGTGCGGTATTTGATGTAAATGTACGTTTAAGGTGGAAGCGCGGTGCTGTGCGTACATTATTACTATAACACGCTTTAATCGAGACAAGGTAGTGATCTGAGATAACTTCAGACTGTGGAATTGTGGGTATATTTCCTATACTTAATCCGAAGAATAATATTAAATCTAAAGTGTGAGCTGCTTTATGAGTGGGTCCTACTACACACTGATTTACTCCTACTGAGTCCAGTATGGACAAGAATGCTGTTCTCAGAGGGTCTTCTGGATTCTCAAAATGAATATTAAAGTCTCCAGCAATTAACGCTTTATCTACAGAAACAACAAGGTTTGAGAGGAAATCTGCAAATTCGCAGAGAAACTCCGAGTACGGCCCAGGGGGTCTGTAAATGATGATTAGCGGGATCGACTGAGCTGACTTTATGTTACTATAGAGAACTTCAAATGCATTAGATTTAAAACTGTGTTTTTGTACGAGAGACAGATTATGGTTATAAATAACTGCGACTCCTCCTCCTCTACCAGTTAGCCGAGGCTGGTGTATGTAGCTGTATCCAGGAGGACTCGCTTCATTTAGAGCCACATACTCGTCCTGTTTAATCCAGGTTTCTGTTGAACATAATATATCAAACTCCTGCTCTGTGATAGTTTCATTAACAATAACTGCTTTAGATGCGAGAGATCTAATATTTAACAGTCCTAGCTTCAGATCAGAGGTGCGGCTGCGCATTCAGTGTGGTCTGAGTTTGTGGTCTCTATGTTAATTAAATGACTAAAACAGACTTTCTGAGTCTTTCTAAATGTATGTTTATGTTTATCTCGGGGAACAGACACAGTCTCAATCTGATGAACCCTGAGTGACGACTCTATGCAGCTAGCAGACGGTTGGTTTAGCCTGTCTGTCTGCTCCCTGGCCTTGGCTCTGGATTGTCACCGATTAACTCGGCCTCTTCTGAGACTATGCGCTATACTACAAGAAATGAGAGCAGCACCTTCCCGAGTGGGATGGACACCGTCCCGCCCTAACAGGCCAGTTTTGCCCTCAAAGGTCTTCCAGTTGTCTATGAAGCCCACGTTGTTTTCGGAGCACCACCTGGACATCCAGCGGTTCAGCGACCATAACCTGCTGTAAGCTATGTCGCCACGTCTCATTGGGATGGGACCAGAGCAAACTACTTCTTCGGACATCGCCTTCGCTATTTTAAACACCTCTGTAAAGTTACTCTTACTAACCTCTGACTGACGAAGGCGTATATCGTTAGCTCCAGCATGTACCACTATCTTAGAGAACCTATGCTGACCTAGAGCCCTAAGATTACCTGCTATGTCCGGTGCTCTGGCTCCCGGGATACACCTGACCACTGCCGCTGGCGCCCCCTAAAGGCCGAGCTAATGTCACATGTCTCAGTATAGAGTCTCCTATAACCAGAGCTCTTTCAGGTTTCTCAGCGGGTGCATCACTGAGGAGAGCGAACCTGTTGGACACGTGAAGCGCAGAAGAGGTGTGCTCCGGTGGGCTAGCCTTAGCGTTAGCTTTGGCTGAACGAGTATGCCGCCGAGTCGTCACCCACTCGCCCCGCTGTGAGGCTCTACTGCCGGAGTCGGGGGATGATTATCTCCACCTGTGGCACCCAGACTTTCCACTACAGGATTACCGCTGCTCTCGCGCTCTCTAACCCTCTCTAAAGTCTGCACGCGCTCCTCTAATGCTACTATCTTCTCCGTCAGGGTGCTAACTAACACTTATCACAAATAAAATTATCACTAATGACGGAGGAAGAATGTCTAAACATCCTGCACTCCACACACTGAGCGAGCTGAATGGTCTCCATGAGTCACCTGAGTCAGAGTTTAGCTGTATGTTGATGGATTCCGCTTGTTGTTCTTAGATGAGGAGATACGCGCGTTCTCCGAAAAAAATGTACAAAGGCAAAATTCCGGTAGTAGTAGAATGGAAAACTAGTTAATATTGTTATTTAGTACACTGTAAAAAAAATGTCCCTGTTAAAAAACAGTAAAGAACTGGCAGCACGGTTACCTGCGAAGTTCAGTTAAATGACCTTTGTCTTACTGTTGGTGAAATTTACAGTTAAAGACTGTTTTTGCAAATACAGGATAATTGTGTTTGTTTGTGTGTGTGTGTGTGTGTGTCAATATACTGTACATAAATAAACATTCATATAAAAACAAACAGTATTACTATATATAAATGTACCCTTTGAAACAGTGACTTAAAATGTAAGAGAAGAAAGGCAGCTTAAAGTATTGTTTTTCACATCATGGCTTGATTTATTACACTTTTGAATAAACTTTGAAAAGGATAAATAAAGTCCTGAAATTTCAGCTATTTTTGCGGAAGAATTTGTTAACATAAATAAACATAAAATATTCCCCAAATCCGACAAAATGAATAAAAAAATGTTTCAGATGACTATCCAAGTCATCCAAGGTGTCCAATATATAAAGTGTGGACACAGAAATTTAGTGAAACACTTAAGCTATTTTTTAACATAAATATTTGTTCTTTAACAAAAAGACATAGTGTGCAAATAAATATATATGTGTACAATGTGTGGTCTGTGGTGTGTAGTACTCAAAGTCCCACTCAAAGTCCATCAGTTTTTTGAGCAAACTGGAGACACGAGGGTTCACAGGTTTCTCTGTAGCAAGAACAAGTCAATTATTTGATCAAGAACACTGTGCTTTTGAAGAGAGGATAAAACTCCAGCATTGAGATATGTCGGGCTGAATGATGTTTTTCAGTCTAGATTAAAGAGATCTCTTTGTACAATCACTGACATAACACATAATATACACGTATCATATTGTAGTCATGGCTGAAAAATGATCACAACAAATGAACACAGTCATTATTTTAACACTAAAATAAAAGAGTCCTGGATGAGGTTCTCTTCCAAGGTTTCCTCCGACAACTCACCCCAAGGGACATTTTATTTCCAGTCAATTTTGGCAACTTATTAGGGCTCAAACATTTGATAGGAAATTCCCTATTTATTCCCTGTTTATTAGAGCAAAGTGTTTAAATGAAACAGATATTCTGTAAAGCTGCTTTTAGAGTATGTGTATGTTAATAAGTCATATACTAATGAAATAATGAAATGTCAAGTGAATTGAATGTATAAATAAAGTATCTTACCTTTGAATAAATTCCGGTGTGCATGAAGCTTCTGGTTGGTATTGAAGATTGAAAGTGTAATAAGTAGAAAAAAGAGCTGCAAGTCCAGACAGGAAAGATGGTTGGATGCCTTAACAAAAGATGTGCTCGTCCAGACTAATCATCCAACTCTGGATGCTGCTTCCTGGTGTTTCACCTGAAAGTTTGAAATAAAAAATAATAATAATAAAAAAATTTAAAAAACATTTTAGCATCGGCATAACATTAATTTGACATTTGCAGATTACAAATCAAATTAATGAAAGAAAAACAAAAATATTTTAACAGTGCTGATCAGGACAGACCACTAAGTAAAACTGTGTATAAAATTAGAACTCTTAAATGGTTAACTTGTCCAAATTAAGCCATCATTTATTAACCTGTTGTTTTGCTAAGTCTCCATAGGTTATTTTCTTGTGTGTGTGTGTGTGTGTGTCTATTATATATATAAACTTGGCTTGCTTTCGTTCATGTAAGGGCAGTCAACAGTGACCAGCATCAGGGTTTTGAAAAAGAAAAAAAAGCTGTAAACTCAAACCAACCTGAAAGTAACGATCAAAGCTTGACAGTCGTAAAATCTATCTCGGAACACATGTACATCATGCTTTTCCAAATGTACAATCACAACAACAACGAAAAACCCACCTCAGAGTAAAGATAGCCTGACGTTACTGTAATATTAAAACATGTTTACTTAACTTCACAATCGCAATGACACAACATTTTTTCCCCTCAACTCTGGAGGTTCCATGGATTCTCTGCACAAAAAAAAGGTTTTGTTAATGATTTTGTGCGAAACTCACAACAGTGTGAAGACGGTTAAAAGTCCACTTGTGCTCTGTGTAGTTTACAAAAAATACTGGCTAGTAATGTTTTCCCCCTTCTGGTCTTAAATAGAGTTAAATGCCGTTATATTTTGTCTATAAAACATACAAAAACGTCTGCTTTTAAAAATAACAGGAATATAAGACATTCCGCAGTAAATTAACAGCAATTTCTGATTGATGCAAAAGAAAAAAAAGAAAAAGAACATAAAAATAACCAAACAAGCACAACCATCAGAGTTTCTCACTGAAGGAGAAAATGACATATATTTTCAGTTTCAGTATACACAATACAGTCGCTGAAGCACATTTAATGCATTTTGTTTATGATATCGTGCAAAACTCACCTAAGAAAAGTATGAGGCCGGTGAAAAATCCACATGTGTTCAGTGTATTGTACAAAAAATACTGGATGGTAATGATTTTTCCTTCGGGTTTTAAATACAGTTATATGCCGTTAGACTTTGTCGATAAAACGAACAAAAACAGAAATGAACTGCTTTTAAACATAACAGGAATCTACTGCTGACATTCCGCCTAAATGAACAGCAATTTCTTAGAGAGTATAAACGGAAAAAGTCAGTATCATTTAAACGCTGATACAAACAAACGAGGAACTAACATTACGAAGCTGCGTCACCAAGCTCCAAGAACCGTTCTGTAGTATTTACATAGTGACGTATTAGAACCGGGGTACCAAAATTTATGCAGAACGAGCCTGTGTGGGAGAACATTCTGACCTGCAGGAGCCACAGCTGAGTCTTCCGGCTCAACCTTCAGCTCTCAGTACAGTTTCACTCTCAGGGGGGAAACTGCAGCCTGAAGGGGGCGCTCTCTCGCTCTCTCTCTCATCACATGACGCTTAATACACAACAACACACACACACACACACACAACAACACACACACACAATGATTCCTAATGGACTAGTGAAACTCAGACGCCCCCCCCCCCGCCACCACACACACACACACACACACACGCACACTTTGCATATAAACAAAGAATTCTCTCCATACACACACACACACACACACACACACACACAAACATCTGACGAAAAAGAGACAAAAAACACACACCCTGCTAACAACAGTTTCACTAGCAGTACACAAAACTTATACACACACACACACACACACACAGACACACACACACAGACACCATTAAAACCGTTCTCTTCACCCCCAGTTACCTGACGCTGATGTGAAGCAGTGCATTGTGGGTATTATGTTATGAAACAAGAAAAACATAATAATAAAAATAATGGGCATGTCAGTGTGTGTTTCAGAATATTAAATAAGTGCTTTACACACACACAGACACACCCACACACACATACACACACACACACACACACAAAGTGTATATTATTACTGTGTGTTCGTGTTTAAATGTGTAAATGATATGTTAAAATTCAAATTCAAATTTTATTTGTCACATACACAGTCATACACAGTACGATATGCAGTGAAATGCTTATATAAACCAACTGAGTAAAGTACAATCAACTGTGACTCTCTCTCTCTCTCTCTCTCTCTCACACACACACACACACACACACACACACACACACACTGAAAGGTAGATAGAAACGTGTCCATTTAGTAC
>QNUK01001586.1:10872-13372 GCA_013621035.1 Clarias magur | reverse complement strand
TAAATGGTATTTATGGAGGATGATTACCAATATGTATTTACATCAACATTATAAAACAAAATAATATGATAATTCTTGACAAACTTTTGATAAGTTCCTGCCTGTGTGTGTGTGTGTCTGTGTGTGTGTGTGTGTGTGTTACTGTAATACACTGCAGCGTTTTGTGTATAAATAATAATTGGCATCGCGGTTTAGATTGTTGTGTGATTAATCGTGCGGCTCTCATCGAGTTCTACACTTAAATGTGTAACAAACAAAAGAAACACATTTATTACAATCCTACTCACATGTAACCCAGTGTGTGTGTGTATGCGTGTGTGTGTGTGTGTGTGTGTGTGTGTGTGTGTGTGTGTGCGTGTGTATATATACACTGAGTTTAAAATTTATAAATGAATATTGTGCTTATTTTTCAGGAGTTATAAACATTTCTTAGTGTGCGTGTGTGTGTGTGTGTGTGTGTGTGTGTGTGTGTGTGTTAGCAAAGATTAGCAAAACTTTCCTTAATGAAAACAATCTGTGACACTCGTGTGAGAGACAGATGTGTGAAGTGAACACTTATGAGCTCCCGTCCTCATAAATACTAATAACACACACACATATACACACACACACACACACACACACACACACAGACTCCCCTGCAGTAAAGACGAATGGCGCGCTGGTGGTTTTGGTACTCAGGACACGTGTGTGATTTATGGTGTGATTTTTTTTTTTTACGTCAACATTAAAGCAAGTTCTTACAAGAACCTCATCGGAGTGTGTTTGTCTCCTAACACACACACACATGCACACACTCACACACACCCTTATTGGGACCATATGAGGAATTGTAAGTGCAGAGAAAGTGTAATAATCAGCGGTGAGTCCTGCGCTGCCCGAGCGTCACACCATAGCCTCCGTACTGAGCCCAAACACACACTCGCACACACTTAGTCATGACACAGCCATTACACACACACACACACACACACACACGCACACACACACATGAGCTGCAAGTGTGTGTGTGTGTGTGAGTTTAAGATAAACGTACAGCAGCAAAAACAGACTCAGAGATTTAATTTTCACTCTGTTATAAACGTTTTACTTAATAATAATAAAATTACAGGGAAAAAATCGGCTTTTAATAAAATAATATTTAACAAAATAAATAATTTTGTCAGTTTGTTTGTATATTGTTTCAGTAAATAACGTCATATAAATTAAGTAAATAATTAAGAGTCAGACTTTAATAAACAAACAGTCTGTTACTGCACTTCCATAGCTGTGTGTGTGTGTGTGTGTGTGTGTGTGTGTGTGTGTGTGTGTGCGTGTGTGTTTATGTGTGTAACCATAATCTAACACCTATTATCTATCACACACCGACTGGCGTTTACTGAGCTCACAAAAATCAAATAAACTTCTAATATTTTAATATTTTAATTTTTATTGTGAGTGTGTGTGTGTGTGTGTGTGTGTGTGTGTGTGTGTGTGTGTGTGAGGGAGTGTGTGTGTGAGTGAGTGAGGGGTTATTAGTGATGGACTGAATTATTTTTCAGATCCACAAAATAAATAAAATCCGTATTCTGTGTGTAGTTTATAGATCAGTTATAGCAGAAACTTTTACATTTAAACAACAGTCATGATGTTCAATAATTAAATCTTCAAACAAAATATAGAATATATTACTACGTTAGTGTGCAGTATGAGACCTGATCATTCTCTTCACTTTCCTGTTAATGTTTTATAGATCAACTGCTTCATGTAAACAACAGGAAATGTGTGTGTGTGTGGTGTGTGTGTCAAGCGTGAGGAGGGCGCACATAACTCCACTCTACCACCACACACAAGGAGAAAATACTCCTGAAACCAAACATCACACAACATACATTTACTCTACATGATCAGAGTAATAACCTAAGTAGTAACCCCAGAGTAATAATCTCAGACTATTAACCCCAGAGTGATAACCTCAGAGTAATAACCCCAGAGCAATAACACCAGAGTAATAACCCCAGAGTAACAACACCAGACTATTAACCTCAGAGTGATAACACCAGACTATTAACCTCAGAGTGATAACACCAGACTATTAACCTCAGAGTGATAACACCAGACTATTAACCCCAGAGTGATAACACCAGACTATTAACCCCAGAGTGATAACCTCAGAGTAATAACCTCAGAGTAATAACACCAGACTATTAACCCCAGAGTGATAACCTCAGAGTAATAACCTCAGAGTAATAACACCAGACTATTAACCCCAGAGTAATAACCCCAGAGCAATAACACCAGACTATTAACCTCAGAGTGATAACCTCAGAGTAATAACACCAGAGTAATAACCCCAGAGTAATAACACCAGACTATTAACCTCAGAGTGATAACCCCAGAGTAATAACACCAGACTATTAACCTCAGAGTGATAACCCCAGAGTAATAACACCAGACTATTAACCTCAGAGTGATAACCCCAGAGTAATAACACCAGACTATTAACCCCAGAGTGATAACC
>QNUK01001585.1:0-41672 GCA_013621035.1 Clarias magur | reverse complement strand
AAAATCCATCTTGGGCCAAAGAAACAAAAACATTTTTTGAACTATTTTCTTTTGAACTATTGCTTAACTATAAGCAAGTTTATCGCTTTACTATAAAATTGCTTTAGCTTGTACGCAATTTTATCTTGTTGAGCCAATTAATTTTAAGCACTTAATTTAGACAACTACATTAATATTGGTATGTTTGACCGAAAGGGAAGAAGATCTAGCTCGCCGGATTACTGAGCCGGCGCTTTGTTCCCAACTAGTGTGTCTACGTGTGTATTGTTTTCAATTTAAACACCAAATTAACTGCACCTGTGTTCCCTTGTGTGTCTTACTATTTATTTTTTATTTACTCGCCACCACGCCCCACCCCTCCGGGGAAAGGTATGCAGAGGAATCCGGAGGGGTGCAAACGCTTTCATCTGGCCTGTGAGCTGTGTTTAGCTGATTATCCGGAGATGACGGACAGGCAAAAGATCAGCTTTGTCATGCAACAGCTCACTGGGTCGGCCATGGACTGGGCCACAGCGGTCTGGAGCGCAGGCGGGATCGCCATGTCCAGCTATCACAAGTTTCTCAACTCATTCCGCACAGTGTTTGATCATCTGGACCATGGGAAGACGGGGGAACAACAAGTGCTGAGGGTAGAGAGGACAAGGTAATGCCACCGTGGAGAGTGGCTAGTGTGATTGCAGCTTGCTAGCCAGGTTCCGAGATACAGTGAGAGCACAGTGAGGCGAAGACTTTTGGAAGATGGCCTGGTGTCAAGAAGGGCAGCAAAGGAGCCACTTCTCTCCAAAAAAAAAAACATCAGGGACAGATGAGAACTGGGGCAAAGTCATATTCTCGGATGAAGACTCTTTCCGATTGTTTGGGGCATCTGGAAAAAGGCTTGTCCAGTGAAGAAAAGGTGAGCGCTACCATCAGTCCTGTGTCATGCCAACAGTAAAGTATCCTGAGACCATACATGTGTGGGGTTGCTTCTCATCCGAGGGAGTGGGCTCACTCACAATTTTGCCCAAAAACACAGCCATGAATAAAGAATGGTACCAAAACACCCTCCAACTGCAACTTCTTCCAACAATCCAACAACAGTTGAAGTTGAATGGTGAAGAACAATGCACTTTCCATCATGATGGAGCACTGTGCCATAAGGCAAAAGTGATAACTAAGTGACTCGGGGACCAAAACGTTGAAATTTTGGGTCCATGGCCTGGAAACTCCCCAGATCTTAATCCCATTGAGAACTTGTGGTCAATCCTCAAGAGGCGGGTGGACAAACAAAAACCCACTATATTCTGACAAACTCCAAGAAGTGATTATGAAAGAATGGGTTGCCCAGAAGTCAGGATTTGGCCCAGAAGTTGAAGCATGCCCAGTCGAATTGCAGAGGTCCTGAAAAAGAAGAGCAAACGCTGCAAATACTCTTTGTATAAATGTCATGTAATTGTCGATAAAAGCCTTTGAAATGTATGAAGTGCTTGTAATTATATTTCAGTACATCACAGAAACAAAGATCTACAAGCAGTTTAGCAGCAAACTATGTGAAAACTAATATTTGTGTCATTCTCAAAACTTTTGTCCATGACTGTATGTTCCAACATCACCTTATAAGATTAATTATTTAAGTTATTAAAACTGGCATTAGAACATGAACAGAAAACTGCTGTATTTGCACACAACAATCGGTTAAAATGAAGAAACGATTCCTTACTAGCAATTTAATGTCATATGCAACTTTAATTTGTGTGATGTAATATATAACAAAGTTCAACAAGTATAAAATATCACACAGCTGCAAATAACAAAACTGTATCTACAGTAACTATAATGTTAAAGTAGACATGAATAATATGGCAACTTCATGACAATACTATACACAACACGGTATTACAAGTGAGTAATGATTCAAATGTTGTCACAGGCTCAATATAAATGCATAAAAATGTTAAAATCTCACCTGTCTGTCCAAACATGTTCTCACTTCTCTGTTTTTGATTTTCAAAAAATGGTGACCGTTGTGGTTTGTTCCTGTCTGAGGTCTTTCCAACTGCGCATGCGCAGATTTTACTCTCCTCCACAATGATCCTAGGATAGCATGATAAATCTGTCCATGTTCCTAGTCAAGACCCCATAGGCCAGAGTCTCACAACCCAAGAAACACCCACTGAAGCTTGAAAACAAGGAGGTACATTGTTACATAGGGCCTTTGAGGATACAACAAAGATTTAAATTCAGTTGCATGCCGGTCACACTTGGGCTGATGAAGAAACATCTCCTGTAGTTCCCTCAAACTAGTCCTGTTCAGCACTCTGGCCGGGTCTGACGGTAGCAGCATCACAATGGGAATTCTGCATGTACGGTCAGGCGAGGAACATACCGTGAGTCCCAAGCCGGCACATCCTATACCCCGGTCTGTTTGTCCACCATGGACCTCTCTGAAAATGAAAACCAAGAAGTTGGCCCTGCAACCTTTAAAAAGAAGAAAAATAATAATTAAAAATTATGAAGTGAAAATGAAGAGCTGGCCCAAGCACCTGTGCCATCGCCACTTGGGCAAACCTCACAACCTGCGTGACTTTTCAGCATGCTAAGACCTCTTAAACAAATATTGACATGCATCATCATGGCTTGACGTTTGCACCATTGCTAGCTGTCATTCAATGTGGTCCGGGTTTCTTGGTGCCCATGACCACTTCACAACATGTGCCTTTTCAGGGCGCTAAGAAATCTTTAACAAATATGAGATGTTAAAGACATCGCAGTTTCTCTAAATGTCTTTGTGGTGTGCCATTGTTAGCTGTCACTCAATATGGGCCAGGTTTTGTGGGACTATAATGGCACACGTGATTAATCTGAGCAGGATGTTTGAGCAGGTCATCGTGTGTGGAGGACGCGTAGAATGTGAGACGGGTGTGTGTCTTTGTTGGCGCTTGTTTAGGATGTGTTCTGTCTGTAAAGGATAAGCAGATTGTGTGTGTGCTTCTCTGTGTAGGGTTTGTTGTTTCAATTTTAGATGTGTATTACGCGTCTGGTATGTGTGTTTGGGACTTGTGTTTTTAGTGAGCGTGTCTTTATTTGTGTGTTAGGCATATGCAATATTTTGTTTATGTGAGTGTAGGATGTGTAGTCTTTGTGTCTGTGGAAAATGCTTTTTATCAAATGTGTGTGTGTGTGTGGGGGGGGGGGGTCCTCTTGATGCATTTAAATTCCTTGAACTGCCCGACGTCGCTTTATTGCTGCCTTTTGCGAGAAGCCACACTTGTGGCACTGAAATGAAAAGAAGACCGGAGTGCTGTGATGTGCTAGTTGGTGAGCATTCGATAGTAAGCTGCAGTATGTTTGTGGAAATGCCTGGGTTTCTTATGCCATCTTGTCGAGCAGATAGAGACCTAGGTCCTAAGCCATATCTGAACAAATCACAACCCCGTACCCCAGTGTTTTACAAAAAGTTGGACTTATATTACTCCTTGGATATTCTCAAGGAGGTAGGGCCAGAAACTGGCCACCTCCCCACAACAGAGATTTTAAAACTGCGTGATTAATCTGCCGCGTGCAGCCAATTTGTCTACCATCCACCCATGTTCGCAGAGAAAGCCTCCAAGGCCCAGACCCTCACCCAGAACAGTGGGTCTAGGAGTTCTCTCAAAGAACGATCGACTGAAAGTTGAAGGCAAAAGGTTATCGCTGCTGCCTTTGAAAATAAACAGAAGAAAAATGGTTAAAAGCAACAATGAGCATGCCTAAGGATGTGTTATCACAACCTTTGTACTGTCCAGCAAAGACCTCTTGAACAAATATAAAATAAGTTTAAGCCATCATCATGGCACTCAGTATGGGCCAGACACAGCGTTGGGCGATTTTGGTGGTAACGGTAATGGAGAAGGTACTTGAGCAGGGCATTGTTTGCGTTGGATGCTGATAATGTCTGATGTGAGTGAGATGTCTGTGTTTAATTTGTCTGTGTGTGTGAGAGTGTGTGTTTGTATGTGTGAGAGTGTGGGACATGTACTGTATGTGAAGGATAATTAAATTGTGTGTGTTTGTGTGTGTTTGTGTGTGTGTGTGTGTGTGTGTGTGTGTTTGTGTGCGTGTGTGTGTGTGTGTCTATGTGTGCATGTGTGTGCTTGTCTGTGTCTTTTGCGGTTTTCTTAGCACTGTACGAGCGAAAACGGTTTTCACACACAACTAAGGCATGATGATGTTTTCATGCTCAAAATGTGAAAAAGAATGACAAAAAAAATTGTTATTCAAACATGTATGCCAAAATTCATTAATAGTTTTGGAAATGATTTCTTTTACTTTTAAAATTCTGAAATCTCATTTCCACGTCATGTGAAAGTTAATTCACACCCTTATGTTTTTACATACAGTTAAAAAGGAAGCAATGTTAAAATGAATGACATGGAGTTGCTAAATTAATAAATAGTGTTAATAAATGTGAAAGTTTCAATTTAATTTCAAATTTTATTTGTCAAATACACAGTCATACAGAACACGATATTCAGAGAAATGCTTTGACAACCGTGCATGACCCCAAGCATAAAAAAAGAAAAAAGGGTATTCAAACAAAGAATATGACTATAATAATAAATTAATAGAGTATGAATAAGAAAACCTGCAAATAAATATGTAATTAGAAAATAATAAAAATTATATAAATACAGAAACAGCTTTTTATTCGTAGTTTATAGAATAAAATAATGAGGATACCTTCAGTAAGCGGTGAGCAGGGACAGAAGAGAGGCAGCAAATACATGGGGAAATGGTAGTGTATCTACATACGACTCCCCCAATGCAGGTCGGAGGCCTGAGTACTTCTGATGGCGGGTCAGCGTAGGAATTACGTGGTGTGAGGGAATGTTTCTGTAGTGGAGAGACATAGCTAACTGGATCCCAGCATCCCAGCAATAGGCGTGCCACAATGTCTAGGTGTAGGTTTCTACATGCGGGTGAACACAACGCATGGGGCTTTAGCTTGTTGTTCGCAGGCAGCCTAATTGAGCCAAGTTCAAGTAGGCTTTTATTTTCATTTCAACCATATACAGTTTAGTACACAGTGAAACCAAACAACGTTTCTCTAGGACCAAGGTCCTACATAAAACATGAATTTAACATCATGATTGAACAAAAACTAACTAGCTAACTAAGTAGCCTAATTAGCTGCCTAGCTGTGACAAAACAGATTGACATTTTTAAGTCAACATAAAACTAAGTTCTATACAAAAAAAAGGAGACAATATAAAGTGCTCATGCTAATGTGCAAGCAAGAGTAACAAAGTCACAACGCGACAACATGACACATTTCATTACTTTGTGCTGATGACGTAATGAGTTGAGGTAGTGGGAGGAGAAATTCCAAGACACATTCCTTTGAAGTAGCAGCAAAGATCAAATAGGTTTGTGCATATAACAAGTAATTTCTATTGTGCAAAAGAGCAATTGCAGGTTGGTGTGAATCATTCATAGATGGTCGTTGATCAGTGTGTATAATCATAATCATATAATCATATAATCATAATAAGTTAGTATCTGTTCAGTCAGGTGGTGACAATTTGTTGGATGTCTTGTGAAAAGACGTTGTCGCACATTCTTGATGTGAGTGACTGAATGCATTGCTATCTTTTTCCAGATGGCAGTAGGGTGAAGAGTGAGTGTGATCTGTGTATCCAATCAGCCACATTGCAGATGGAACAATTCCCAAACCAGGCAGTGATGCAGCTGCTCAGGATGCTCTCGATAGTCCCTCTGTAGAAAGTGGTAAGAATCAGTTGTGGAAGCTGCGCCTTCCTCAGCCTTATCAGGAAGAGAAGATGTTTTTAATGCTTTCGTGTGCAAGGTGCTGGTATTGAGAGGCCGAGTGAGGTTCTCCTCCAGGTGGCCAATGAGGAATTTGGTGCTGTTGACGATCTCCACACAGGAGTTGATGTTCATCATAGAGTTGCCTCTCTGTGTCCTCCTTAAGTCCTCCTTTTGTTTTAGCAAAACAGGTTGTTGTGCCTACACCAGACCATTAGCAATTCCTCTCTTTGTGCTGACTCTTGGTTCTTGCTGATGAGACACATGGTTTCTCCCGACCGTCATGACGCTCTGCATGTCGAAGCGAGGAATGGAATGGAGCCGTCACTGTTACAGGCGGGTGACGGTGAGTTTCCTTTAGTCATGTCCTTTTGGTGGTGATGGTTTGTAAGCCCTGCCACATGTCACCACTCTCCCTGAACTGAATGAGCATTCTCTGGGTATGTGCACGCTTCGCCTCTCTATGGCCCCGGAAAGTTTGGCCCTTGCTGCTCTGATGGTGGAGTCTCAGGTCTTCACAAGTGCGCGCAAATCCAGTAAAGTTTCTGGTCGATCGTGAGATGATGTTCTTGGAGACAGCGACATCACAGTGTCACAGATTTACCATGCTAGGCCACAGTAAGTAATTCCTGCAACTCTGATTCTGACTCAGCTTATCATTGCTGTTCGCTGCAACCTTTGCAAAGAGACGCAAAGAATGAAAATCACCCAGGAATGAAAAGCACACAGACAAGGCTGAGGGGCAGTACGATGTGCTAAGTGATGAGCGTTCCGTAGTAGGCCACAGTATGTTTGTTGGAATGAATGGGTTACTCATGACACTTTGTCAAGCAGTTAGGGTCATAGGGTCTGAGCTATCTGAACCACCCACAACCACCACAAGCATGTGGACTTATTCTGCGGTATTCTCAAAGAGGTAGGGCCAACACTTCGACCCTCAGCCCCACAAAGAACCTAGGATGATCAATCTGCTCCCTGTAGGCCCCAATTTGGACACCGTCTACTCAGATGTTCTCAGAGCAAGAGCCCAAGGGTCTGAAAGTTCCCCAAAGAACTTCCTGATGCCAAGAAGGCCATATAAGAAACAAATAGCATTCATTTCTATTCATTTCGAAGATTTTTTAAATCAGCCTTTTAAAATAAAAAGAAGAAATTTATTTGAAAACAACGATGAGCAGGCCCAAGCACCTGTGCTACTGGCACCCGGGCGCACTGCACAACCTGTGTGACTTCTGAGCATGCTGAGACCCCTAAAACCCACTGGACAATTATGTCACTAAATCTGGCATAAGTTTAAGGAATCGTCAAGGTTGGACGTCTCTTTCTATGTGTTATTGCTAGTGATTGCTTGGTGACGACTGTAAGCGCAGGTGCTTGGGCCGGTCATCATTTGTGTAGGAGGCATAGGGTGTGTATAGGATGTGTACTGTGTGTAAGGCATGTGTAGGATGTGTGCTGTATGTGTAGGATAAGTAGTTTGTGTGTGCCAGTGTACTGTATGTAAGCTGTGTGTAGGATGTGTATTGTATGTGTAGGATAAGAGGTTTGTGTGTGTCTGTGTTTGTGTATAATGTGTGTGTGCATGTGTGTGTGAGTATATGTGTGTGTGTGGTATGTGTAGTGTGTGTAGTATGTGTGTGTTTGCGTGTGTCGTGTGTGTCTGTTTCGTCTGTGTGTGAAGTGGGTGTAGTGTGTGTTTAGGATATGTATGTAGCATGTCTGTGTGGGTGTGTCTATGTGTATGTGTTTAGTGTGTTGTGAGCTGTTGTGAGTATTTAGGATGTATAGTTAGTGTGTGTGTATGTGTGTGTGTGCGTTTGTCAGTGTGTGTGTGTGTGTGTGTGTGTGTGTGTGTGTGTGTGTGTGTGTGTGTGCACGTTGTGTAATGTTTGTGTGTATTATAAGTTTGTAGTATGTATTTGTCTAGTGTGAATAGAATGTAGTGTGTGTGTGTGTGTGTGTGTGTGTGTGTGTGTGTGTGTGTGTGTGTGTGTGTGTGTGTGTGTGTGTGTGTGTGTGTGTGTGTGTGTCTGTGTGTGTGTGTGTGTGTGTGTATATGTATGTAAGGGTTTGTTTGTGTGTGTCGTATGGGTGTGTGGGTGCAGTATGTTAAATATATCTTTCATGTTTGTAGTGTTTGTGTGTAGAAATGTGGTAATTAAATGAATACTTCTGGAATCACACCAACCTGCTTCATCGATGAGTGCTCCGCATACACATCCAGGCAATGGTCACATACAATACCTCTATCATTTTGTCCATCGAAAGCGGCCTGCTTAACTTAAAAGTCTTGAAGTGTGTTTGAGAGTGTATGTAGTATCTTTACTTGTATGCGTGAATTATGTGTGTTTATTAGTTTGAAGTATGGGTCTTTATTTGTGAAATGTGTTTAATGTCTGTGTGTGTGAGTGTGCGACATGTGTGAGTGTATTACATGTAATGTGTGTGTCTGTTTGTGTCTGACTTGCAAAATGCCCCAGATGTTTGAAACATATTATATTACATACTATACCTCTATCATTTTGGCCACCAAAAGCGGCCTGCTCAACTGCTTAAACTGCTGAAGTGTATGTCGTGTATTTTTGCTTGTATGCGTAAATTATGTGTTTGTTTGTTTGAAGTATGGGTATGTATTTGTGCAATGTGTGCAATTTGTGTAATGTGTGTGTGTGTGTGTGTGTGTGTGTGTTTCTGATTGTGTGTGACTTGCAAAAGGGCCCATATGTTTGGAAAAACAGGTCAATTAAATAGAAATAAATAATAATTATACTTCTGCAATCACCCCAACCTCGCATCAACCCACACCATTTATGGTAGCTAGGCCACTCTGCCATAATGCCAATTAGATCAAGTGCGCGATTGCGCTTAATGATGTCTCAGGCCAAAGTAAATTGACCTACAGACATGACATAAAAAAGAAAATGAGAAGAGCTAAATAAATTTTTAAAATGATTGAACTGAAAGAAAAGTGAAAATCAAAGACATTCAACTGAATGTTATATTACAATCGATCTGTGAAATTTACTCAGACCTCTCTAACTGTTGAAAAGGCAGAAACACTGTTGTTCAACTTTAACTAATGGGAAAGCGGTTGTCTCACACAACTAAGGCAAAGTGATTTAAAATATCCAAAAAGAGTTTATATGCAGTTTTTATGCTCAAAATGTCAAAAAGTGGATTAAAAAATGTTTTATTCAACATGAATGTCATAATATATAAAAGTGTTGGAAATGATCATTGATTTCATTATCATGCTTCTCATGATGAGATAAAGCGTTTGCTGTGTTCTTAGCGCTGTACAAGCTCAGGAAAGCGGTTTTCTCACACAATTAAGGCATGGTGATTTAAAATATACAAAAAGGGTTTATATGCAGTTTTTATGCTCAAAATGTCAAAAAGAATAACAAAACAATTGTTACTCAACATGAATGTCATATTGCATGAAAGTGTTGGAAATGATCATTCATTTCACTACCATGCTTCTCATGATGAGATAAAGCGTTTGCTGTGTTCTTAGCGCTGTACAAGCTCAGGAAAGCGGTTTTCTCAAACAATTAAGGCACGGTGATTTAAAATATACAAAAAGAGTTTATATGCAGTTTTTATGCTCAAAATGTGAAAAAGAGGATTAAAAAATGTTTTGATCACCATGAATGTCATAATATATAAAAGTGTTGGAAATGATCATTCATTTCACTATCATGCTTCTCATGATGAGATAAAGCCTTTGCTGTGTTCTTAGCGCTGTACAAGCTCAGGAAAGCGGTTTTCTCACACAATTAAGGCATGGGGATTTCAAATATACAAAAAGAGTTTATATGCAGTTTTTATGCTCAAAATGTGAAAAAGAGGATTAAAAAATGTTTTATTCACCATGAATGTCATAATATATAAAAGTGTTGGAAATGATCATTAATTTCACTATCACGCTTCTCATGATGAGATAAAGCGTTTGCTGTGTTCTTAGCGCTGTACAAGCTCAGGAAAGCGGTTTTCTCACACAATTAAGGCATGGTGATTTAAAATATACAAAAAGAGTTTATATGCAGTTTTTATGCTCAAAATGTCAAAAAGAATAACAAAACAATTGTTACTCAACATGAATGTCATATTGCATGAAAGTGTTGGAAATGATCATTCATTTCACTATCATGCTTCTCATGATGAGATAAAGCGTTTGCTGTGTTCTTAGCGCTGTACAAGCTCAGGAAAGCGGTTTTCTCACACAATTAAGGCATGCTGATTTAAAATATACAAAAAGAGTTTATATGCAGTTTTTATGCTCAAAATGTCAAAAAGAATAACAAAACAATTGTTACTCAACATGAAAGTCATATTGCATGAAAGTGTTGTAAATGATCATTCATTTCTCTATAATGCTTCTCATGATGAGATAAAGCGTTTGCTGTGTTCTTAGCGCTGTACAAGCTCAGGAAAGCGGTTTTCTCACACAATTAGGCATGGTGATTTAAAATATACAAAAAGAGTTTATATGCAGTTTTTATGCTCAAAATGTCAAAAAGAGGATTAAAAAATGTTTTATTCAACATGAATGTCATAATATATCAAAGTGTTGGAAATGATCATTCATTTCACTATCATGCTTCTCATGATGAGATAAATCGTTTGCTGTGTTCTTAGCGCTGTACAAGGTCAGGAAAGCGGTTTTCTCACACAATTAAGGCATGGTGATTTCAAATATACAAAAAGAGTTTATATGCAGTTATTATGCTCAAAATGTCAAAAAGAATAACAAAACAATTGTTACTCAACATGAAAGTCATATTGCATGAAAGTGTTGGAAATGATAATTCATTTCACCATCATGCTTCTCATGATGAGATAAAGCGTTTGCTGTGTTCTTAGCGCTGTACAAGATCAGGAAAGCGGTTTTCTCACACAACTAAGGCATGGTGATTTAAAATATACAAAAAGAGTTTATATGCAGTTTTTATGATCAAAATGTCAAAAAGAATAACAAAACAATTGTTACTCAACATGAATGTCATATTGCATGAAAGTGTTGGAAATTATCATTCCTTTCACTTTTATGCATCTGCTGCGTTCTTAGCCCTGCACACTCAAAAAAAATTATTAGTATAACTTAATATAATTATGATACACATTTCCACACATTTGAATTATGTTAGTTTAACTTAATCCATGTAAATGGAATTAACAATACGAAAATCCATCTTGGGCCAAAGAAACAAAAACATTTTTTGATCTATTTTCTTTTGAACTATTGCTTAACTATAAGCAAGTTTATCGCTTTACTATAAAATTGCTTTAGCTTGTACGCAATTTTATCTTGTTGAGCCAATTAATTTTAAGCACTTAATTTAGACAACTACATTAATATTGGTATGTTTGACCGAAAGGGAAGAAGATCTAGCTCGCCGGATTACTGAGCCGGCGCTTTGTTCCCAACTAGTGTGTCTACGTGTGTATTGTTTTCAATTTAAACACCAAATTAACTGCACCTGTGTTCCCTTGTGTGTCTTACTATTTATTTTTTATTTACTCGCCACCACGCCCCACCCCTCCGGGGACAGGTATGCAGAGGAATCCGGAGGGGTGCAAACGCTTTCATCTGGCCTGTGAGCTGTGTTTAGCGATTATCCGGAGATCACGGACAGGCAAAAGATCAGCTTTGTCACGCAACAGCTCACTGGGTCGGCCATGGACTGGGCCACAGCGGTCTGGAGCGCAGGCGGGATCGCCATGTCCAGCTATCACAAGTTTCTCAACTCATTCCGCACAGTGTTTGATCATCTGGACCATGGAAAGACGGGGGGACAACAAGTGCTGAGGGTAGAGAGGACAAGGTAATGCCACCGTGGAGAGTGGCTAGTGTGATTGCAGCTTGCTAGCCAGGTTCCGAGATACAGTGAGAGCACAGTGAGGCGAAGACTTTTGGATGATGGCCTGGTGTCAAGAAGGGCAGCAAAGGAGCCACTTCTCTCCAAAAAAAAAAAACATCAGGGACAGATGAGAACTGGGGCAAAGTCATATTCTCGGATGAAGCCTCTTTCCGATTGTTTGGGGCATCTGGAAAAAGGCTTGTCCAGTGAAGAAAAGGTGAGCCCTACCATCAGTCCTGTGTCATGCCAACAGTAAAAC
The DNA here is from genome assembly GCA_013621035.1 of Clarias magur. NCBI lineage: Eukaryota > Metazoa > Chordata > Actinopteri > Siluriformes > Clariidae > Clarias > Clarias magur. Next base: position 29,765 of record QNUK01001585.1, on the reverse strand, counting down.
ATCCTGAGACCATACATGTGTGGGGTTGCTTCTCATCCAAGGGAGTGGGCTCACTCACAATTTTGCCCAAAAACACAGCCATGAATAAAGAATGGTACCAAAACACCCTCCAACTGCAACTTCTTCCAACAGTCCAACAACAGTTGAAGTTGAATGGTGAAGAACAATGCACTTTCCATCATGATGGAGCACTGTGCCATAAGGCAAAAGTGATAACTAAGTGACTCGGGGACCAAAACGTTGAAATTTTGGGTCCATGGCCTGGAAACTCCCCAGATCTTAATCCCATTGAGAACTTGTGGTCAATCCTCAAGAGGCGGGTGGACAAACAAAAACCCACTATATTCTGACAAACTACAAGAAGTGATTATGAAAGAATGGGTTGCCCAGAAGTCAGGATTTGGCCCAGAAGTTGAAGCATGCCCAGTCGAATTGCAGAGGTCCTGAAAAAGAAGAGCAAACGCTGCAAATACTCTTTGTATAAATGTCATGTAATTGTCGATAAAAGCCTTTGAAATGTATGAAGTGCTTGTAATTATATTTCAGTACATCACAGAAACAAAGATCTACAAGCAGTTTAGCAGCAAACTATGTGAAAACTAATATTTGTGTCATTCTCAAAACTTTTGTCCATGACTGTATGTTCCAACATCACCTTATAAGATTAATTATTTAAGTTATTAAAACTGGCATTAGAACATGAACAGAAAACTGCTGTATTTGCACACAACAATCGGTTAAAATGAAGAAACGATTCCTTACTAGCAATTTAATGTCATATGCAACTTTAATTTGTGTGATGTAATATATAACAAAGTTCAACAAGTATAAAATATCACACAGCTGCAAATAACAAAACTGTATCTACAGTAACTATAATGTTAAAGTAGACATGAATAATATGGCAACTTCATGACAATACTATACACAACACGGTATTACAAGTGAGTAATGATTCAAATGTTGTCACAGGCTCAATATAAATGCATAAAAATGTTAAAATCTCACCTGTCTGTCCAAACATGTTCTCACTTCTCTGTTTTTGATTTTCAAAAAATGGTGACCGTTGTGGTTTGTTCCTGTCTGAGGTCTTTCGAACTGCGCATGCGCAGATTTTACTCTCCTCCACAATGATCCTAGGATAGCATGATAAATCTGTCCATGTTCCTAGTCAAGACCCCATAGGCCAGAGTCTCACAACCCAAGAAACACCCACTGAAGCTTGAAACCAAGGAGGTACATTGTTACATAGGGCCTTTGAGGATACAACAAAGATTTAAATTCAGTTGCATGCCGGTCACACTTGGGCTGATGAAGAAACATCTCCTGTAGTTCACTCAAACTAGTCCTGTTCAGCACTCTGGCCGGGTCTGACGGTAGCAGCATCACAATGGGAATTCTGCATGTACGGTCAGGCGAGGAACATACCGTGAGTCCCAGGCCGGCACATCCTATACCCCGGTCTGTTTGTCCACCATGGACCTCTCTGAAAATGAAAACCAAGAAGTTGGCCCTGCAACCTTTAAAAAGAAGAAAAATAATTATTAAAAATTATGAAGTGAAAATGAAGAGCTGGCCCAAGCACCTGTGCCATCGCCACTTGGGCAAACCTCACAACCTGCGTGACTTTTCAGCATGCTAAGACCTCTTAAACAAATATTGACATGCATCATCATGGCTTGACGTTTGCACCATTGCTAGCTGTCATTCAATGTGGTCCGGGTTTCTTGGTGCCCATGACCACTTCACAACATGTGCCTTTTCAGGGCGCTAAGAAATCTTTAACAAATATGAGATGTTAAAGACATCGCAGTTTCTCTAAATGTCTTTGTGGTGTGCCATTGTTAGCTGTCACTCAATATGGGCCAGGTTTTGTGGGACTATAATGGCACACGTGATTAATCTGAGCAGGATGTTTGAGCAGGTCATCGTGTGTGGAGGACGCGTAGAATGTGAGACGGGTGTGTGTCTTTGTTGGCGCTTGTTTAGGATGTGTTCTGTCTGTAAAGGATAAGCAGATTGTGTGTGTGCTTCTCTGTGTAGGGTTTGTTGTTTCTATTTTAGACGTGTATTACGCGTCTGGTATGTGTGTTTGGGACTTGTGTTTTTAGTGAGCGTGTCTTTATTTGTGTGTTAGGCATATGCAATATTTTGTTTATGTGAGTGTAGGATGTGTAGTCTTTGTGTCTGTGGAAAATGCTTTTTATCAAATGTGTGTGTGTGTGTGGGGGGGGGGGTCCTCTTGATGCATTTAAATTCCTTGAACTGCCCGACGTCGCTTTATTGCTGCCTTTTGCGAGAAGCCACACTTGTGGCTCTGAAATGAAAAGAAGACCGGAGTGCTGTGATGTGCTAGTTGGTGAGCATTCGATAGTAAGCTGCAGTATGTTTGTGGAAATGCCTGGGTTACTTATGCCATCTTGTCGAGCAGATAGAGACCTAGGTCCTAAGCCATATCTGAACAAATCACAACCCCGTACCCCAGTGTTTTACAAAAAGTTGGACTTATATTACTCCTTGGATATTCTCAAGGAGGTAGGGCCAGAAACTGGCCACCTCCCCACAACAGAGATTTTAAAACTGCGTGATTAATCTGCCGCGTGCAGCCAATTTGTCTACCATCCACCCATGTTCGCAGAGAAAGCCTCCAAGGCCCAGACCCTCACCCAGAACAGTGGGTCTAGGAGTTCTCTCAAAGAACGATCGACTGAAAGTTGAAGGCAAAAGGTTATCGCTGCTGCCTTTGAAAATAAACAGAAGAAAAATGGTTAAAAGCAACAATGAGCATGCCTAAGGATGTGTTATCACAACCTTTGTACTGTCCAGCACATGAAGACCTCTTGAACAAATATAAAATAAGTTTAAGCCATCATCATGGCACTCAGTATGGGCCAGACACAGCGTTGGGCGATTTTGGTGGTAACGGTAATGGAGAAGGTACTTGAGCAGGGCATTGTTTGCGTTGGATGCTGATAATGTCTGATGTGAGTGAGATGTCTGTGTTTAATTTGTCTGTGTGTGTGAGAGTGTGTGTTTGTATGTGTGAGAGTGTGGGACATGTACTGTATGTGAAGGATAATTAAATTGTGTGTGTTTGTGTGTGTGTGTGTGTGTGTGTGCGTGTGTGTGTGTGTGTCTATGTGTGCATGTGTGTGCTTGTCTGTGTCTTTTGCTGTTTTCTTAGCACTGTACGAGCGAAAACGGTTTTCACACACAACTAAGGCATGATGATGTTTTCATGCTCAAAATGTGAAAAAGAATGACAAAAAAAAATGTTATTCAAACATGTATGCCAAAATTCATTAATAGTTTTGGAAATTATTTCTTTTACTTTTAAAATTCTGAAATCTCATTTCCACATCATGTGAAAGTTAATTCACACCCTTATGTTTTTACATACAGTTAAAAAGGAAGCAATGTTAAAATGAATGACATGGAGTTGCTAAATTAATAAATAGTGTTAATAAATGTGAAAGTTTCAATTTAATTTCAAATTTTATTTGTCAAATACACAGTCATACAGAACACGATATTCAGAGAAATGCTTTGACAACCGTGCATGACCCCAAGCATAAAAAAAGAAAAAAGGGTATTCAAACAAAGAATATGACTATAATAATAAATTAATAGAGTATGAATAAGAAAACCAGCAAATAAATATGTAATTAGAAAATAATAAAAATTATATAAATACAGAAACAGCTTTTTATTCGTAGTTTATAGAATAAAATAATGAGGATACCTTCAGTAAGCGGTGAGCAGGGACAGAAGAGAGGCAGCAAATACATGGGGAAATGGTAGTGTATCTACATACGACTCCCCCAATGCAGGTCGGAGGCCTGAGTACTTCTGATGGCGGGTCAGCCTAGGAATTACGTGGTGTGAGGTAATGTTTCTGTAGTGGAGAGACATAGCTAACTGGATCCCAGCATCCCAGCAATAGGCGTGCCACAATGTCTAGGTGTAGGTTTCTACATGCGGGTGAACACAACGCATGGGGCTTTAGCTTGTTGTTCGCAGGCAGCCTAATTGAGCCAAGTTCAAGTAGGCTTTTATTTTCATTTCACCCATATACAGTTTAGTACACAGTGAAACCAAACAACGATTCTCTAGGACCAAGGTCCTACATAAAACATGAATTTAACATCATGATTGAACAAAAACTAACTAGCTAACTAAGTAGCCTAATTAGCTGCCTAGCTGTGACAAAACAGATTGACATTTTTAAGTCAACATAAAACTAAGTTCTATACAAAAAAAAGGAGACAATATAAAGTGCTCATGCTAATGTGCAAGCAAGAGTAACAAAGTCACAACACAAGCGACAACATGACACATTTCATTACTTTGTGCTGATGACGTAATGAGTTGAGGTAGTGGGAGGAGAAATTCCAAGACACATTCCTTTGAAGTAGCAGCAAAGATCAAATAGTTTTGTGCATATAACAAGTAATTTCTATTGTGCAAAAGAGCAATTGCAGGTTGGTGTGAATCATTCATAGATGGTCGTTGATCAGTGTGTATAATCATAATCATATAATCATATAATCATAATAAGTTAGTATCTGTTCAGTCAGGTGGTGACAATTTGTTGGATGTCTTGTGAAAAGACGTTGTCGCACATTCTTGATGTGAGTGACTGAATGCATTGCTATCTTTTTCCAGATGGCAGTAGGGTGAAGAGTGAGTGTGATCTGTGTATCCAATCAGCCACATTGCAGATGGAACAATTCCCAAACCAGGCAGTGATGCAGCTGCTCAGGATGCTCTCGATAGTCCCTCTGTAGAAAGTGGTAAGAATCAGTTGTGGAAGCTGCGCCTTCCTCAGCCTTATCAGGAAGAGAAGATGTTTTTAATGCTTTCGTGTGCAAGGTGCTGGTATTGAGGGGCCGAGTGAGGTTCTCCTCCAGGTGGCCAATGAGGAATTTGGTGCTGTTGACGATCTCCACACAGGAGTTGATGTTCATCATAGAGTTGCCTCTCTGTGTCCTCCTTAAGTCCTCCTTTTGTTTTAGCAAAACAGGTTGTTGTGCCTACACCAGACCATTAGCAATTCCTCTCTTTGTGCTGACTCTTGGTTCTTGCTGATGAGACACATGGTTTCTCCCGACCGTCATGACGCTCTGCATGTCGAAGCGAGGAATGGAATGGAGCCGTCACTGTTACAGGCGGGTGACGGTGAGTTTCCTTTAGTCATGTCCTTTTGGTGGTGATGGCTTGTAAGCCCTGCCACATGTCACCACTCTCCCTGAACTGAATGAGCATTCTCTGGGTATGTGCACGCTTCGCCTCTCTATGGCCCCGGAAAGTTTGGCCTTTGCTGCTCTGATGGTGGAGTCTCAGGTCTTCACAAGTGCGCGCAAATCCAGTAAAGTTTCTGGTCGATCGTGAGATGATGTTCTTGGAGACAGCGACATCACAGTGTCACAGATTTACCATGCTAGGCCACAGTAAGTAATTCCTGCAACTCTGATTCTGACTCAGCTTATCATTGCTGTTCGCTGCAACCTTTGCAAAGAGACGCAAAGAATGAAAATCACCCAGGAATGAAAAGCACACAGACAAGGCTGAGGGGCAGTACGATGTGCTAAGTGATGAGCGTTCCGTAGTAGGCCACAGTATGTTGGAATGAATGGGTTACTCATGACACTTTGTCAAGCAGTTAGGGTCATAGGGTCTGAGCTATCTGAACCACCCACAACCACCACAAGCATGTGGACTTATTCTGCGGTATTCTCAAAGAGGTAGGGCCAACACTTCGACCCTCAGCCCCACAAAGAACCTAGGATGATCAATCTGCTCCCTGTAGGCCCCAATTTGGACACCGTCTACTCAGATGTTCTCAGAGCAAGAGCCCAAGGGTCTGAAAGTTCCCCAAAGAACTTCCTGATGCCAAGAAGGCCATATAAGAAACAAATAGCATTCATTTCTATTCATTTCGAAGATTTTTTAAATCAGCCTTTTAAAATAAAAAGAAGAAATTTATTTGAAAACAACGATGAGCAGGCCCAAGCACCTGTGCTACTGGCACCCGGGCGCACTGCACAACCTGTGTGACTTCTGAGCATGCTGAGACCCCTAAAACCCACTGAACAATTATGTCACTAAATCTGGCATAAGTTTAAGGAATCGTCGAGGTTGGACGTCTCTTTCTATGTGTTATTGCTAGTGATTGCTTGGTGACGACTGTAAGCGCAGGTGCTTGGGCCGGTCATCATTTGTGTAGGAGGCATAGGGTGTGTATAGGATGTGTACTGTGTGTAAGGCATGTGTAGGATGTGTGCTGTATGTGTAGGATAAGTAGTTTGTGTGTGCCAGTGTACTGTATGTAAGCTGTGTGTAGGATGTGTATTGTATGTGTAGGATAAGAGGTTTGTGTGTGTCTGTGTTTGTGTATAATGTGTGTGTGCATGTGTGTGTGAGTATATGTGTGTGTGTGGTATGTGTAGTGTGTGTAGTATGTGTGTGTGTTTGCGTGTGTCGTGTGTGTCTGTTTCGTCTGTGTGTGAAGTGGGTGTAGTGTGTGTTTAGGATATGTATGTAGCATGTCTGTGTGGGTGTGTCTATGTGTATGTGTTTAGTGTGTTGTGAGCTGTTGGGAGTATTTAGGATGTATAGTTAGTGTGTGTGTGTGTGTGTGTGTGTGTGTGTGTGTGTGTGTGTGTGTGTGTGTGTGTGTGTGTGTGTGTGTGTGTGTGCGTTTGTCAGTGTGTGTGTGTGTGTGTGTGTGTGTGTGTGTGTGTGTGCACGTTGTGTAATGTTTGTGTGTATTATAAGTTTGTAGTATGTATTTGTCTAGTGTGAATAGAATGTAGCGTGTGTGTGTGTGTGTGTGTGTGTGTGTGTGTGTGTGTGTGTGTGTGTGTGTGTGTGTGTGTGTGTGTGTGTCTGTGGGTGTGTCTGTGTGTGTTGTGTGTCTGTGTGTGTGTGTGTGTGTGTGTGTGTGTGTGTGTGTGTGTGTGTGTGTGTGTGTGTGTGTGTGTGTGTGTGTGTGTGTGTGTGTGTCTGTGTGTGTGTGTGTGTGTGTGTGTATATGTATGTAAGGGTTTGTTTGTGTGTGTCGTATGGGTGTGTGTGTGCAGTATGTTAAATATATCTTTCATGTTTGTAGTGTTTGTGTGTGTAGAAATGTGGTAATTAAATGAATCCTTCTGGAATCACACCAACCTGCTTCATCGATGAGTGCTCCGCATACACATCCAGGCAATGGTCACATACAATACCTCTATCATTTTGTCCATCGAAAGCGGCCTGCTTAACTTAAAAGTCTTGAAGTGTGTTTGAGAGTGTATGTAGTATCTTTACTTGTATGCGTGAATTATGTGTGTTTATTAGTTTGAAGTATGGGTCTTTATTTGTGAAATGTGTTTAATGTCTGTGTGTGTGAGTGTGCGACATGTGTGAGTGTATTACATGTAATGTGTGTGTCTGTTTGTGTCTGACTTGCAAAATGCCCCAGATGTTTGAAACAAAATGTCTGTGATTTTATGTAGTGTGTGTGTCTCTGTGTGTGTGTCTGTATGTGAGTTTGTATGTATTTATGTGTTGTATGTTCGTAGGTGTGGCGTATGGAAGTATGTTTAATGTATGTTTAATGAGTGCTGCGCAAGCACATTCAGGCAACGATCACTTGTGCCTCTGTCAGTCACATACTATACCTCTATCATTTTGGCCACCAAAAGCGGCCTGCTCAACTGCTTAAACTGCTGAAGTGTATGTCGTTTATTTTTGCTTGTATGCGTAAATTATGTGTTTGTTTGTTTGAAGTATGGGTATGTATTTGTGCAATGTGTGCAATTTGTGTAATGTGTGTGTGTGTGTGTGTGTTTCTGATTGTTTGTGACTTGCAAAAGGGCCCATATGTTTGGAAAAACAGGTCAATTAAATAGAAATAAATAATAATTATACTTCTGCAATCACCCCAACCTCGCATCAACCCACACCATTTATGGTAGCTAGGCCACTCTGCCATAATGCCAATTAGATCAAGTGCGCGATTGCGCTTAATGATGTCTCAGGCCAAAGTAAATTGACCTACAGACATGACATAAAAAAGAAAATGAGAAGAGCTAAATAAATTTTAAAATGATTGAATTGAAAGAAAAGTGAAAATCAAAGACATTCAACTGAATGTTATATTACAATCGATCTGTGAAATTTACTCAGACCTCTCTAACTGTTGAAAAGGCAGAAACACTGTTGTTCAACTTTAACTAATGGGAAAGCGGTTGTCTCACACAACTAAGGCAAAGTGATTTAAAATATACAAAAAGAGTTTATATGCAGTTTTTATGCTCAAAATGTCAAAAAGTGGATTAAAAAATGTTTTATTCAACATGAATGTCATAATATATAAAAGTGTTGGAAATGATCATTGATTTCATTATCATGCTTCTCATGATGAGATAAAGCGTTTGCTGTGTTCTTAGCGCTGTACAAGCTCAGGAAAGCGGTTTTCTCACACAATTAAGGCATGGTGATTTCAAATATACAAAAAGAGTTAATATGCAGTTTTTATGCTCAAAATGTCAAAAAGAATAACAAAACAATTGTTACTCAACATGAATGTCATTGCATGAAAGTGTTGGAAATGATCATTCATTTCACTATCATACTTCTCATGATGAGATAAAGCGTTTGCTGTGTTCTTAGCGCTGTACAATCTCAGGAAAGCGGTTTTCTCACACAATTAAGGCATGGTGATTTAAAATATACAAAAAGAGTTTATATGCAGTTTTTATGCTCAAAATGTCAAAAAGAATAACAAAACAATTGTTACTCAACATGAATGTCATATTGCATGAAAGTGTTAGAAATGATCATTCATTTCACTATCATGCTTCTCATGATGAGATAAAGCGTTTGCTGTGTTCTTAGCGCTGTACAAGCTCAGGAAAGCGGTTTTCTCAAACAATTAAGGCACGGTGATTTAAAATATACAAAAAGAGTTTATATGCAGTTTTTATGCTCAAAATGTGAAAAAGAGGATTAAAAAATGTTTTATTCACCATGAATGTCATAATATATAAAAGGGTTGGAAATGATCATTCATTTCACTATCATGCTTCTCATGATGAGATAAAGCCTTTGCTGTGTTCTTAGCGCTGTACAAGCTCAGGAAAGCGGTTTTCTCACACAATTAAGGCATGGTGATTTCAAATATACAAAAAGAGTTTATATGCAGTTTTTATGCTCAAAATGTGAAAAAGAGGATTAAAAAATGTTTTATTCACCATGAATGTCATAATATATAAAAGTGTTGGAAATGATCATTAATTTCACTATCATGCTTCTCATGATGAGATAAAGCGTTTGCTGTGTTCTTAGCGCTGTACAAGCTCAGGAAAGCGGTTTTCTCACACAATTAAGGCATGGTAATTTCAAATATACAAAAAGAGTTAATATGCAGTTTTTATGCTCAAAACGTCAAAAAGAATAACAAAACAATTGTTACTCAACATGAATGTCATATTGCATGAAAGTGTTGGAAATGATCATTCATTTCACTATCATACTTCTCATGATGAGATAAAGCGTTTGCTGTGTTCTTAGCGCTGTACAATCTCAGGAAAGCGGTTTTCTCACACAATTAAGGCATGGTGATTTAAAATATACAAAAAGAGTTTATATGCAGTTTTTATGCTCAAAATGTCAAAAAGAATAACAAAACAATTGTTACTCAACATGAATGTCATATTGCATGTAAGTGTTAGAAATGATCATTCATTTCACTATCATGCTTCTCATGATGAGATAAAGCGTTTGCTGTGTTCTTAGCGCTGTACAAGCTCAGGAAAGCGGTTTTCTCAAACAATTAAGGCACGGTGATTTAAAATATAAAAAAAGAGTTTATATGCAGTTTTTATGCTCAAAATGTGAAAAAGAGGATTAAAAAATGTTTTATTCACCATGAATGTCATAATATATAAAAGTGTTGGAAATGATCATTAATTTCACTATCATGCTTCTCATGATGAGATAAAGCCTTTGCTGTGTTCTTAGCGCTGTACAAGCTCAGGAAAGCGGTTTTCTCACACAATTAAGGCATGGGGATTTCAAATATACAAAAAGAGTTTATATGCAGTTTTTATGCTCAAAATGTGAAAAAGAGGATTAAAAAATGTTTTATTCACCATGAATGTCATAATATATAAAAGTGTTGGAAATGATCATTGATTTCACTATCATGCTTCTCATGATGAGATAAAGCGTTTGCTGTGTTCTTAGCGCTGTACAAGCTCAGGAAAGCGGTTTTCTCACACAATTAAGGCATGGTAATTTCAAATATACAAAAAGAGTTAATATGCAGTTTTTATGCTCAAAATGTCAAAAAGAATAACAAAACAATTGTTACTCAACATGAATGTCATATTGCATGAAAGTGTTGGAAATGATCATTCATTTCACTATCATACTTCTCATGATGAGATAAAGCGTTTGCTGTGTTCTTAGCGCTGTACAATCGCAGGAAAGCGGTTTTCTCACACAATTAAGGCATGGTGATTTAAAATATACAAAAAGAGTTTATATGCAGTTTTTATGCTCAAAATGTCAAAAAGAATAACAAAACAATTGTTACTCAACATGAATGTCATATTGCATGAAAGTGTTAGAAATGATCATTCATTTCACTATCATGCTTCTCATGATGAGATAAAGCGTTTGCTGTGTTCTTAGCGCTGTACAAGCTCAGGAAAGCGGTTTTCTCAAACAATTAAGGCACGGTGATTTAAAATATACAAAAAGAGTTTATATGCAGTTTTTATGCTCAAAATGTGAAAAAGAGGATTAAAAAATGTTTTATTCACCATGAATGTCATAATATATAAAAGGGTTGGAAATGATCATTCATTTCACTATCATGCTTCTCATGATGAGATAAAGCCGTTGCTGTGTTCTTAGCGCTGTACAAGCTCAGGAAAGCGGTTTTCTCACACAATTAAGGCATGGTGATTTCAAATATACAAAAAGAGTTTATATGCAGTTTTTATGCTCAAAATGTGAAAAAGAGGATTAAAAAATGTTTTATTCACCATGAATGTCATAATATATAAAAGTGTTGGAAATGATCATTAATTTCACTATCACGCTTTTCATGATGAGATAAAGCGTTTGCTGTGTTCTTAGCGCTGTACAAGCTCAGGAAAGCGGTTTTCTCACACAATTAAGGCATGGTGATTTAAAATATACAAAAAGAGTTTATATGCAGTTTTTATGCTCAAAATGTCAAAAAGAATAACAAAACAATTGTTACTCAACATGAATGTCATATTGCATGAAAGTGTTGGAAATGATCATTCATTTCACTATCATGCTTCTCATGATGAGATAAAGCGTTTGCTGTGTTCTTAGCGCTGTACAAGCTCAGGAAAGCGGTTTTCTCACACAATTAAGGCATGGTGATTTAAAATATACAAAAAGAGTTTATATGCAGTTTTTATGCTCAAAATGTCAAAAAGAATAACAAAACAATTGTTACTCAACATGAATGTCATATTGCATGAAAGTGTTGGAAATTATCATTCCTTTCACTTTTATGCATCTGCTGCGTTCTTAGCCCTGCACACTCAAAAAAATTATTAGTATAACTTAATATAATTATGATACACATTTCCACACATTTGAATTATGTTAGTTTAACTTAATCCATGTAAATGGAATTAACAATACGAAAATCCATCTTGGGCCAAAGAAACAAAAACATTTTTTGAACTATTTTCTTTTGAACTATTGCTTAACTATAAGCAAGTTTATCGCTTTACTATAAAATTGCTTTAGCTTGTACGCAATTTTATCTTGTTGAGCCAATTAATTTTAAGCACTTAATTTAGACAACTACATTAATATTGGTATGTTTGACCGAAAGGGAAGAAGATCTAGCTCGCCGGATTACTGAGCCGGCGCTTTGTTCCCAACTAGTGTGTCTACGTGTGTATTGTTTTCAATTTAAACACCAAATTAACTGCACCTGTGTTCCCTTGTGTGTCTTACTATTTATTTTTTATTTACTCGCCACCACGCCCCACCCCTCCGGGGACAGGTATGCAGAGGAATCCGGAGGGGTGCAAACGCTTTCATCTGGCCTGTGAGCTGTGTTTAGCGATTATCCGGAGATCTCGGACAGGCAAAAGATCAGCTTTGTCACGCAACAGCTCACTGGGTCGGCCATGGACTGGGCCACAGCGGTCTGGAGCGCAGGCGGGATCGCCATGTCCAGCTATCACAAGTTTCTCAACTCATTCCGCACAGTGTTTGATCATCTGGACCATGGAAAGACGGGGGAACAACAAGTGCTGAGGGTAGAGAGGACAAGGTAATGCCACCGTGGAGAGTGGCTAGTGTGATTGCAGCTTGCTAGCCAGGTTCCGAGATACAGTGAGAGCACAGTGAGGCGAAGACTTTTGGAAGATGGCCTGGTGTCAAGAAGGGCAGCAAAGGAGCCACTTCTCTCCAAAAAAAAAAACATCAGGGACAGATGAGAACTGGGGCAAAGTCATATTCTCGGATGAAGCCTCTTTCCGATTGTTTGGGGCATCTGGAAAAAGGCTTGTCCAGTGAAGAAAAGGTGAGCGCTACCATCAGTCCTGTGTCATGCCAACAGTAAAGTATCCTGAGACCATACATGTGTGGGGTTGCTTCTCATCCGAGGGAGTGGGCTCACTCACAATTTTGCCCAAAAACACAGCCATGAATAAAGAATGGTACCAAAACACCCTCCAACTGCAACTTCTTCCAACAATCCAACAACAGTTGAAGTTGAATGGTGAAGAACAATGCACTTTCCATCATGATGGAGCACTGTGCCATAAGGCAAAAGTGATAACTAAGTGACTCGGGGACCAAAACGTTGAAATTTTGGGTCCATGGCCTGGAAACTCCCCAGATCTTAATCCCATTGAGAACTTGTGGTCAATCCTCAAGAGGCGGGTGGACAAACAAAAACCCACTATATTCTGACAAACTCCAAGAAGTGATTATGAAAGAATGGGGTGCCCAGAAGTCAGGATTTGGCCCAGAAGTTGAAGCATGCCCAGTCGAATTGCAGAGGTCCTGAAAAAGAAGAGCTAACGCTGCAAATACTCTTTGTATAAATGTCATGTAATTGTCGATAAAAGCCTTTGAAATGTATGAAGTGCTTGTAATTATATTTCAGTACATCACAGAAACAAAGATCTACAAGCAGTTTAGCAGCAAACTATGTGAAAACTAATATTTGTGTCATTCTCAAAACTTTTGTCCATGACTGTATGTTCCAACATCACCTTATAAGATTAATTATTTAAGTTATTAAAACTGGCATTAGAACATGAACAGAAAACTGCTGTATTTGCACACAACAATCGGTTAAAATGAAGAAACGATTCCTTACTAGCAATTTAATGTCATATGCAACTTTAATTTGTGTGATGTAATATATAACAAAGTTCAACAAGTATAAAATATCACACAGCTGCAAATAACAAAACTGTATCTACAGTAACTATAATGTTAAAGTAGACATGAATAATATGGCAACTTCATGACAATACTATACACAACACGGTATTACAAGTGAGTAATGATTCAAATGTTGTCACAGGCTCAATATAAATGCATAAAAATGTTAAAATCTCACCTGTCTGTCCAAACATGTTCTCACCTCTCTGTTTTTGATTTTCAAAAAATGGTGACCGTTGTGGTTTGTTCCTGTCTGAGGTCTTTCCAACTGCGCATGCGCAGATTTTACTCTCCTCCACAATGATCCTAGGATAGCATGATAAATCTGTCCATGTTCCTAGTCAAGACCCCATAGGCCAGAGTCTCACAACCCAAGAAACACCCACTGAAGCTTGAAACCAAGGAGGTACATTGTTACATAGGGCCTTTGAGGATACAACAAAGATTTAAATTCAGTTGCATGCCGGTCACACTTGGGCTGATGAAGAAACATCTCCTGTAGTTCACTCAAACTAGTCCTGTTCAGCACTCTGGCCGGGTCTGACGGTAGCAGCATCACAATGGGAATTCTGCATGTACGGTCAGGCGAGGAACATACCGTGAGTCCCAGGCCGGCACATCCTATACCCCGGTCTGTTTGTCCACCATGGACCTCTCTGAAAATGAAAACCAAGAAGTTGGCCCTGCAACCTTTAAAAAGAAGAAAAATAATAATTAAAAATTATGAAGTGAAAATGAAGAGCTGGCCCAAGCACCTGTGCCATCGCCACTTGGGCAAACCTCACAACCTGCGTGACTTTTCAGCATGCTAAGACCTTTTAAACAAATATTGACATGCATCATCATGGCTTGACGTTTGCACCATTGCTAGCTGTCATTCAATGTGGTCCGGGTTTCTTGGTGCCCATGACCACTTCACAACATGTGCCTTTTCAGGGCGCTAAGAAATCTTTAACAAATATGAGATGTTAAAGACATCGCAGTTTCTCTAAATGTCTTTGTGGTGTGCCATTGTTAGCTGTCACTCAATATGGGCCAGGTTTTGTGGGACTATAATGGCACACGTGATTAATCTGAGCAGGATATTTGAGCAGGTCATCGTGTGTGGAGGACGCGTAGAATGTGAGACGGGTGTGTGTCTTTGTTGGCGCTTGTTTAGGATGTGTTCTGTCTGTAAAGGATAAGCAGATTGTGTGTGTGCTTCTCTGTGTAGGGTTTGTTGTTTCTATTTTAGACGTGTATTACGCGTCTGGTATGTGTGTTTGGGACTTGTGTTTTTAGTGAGCGTGTCTTTATTTGTGTGTTAGGCATATGCAATATTTTGTTTATGTGAGTGTAGGATGTGTAGTCTTTGTGTCTGTGGAAAATGCTTTTTATCAAATGTGTGTGTGTGTGTGTGGGGGGGGGGGTCCTCTTGATGCATTTAAATTCCTTGAACTGCCCGACGTCGCTTTATTGCTGCCTTTTGCGAGAAGCCACACTTGTGGCACTGAAATGAAAAGAAGACTGGAGTGCTGTGATGTGCTAGTTGGTGAGCATTCGATAGTAAGCTGCAGTATGTTTGTGGAAATGCCTGGGTTACTTAT
This sequence comes from Clarias magur, assembly GCA_013621035.1. Taxonomy (NCBI): domain Eukaryota; kingdom Metazoa; phylum Chordata; class Actinopteri; order Siluriformes; family Clariidae; genus Clarias; species Clarias magur. Next base: position 14,742 of record QNUK01001585.1, on the reverse strand, counting down.
GCCATCTTGTCGAGCAGATAGAGACCTAGGTCCTAAGCCATATCTGAACAAATCACAACCCCGTACCCCAGTGTTTTACAAAAAGTTGGACTTATATTACTCCTTGGATATTCTCAAGGAGGTAGGGCCAGAAACTGGCCACCTCCCCACAACAGAGATTTTAAAACTGCGTGATTAATCTGCCGCGTGCAGCCAATTTGTCTACCATCCACCCATGTTCGCAGAGAAAGCCTCCAAGGCCCAGACCCTCACCCAGAACAGTGGGTCTAGGAGTTCTCTCAAAGAACGATCGACTGAAAGTTGAAGGCAAAAGGTTATCGCTGCTGCCTTTGAAAATAAACAGAAGAAAAATGGTTAAAAGCAACAATGAGCATGCCTAAGGATGTGTTATCACAACCTTTGTACTGTCCAGCACATGAAGACCTCTTGAACAAATATAAAATAAGTTTAAGCCATCATCATGGCACTCAGTATGGGCCAGACACAGCGTTGGGCGATTTTGGTGGTAACGGTAATGGAGAAGGTACTTGAGCAGGGCATTGTTTGCGTTGGATGCTGATAATGTCTGATGTGAGTGAGATGTCTGTGTTTAATTTGTCTGTATGTGTGAGAGTGTGTGTTTGTATGTGTGAGAGTGTGGGACATGTACTGTATGTGAAGGATAATTAAATTGTGTGTGTTTGTGTGTGTGTGTGTGTGTGTGTGTGTGTGTGTGTGTTTGTGTGCGTGTGTGTGTGTGTGTCTATGTGTGCATGTGTGTGCTTGTCTGTGTCTTTTGCGGTTTTCTTAGCACTGTTCGAGCGAAAACGGTTTTCACACACAACTAAGGCATGATGATGTTTTCATGCTCAAAATGTGAAAAAGAATGACAAAAAAAATTGTTATTCAAACATGTATGCCAAAATTCATTAATAGTTTTGGAAATTATTTCTTTTACTTTTAAAATTCTGAAATCTCATTTCCACGTCGTGTGAAAGTTAATTCACACCCTTATGTTTTTACATACAGTTAAAAAGGAAGCAATGTTAAAATGAATGACATGGAGTTGCTAAATTAATAAATAGTGTTAATAAATGTGAAAGTTTCAATTTAATTTCAAATTTTATTTGTCAAATACACAGTCATACAGAACACGATATTCAGAGAAATGCTTTGACAACCGTGCATGACCCCAAGCATAAAAAGAAAAAAGGGTATTCAAACAAAGAATATGACTATAATAATAAATTAATAGAGTATGAATAAGAAAACCAGCAAATAAATATGTAATTAGAAAATAATAAAAATTATATAAATACAGAAACAGCTTTTTATTCGTAGTTTATAGAATAAAATAATGAGGATACCTTCAGTAAGCGGTGAGCAGGGACAGAAGAGAGGCAGCAAATACATGGGGAAATGGTAGTGTATCTACATACGACTCCCCCAATGCAGGTCGGAGGCCTGAGTACTTCTGATGGCGGGTCAGCCTAGGAATTACGTGGTGTGAGGTAATGTTTCTGTAGTGGAGAGACATAGCTAACTGGATCCCAGCATCCCAGCAATAGGCGTGCCACAATGTCTAGGTGTAGGTTTCTACATGCGGGTGAACACAACGCATGGGGCTTTAGCTTGTTGTTCGCAGGCAGCCTAATTGAGCCAAGTTCAAGTAGGCTTTTATTTTCATTTCAACCATATACAGTTTAGTACACAGTGAAACCAAACAACGTTTCTCTAGGACCAAGGTCCTACATAAAACATGAATTTAACATCATGATTGAACAAAAACTAACTAGCTAACTAAGTAGCCTAATTAGCTGCCTAGCTGTGACAAAACAGATTGACATTTTTAAGTCAACATAAAACTAAGTTCTATACAAAAAAAAGGAGACAATATAAAGTGCTCATGCTAATGTGCAAGCAAGAGTAACAAAGTCACAACGCGACAACATGACACATTTCATTACTTTGTGCTGATGACGTAATGAGTTGAGGTAGTGGGAGGAGAAATTCCAAGACACATTCCTTTGAAGTAGCAGCAAAGATCAAATAGTTTTGTGCATATAACAAGTAATTTCTATTGTGCAAAAGAGCAATTGCAGGTGTAGAAGAAATTTTTATCTTATTTTATGTGATATACCCTACTTTTATGGAATAAAAGATACCTCAGCTTGAAATAATGGGAGGCTGGCGTGAGAAGCCAAGCATATAGGCCTCTTGGAATGTGCCTGTGTAAGAAATCCGATCTCTACATTGAGGCACCTAGAACTGTGACATTTAATGAAACCCAGATGTTGTATGTAAAATCAGCGCGGGAAAACTGGCCGCCTTTGTTTGGGATCAGTATTTAAGCAAGAAGCCGTCAGGAGTCGGGGTGTGTTCTGCAGACCTCCCGACTTTATTGATCAACCAATAAAGTTGTAACCTTCTGAAATCAAAGCCTGAGTCTTCAATTAATTTCCACGACATTTTGGCGCTGCGAGCAGGGTGGAAAAGGGGCAAAGGTGACTGATCAGCATGGGCTTCCTTGGTGAGCAGCACAAACAGGTGGCCACTTACAAAGGTAAGCAACTTTTGCTTATATGCTTAGTTTGTGTTGTTTGCTGAGGATCACCCATGGTGGTAAGGATGCCTAGACCTCTCCAAATTAAGTAATTTTTGAATGGGCTTTGTTTTCAGAAGGAAAATGCATGCATCAGCTTACTAACCGTTGAATGGTAGTATTTGAATAGTAACTGATAAAATAAGCATTGCATTGGTCTGTTTTGCTGTCAAGAGGGCTTTGATAGATGGCAGTAATAGCAGACGGGTATGAGGTAGCGCAGTTGAAGGTCTGTCTGTGTTGCTAAGAGGGCTTTGATAGATAGCAATGCATACCGGTAGATAGACGCTGTATTAATTTGTACTCATTGTCAAGAGGGCCTAGACGGATGGCAGTGGAGTAGGTTAATAGGGAATTGCGCCTAATTAGTAATACTGCTTGTGTGAGGATCCACAGTAGTTAATATCACTATATCCCCTTTTTATGAGGAACGTACTTAGGTATGTCAAAAGAATTGTGTAGCCACCTAAACCGTATAGTATGAGCTTGTGGCTTTTTTATGGATATTAATTTCTTATGAGGAACGTACAGTTGTACGTCAATTGTTTTGTATGCTGCTGATTAATGGATTGTATGTGGTTATAGCAGCAAATTCATATCTTTTTATGAGGAGCACTGCTTGGGTGCCATTAAGTGATAAGCAATTGCATTGTTTGTGTTTAATTGATGTTGTACTGTCCAATACTGTCTGATATTGTCTGAGTGAATGAGAGCTCTATGTGTGTCTGAGTGTGTGTGTCTGAGTGGAAGGGAGAGAAAGAGAATCTGGCTGAGTGAACCCCCGAGGGAGTTGTGTGTGCAATCCACCAGAGGGGTGGTCGGCTTGCGCCAGACCGGAGACGTGTGTGTGGATGAGCCCTTATAGGAATAGATAAATTAGCAGATCAAGTTGAAATAAAGGGACAAGTGTGTGTATGAGCCCTTCTAAGACAATAAATAAATAAATAGCTAAATAAAATAAAAGGGACAAGTATGCTTGAATGAGCCCTGATTAGGACCGGGGACAAAGTATGCGTGAATGAGCCCTAATTTCTAGGAAATAAGGGACACAGGATGAACAAATAAGCCTAGAAATAAAGAGATCGTGTGGAGTGGTGAATGTGTGGTGAATGTGTCTGAACCCAATATTAATACTGTGGCATTAATCGGTTTTTGCAATATAATATTCACTGCGTATAAAAATACTGTGCTTTTTGGCAAGTGCTAATAGGACGGTAGTGAACTATTGTATATTAAAGAGTGGCTATCTTTGCTAAGTCTTGTTAATGAAGGTGGATGTTTAGGTGATTATATAATATTGTATGTTGCTGTAAGTAAATTTAGTAACTAAGTAAGTGCATAAGCATAAGGTTTTTGGTGACAGAGGCTATAAGGCATAATGGCAGCTTCTCCTGTGGATATATTGGGGTTAAACCATCCATTGTGTGGAGATCTCATAACTAAGATCTCAAGTAAATGGCAAAAGAGAACTAAAGATATGATTACAAAATGGCTAAAGGAGGGGACATTTGATTTGGCTTTGTGTGGTGAAATGGTAATGTTGGCAAAAAAAAATTACAAAACTGCAGCTGGAGAGAAAAAGCGTGTCCAGAGTGAGTTGAAAAGACAGCAGGAGAGAGACGCCCTGGCTCTGTTTAAGAAAGATGGGGATGAGTTTGTAAGAAGGAAAAAGCAGGTGAGGAGAAAGTTAAGGAAAGTTAGGAAAGTGAGGCACAGAGTAACATGGGGGAAGCGTTAGTTACACCTCCCCCATATGTGCAGACAGAAGGTCAATTCCCAATGCTTAAGGGAATGGTTGAAGTTTCGGGAGAAATGCAGATGGAAGGTTGTGTAGATTGAGATGAAGGAAGATTGAGATGAAGGAAGCCGTGTGTGAAGTCTAGAAAGAGACAGGATAGGTGGATAGAGAGAGAGGAAAGCACACCGTTAGATTGTTATAAGGAAGTAAGGGCAGATCTACAAAAAGTGGAGAAAGTTGTATGGGAAGGAAGATGATAGAGGGAGAAGAGGGGGTGCATGTAAGTAGAGAGAAAATAGACAGGAGCACAAAAACACCAGGACAGTCAAGAAGTCAGATAGATACAACATTAAGGACTGGACATAGGCCATTGTACAGTAGAGAGGATGGGGGGTGAGGAGGAGTTGTCATGTAACATGGGTAGTTGGAAACATGGAAGGAACACTGGGAGACTTAGGAACCTAGCTCCACTATTCCCAATTTTAATTAAAGGTGCATGGGGACAATATGCACCATGGGCAACGCAAGATCTCGAGGGACTTGTCAACCGCCTCCCTAACATTCATGAGGGTGCAGGGAAATGGATTAAGGTCTTGGACGAGGAGACCTCAGGCAAGCTGTTGTCGGTTGGAAATATGAAAGCTCTTCTGGCAAAAACCGTGGGGGAGGAAAGATGGAGAACGTCCTCCGTGCTTCTGATTTGAACAAGGCTGTAGATACAAACCATATGGATGGAACTGTCCTTGAGGCTTGCTGCCCTGCCGTGTGGAAGGCCTTGTATGCAGAGTACACAGCTAGAGTTGACCCAAAGACATTAAAGGGTGATCAGTTGGAGATGTGGTCGGTTTAAACTCAAGATCACACAAAGAGTTCTGTGATCACATCTCACATGCTGCTGAACTGTACAGGCAAATGAGCAGAAGTTGAAAGCTCAAGAGAAAGAGCTACAATGAAAACTAGCTCAGTTACATCTTGAAGAACTGACTAAGAAAAACAAGAAAAAGGTCCAAGAGACCCTAATTACAGCAGAGCAAGTGTCTGGGGGGGCCCCAGGCAATCCTTCACCCATGATCCAGCCAGCTGCAGTCACAGCAATGGCCGCACCAGCAGCACTACCCCCAAACTCACACCAGATGTCTGCAATGTTTATCCACAAAGGCAGAAAGAGTGGAGAACTAATCAGCGCCAGAGGGGACAAAGAGCCACTTATGCTAACTTTCCACCAGGCGTATGCTGGGGGTGTGGACTGACTGGACATAACCGATCAAGTTGCCCCACACATCCATGGCCCCAGCTCCCGAGGGGTGCAATGGGAGGGGAGTGGCAACAGTCTCCTCGAGATCAAGCTCAAGGCCCAGTAAACCCATGGGGGGTCCAAAACAGGGGAGATTCAGTTACCTATTTTAACAACTAATGCTGCACAGGAACCCTTGTCAGTAGATACAGGAGCAATTCGTACATTCAAGTCCTGCCTAAATTTAAGTCATCTCCCCATGCCTGGAAAAGTTGCAAAGGCAGTAGGATTATTGGGACAATAGCAGTTAATTCCTATGATCGCTCCAGTCCGTCTACAAACTAGCGACACAAGTGTGACTATGCCTGCATTAGTTTCAAGTCAGACCCCGGTTAATTTGTTGGGCAGAGATGCATTGTATAAATTAGGATTGCAAATATGGTGTTCCCCAGAAGGGGTGTATGTTGACATGAATGGTGAAAAAATCAAATGGTAATGACTGAGCCATAAGCAAATGTGTTTTGGATAGGACAGCTAGAAAGGGATGTAAGTAAAGTAATTCATAAGTGGGGAAAGTTCATTCAAGCACAGATTCCTGAAGCACAATTACCTACTTCAGACTTTCACTGTACAATGGTGTATGATCCAACTAAGGATGCTGGTTTAGAACAAACATGGCAGGAAGAAACAAAAGAGCACAAGGTGGAACTAATTAAACAAGTACATCGTCATATGTCGGCAAGGAGCAGCTATCAGCATAGATGAGTGTGATTTTGTGAAAAGGCGGTTCAATGTAACTGATTCTGTTCCCCATGTGACAGTGTATGTTGGAAGAAATTGCCGATCAAAGGACTTAGGACTAATGATGAAGAGAGCTACAGAAGTCCAGTGGGAGTCAACCATAAACCCGTTGATTTTCATTTTGCAGATAAAAACCTCTATCAAAGTATTGTGTGGTAATAACTTGATTGGTGTTCCTCAGGAAGTTGTTATTAGCCACAAGTCACAGACGCAAATGCCATCAGCAACTGAAGTAGTTGAGACTGTTGAGCGTAAGCTATATAGGGAAATAGAGAGTCAGGTCCCACCTGAATTATGGTTTCAGCATGGTGTAGATATAGGCCTAATTGAATCAGCCAATCCAATTCAAGTAAAACTCAAAACAAATGTAAAACTGCCCAGACTAAGACAATATCCTCTGTGACCTGAGGCAGAAGCTGGCATATAGAACACTATGGAAGGCCTGGTAAAAGAAGACAACCAGTTGCTGTAGTACTCCAATTTTCTCTGTGATCAAGCCAGGTAAAAAGAAATCGTGTCTCGTGCATGATTTACGGGCAATTAATAGTATAACAGAAGATTATCCAGTAGATGTTCCAAATCCACACACACTGCTAACCAATGTCCTTCCTGAAGCCAAATACTTCACTGTAATTGATCTTTGTTCAGCCTTCTCCAGTATTCTAGTAGCGGAGGAGAGTAGATATTTGTTTGCGTTTACTTATGCTGGACAACAATGTACTACCGGCGAATGCCACAGTAGGTCCGACACTCACTGCACATATTCAATCAGGTTTGGAAGCTGATTTACTGTAGAAGATTTAATGAAAGGAAGTAGCCTTCTTCAGTTTATGGAAGATTGTGTGATATGCTTGACATCGTTAGAAGCAAGCCATAGGGATTCCCTTGAGGTACTCGGTAAGCTGGCACAGGGAGGTCACAAAGCCTCAAGTTGAATATTTAGGACGGTTAATTCCACATGATACAATAGCCATAGCACCTACCCAATTAGAAGGCATAAGTAAAGCACCTTTGCCACAAAGAGTTAAACAGTTGATGACCTTTTTAGGTTTAACAGGCTTCAGCACTGACTGGATTGAGGAGTGTACAGTAAAACAGCTCCACGGAGGGAGGTAATGAGAGGAGAAGGTCTGCAAAATCTAAGTGCTCCATTAAAATGGAACACAAATGCACTGTTAGCATTCGAATCCATCAAAAAAGAGATGCAAAGAGCGCCCACCTTAGGTATACCAGGGTACATCAAACCATTCTACTTGTAGGTGGCTAACCGAGCTGATGGATATGCATCAAATGTATTGATGCAGGAAACCTGCAGTGGGAGGGAAAAACAGTCTCTAGCTTACTATAGCACTAGCTAGATAATGTAGTACAAGGTTACCCACCATGTTATTAACAGGGTCTTACAGCAGTACATTATGCATATGGAAAAGCATCTACATTGACTCTGGGTTACCCAGTAACCATTTATACACATCATAAGGTTGTGGAATTGATAGAACAAGGGAAATTTGTCCGGCTGGATTAAGTCCTTTAGCATATGAAGGTGTGTCTCATGCTTGTCTGGCGAATTTATTGGCATTTACTAGGTTACATCCTGATCTTGACTCTAAATCAATATCTGAAGCAGAAGTTACTTATTTTGTTGAGGAGTCTAGTTTATAGGCCATTTAGGAAGTTACACTGAGTATACAGTAATAATAAAGGATGGAGAAGACTTCAAACCTGTCTTATCTCAGAGTTGTTCGGAACCGGGTTTTGCTCAAATTAGCCGAGCTCAAAGCTCTCACAGCCGTATGTCAACAAGCCAAAGGGCTAGTAGAAAGTATTTTCTTACAGATTCTGCCTATTCACATGGTGGGTGTCATATGTTTGGAGCAGTATGGAAGCAGTGAAGGTTTAAAAAGAGTGAAGGAACACCTATCCAGCATGCTGAACAGATAAGTTAATGGTTGCTATGATGCTACCAAAATGATGGCTGTCATTAGATGTCAAGCTCACAAAAAAAAGGAAATGACTATGTCACTAAGGGTAACAACATAGCCGGCTTAGAAACAAAGCACGCATCGAGGTGTAAAGTGGCATTGATAGTACCAGTAGTCCTTATAGAACCACAGCCTCAATTGGAGGATATTATTCGAATTCAACATCAAGCAGGTCCATACGAGCCCTCAATGTGGCTCCAGAGGGGAGCTCAGAAGGATGCACAAGGTGTGTGCGTTCACATGAAGGTTTAATCATTGCATCCACAGTGCTGTTAAACATTTTGATCCCAGGTGCTCATGGATTTCATCATTGTGCCAGAGGAGAGGTTGTGAGGAAAATTAAAAACCAAGGGTAATGGTCCCATATCTGCATGATATGGTTGATGAGTTCTCAGCTTAATGTGAGATATACAGTATGTGCTAAGCATAATGTCAGAAAAGGAACAGCGACACCTATTAGCCATATACCGGTACTAGACGGACCTTTTAAGTACTTTGTGGTGAACTATGTGGACATGGTGAAGGATGCTCGGGGGAAAAGGTACAGGGCTTTAATAATTGAGAGGTTGAGTAGATGGGTAGAAGCAATGCCATATGCAGATGAAGAAGCAGGAACAGTTATCAAGTCCTTCCAAGCGAAATGATTCCTAGATTTGGAATTCCAGAGATCAGTTCAGATAATAGCTCATCATCCGCAGTGGGATATTAGAAAGAATAAACTTAACTGGGTTGATGCTTTACCCCTTGCACTAATAAACTATCGCATGCAAACTAACAGAAATACACACCTAACCCGCATGAATCCATTACGGGTCGACCAATGACTGTGTTATATTGTATAGACCTCTCAATTGCAAATGAGGAAACTAACTGCAATATATAAAGTAATCTATGTGCAGGGAAGAGTCCAAGTGGAGAAAGACACACCATGCCCAGTTGTTCCAGAAGACCAGATGTATCTACAAATGGTAAAAGGAAGTAACACAAATTCAGGAGGGAATCCTAGCAGCTATTTCGTCAGCAGTTCAGGTGGAAGACTGAACCACGTGGTATCACTTGAACCGTTACACAAAACCTCCAGAAATAGGTACAGAGAAAGGAGAGAAACCGCTGACTGATAGAGCGGAAGGAAGAAAGAATGGCCAACATCCAATAGTAGCAAAGTGAACAAATTTAAACCTTATTGGGAAATAACCAACTACTGGCACAAGTTGGATACCAAATTGCACAGCGATGAACACTTCACTGCCCCAAATTAAGTATGAGAATCTGCTTGAGAGCAGCATCCCATTTCTGATACAGACGCGACCGACTGACTGACTTTGACCAGTTTCCCCTTGACACAACTGACATGACAAACTTTTGTACATATTGTATGTGACTACAATTCATGTTGTATAATGTATTTCTGTATAATTAACACTATATTACTTTCACAGATAAAACAGCAGTGGCAACAATTTATCCTAATTTCCTCAACAGGAAAAGTGCACTGGAAGGAGCAAGCCGTAAACAAATTATGCCAATGTGTAATGCCACTAAACAAAGTTCTCTTTTATTACAGGTATAGAAATTTAATTGGAGCAGCTGATGGGTGACTTTACCGTGTCTAATGAAATTTATGTTGTGTATATATCTATATCTAACCAAAGGCTTTCTAAAAGTAACAGCATTCCTTAGCAACAACAGACAAGGACAAGTCTTCGGAGGCACATCTTCCATAGCAAAGGAGGGAAGACACGGGCCCATAATGAAGTGCTAGTAACCTCTCTTGTGGGCTCCAACTGACTCTCTACGATGCGCAAAGGATCTGGGTTGAAGATTCTTACATTACAACAAGGCTGTTTAAATTTATACCCACTTTTAAAATTGTAATGTGTTATGCATGTTTCATTTTTAGGTTGTATCATTCACCCAGTTAGTGTAAACCTAAAAAAAAAAATCACTGTGTTAATTACATATTCATGTCGTGTTATTGTTACGGTGTTATGAAAAGTATAAGATCATAGAGGTCGAGTCTTTTACTCCTTTCTAGTCAAGAGCGGAAGGAGAGGTTTGGCCGATTTGAGTTCAAATACATAGGTTGGTCCTTGGTAGAAGTCCAGTGATTTAATTTAATCACCAGTTAGCGTAAGGAAGACTAACACGTGAATTTGCACTCTAGATAAAACGGTTATTGTGGGACTTATAAGTACCAGAGGGGGGAGGTGTAGAAGAGATTTTTATCTTATTTTATGTGATATACCCTACTTTTAAGAAATAAAAGATACCCCAGCTTGAAATAATGGGAGGCTGGCGTGAGAAGCCGAGCATATATGCCTCTTGGAATGTGCCTGTGTAAGAAATCCGATCTATACATTGAGGCACCTAGAACTGTGACATTTAATGAAACCGAGATGTTGTATGTAAAATCAGCGCGGGAAAACTGGCCGCCTTTGTTTGGGATCAGTATTTAAGCAAGAAGCCGTCAGGAGTCGGGGTGTGTTCTGCAGACCTCCCGACTTTATTGATCAACCAATAAAGTTGTAACCTTCTGAAATCAAAGCCTGAGTCTTCAATTAATTTCCACGACACAGGTTGGTGTGAATCATTCATAGATGGTCGTTGATCAGTGTGTATAATCATAATCATATAATCATATAATCATAATAAGTTAGTATCTGTTCAGTCAGGTGGTGACAATTTGTTGGATGTCTTGTGAAAAGACGTTGTCGCACATTCTTGATGTGAGTGACTGAATGCATTGCTATCTTTTTCCAGATGGCAGTAGGGTGAAGAGTGAGTGTGATCTGTGTATCCAATCAGCCACATTGCAGATGGAACAATTCCCAAACCAGGCAGTGATGCAGCTGCTCAGGATGCTCTCGATAGTCCCTCTGTAGAAAGTGGTAAGAATCAGTTGTGGAAGCTGCGCCTTCCTCAGCCTTATCAGGAAGAGAAGATGTTTTTAATGCTTTTGTGTGCAAGGTGCTGGTATTGAGGGGCCGAGTGAGGTTCTCCTCCAGGTGGCCAATGAGGAATTTGGTGCTGTTGACGATCTCCACACAGGAGTTGATGTTCATCATAGAGTTGCCTCTCTGTGTCCTCCTTAAGTCCTCCTTTTGTTTTAGCAAAACAGGTTGTTGTGCCTACACCAGACCATTAGCAATTCCTCTCTTTGTGCTGACTCTTGGTTCTTGCTGATGAGACACATGGTTTCTCCCGACCGTCATGATGCTCTGCATGTCGAAGCGAGGAATGGAATGGAGCCGTCACTGTTACAGGCGGGTGACGGTGAGTTTCCTTTAGTCATGTCCTTTTGGTGGTGATGGCTTGTAAGCCCTGCCACATGTCACCACTCTCCCTGAACTGAATGAGCATTCTCTGGGTATGTGCACGCTTCGCCTCTCTATGGCCCCGGAAAGTTTGGCCCTTGCTGCTCTGATGGTGGAGTCTCAGGTCTTCACAAGTGCGCGCAAATCCAGTAAAGTTTCTGGTCGATCGTGAGATGATGTTCTTGGAGACAGCGACATCACAGTGTCACAGATTTACCATGCTAGGCCACAGTAAGTAATTCCTGCAACTCTGATTCTGACTCAGCTTATCATTGCTGTTCACTGCAACCTTTGCAAAGAGACGCAAAGAATGAAAATCACCCAGGAATGAAAAGCACACAGACAAGGCTGAGGGGCAGTACGATGTGCTAAGTGATGAGCGTTCCGTAGTAGGCCACAGTATGTTTGTTGGAATGAATGGGTTACTCATGACCCTTTGTCAAGCAGTTAGGGTCATAGGGTCTGAGCTATCTGAACCACCCACAACCACCACAAGCATGTGGACTTATTCTGCGGTATTCTCAAAGAGGTAGGGCCAACACTTCGCCCCTCAGCCCCACAAAGAACCTAGGATGATCAATCTGCTCCCTGTAGGCCCCAATTTGGACACCGTCTACTCAGATGTTCTCAGAGCAAGAGCCCAAGGGTCTGAAAGTTCCCCAAAGAACTTCCTGATGCCAAGAAGGCCATATAAGAAACAAATAGCATTAATTTCTATTCATTTCGAAGATTTTTTAAATCAGCCTTTTAAAATAAAAAGAAGAAATTTATTTGAAAACAACGATGAGCAGGCCCAAGCACCTGTGCTACTGGCACCCGGGCGCACTGCACAACCTGTGTGACTTCTGAGCATGCTGAGACCCCTAAAACCCACTGGACAATTATGTCACTAAATCTGGCATAAGTTTAAGGAATCGTCGAGGTTGGACGTCTCTTTCTATGTGTTATTGCTAGTGATTGCTTGGTGACGACTGTAAGCGCAGGTGCTTGGGCCGGTCATCATTTGTGTAGGAGGCATAGGGTGTGTATAGGATGTGTACTGTGTGTAAGGCATGTGTAGGATGTGTGCTGTATGTGTAGGATAAGTAGTTTGTGTGTGCCAGTGTACTGTATGTAAGCTGTGTGTTGGATGTGTATTGTATGTGTAGGATAAGAGGTTTGTGTGTGTCTGTGTTTGTGTATAATGTGTGTGTGCATGTGTGTGTGAGTATATGTGTGTGTGTGGTATGTGTAGTGTGTGTAGTATGTGTGTGTTTGCGTGTGTCGTGTGTGTCTGTTTCGTCTGTGTGTGAAGTGGGTGTAGTGTGTGTTTAGGATATGTATGTAGCATGTCTGTGTGGGTGTGTCTATGTGTATGTGTTTAGTGTGTTGTGAGCTGTTGTGAGTATTTAGGATGTATAGTTAGTGTGTGTGTGTGTGTGTGTGTGTGTGTGTGTGCGTTTGTCAGTGTGTGTGTGTGTGTGTGTGTGTGTGTGTGTGTGTGTGTGCACGTTGTGTAATGTTTGTGTGTATTATAAGTTTGTAGTATGTATTTGTCTAGTGTGAATAGAATGTAGTGTGTGTGTGTGTGTGTGTGTGTGTGTGTGTGTGTGTGTGTGTGTGTGTGTGTGTGTGTGTGTGTGTGTGTGTGTGTGTGTGTGTGTGTGTGTGTGTGTGTGTGTGTGTGTGTGTGTGTCTGTGTGTGTGTGTGTGTGTGTGTGTATGTATGTAAGGGTTTGTTTGTGTGTGTCGTATGGGTGTGTGTGTGCAGTATGTTAAATATATCTTTCATGTTTGTAGTGTTTGTGTGTGTAGAAATGTGGTAATTAAATGAATACTTCTGGAATCACACCAACCTGCTTCATCGATGAGTGCTCCGCATACACATCCAGGCAATGGTCACATACAATACCTCTATCATTTTGTCCATCGAAAGCGGCCTGCTTAACTTAAAAGTCTTGAAGTGTGTTTGAGAGTGTATGTAGTATCTTTACTTGTATGCGTGAATTATGTGTGTTTATTAGTTTGAAGTATGGGTCTTTATTTGTGAAATGTGTTTAATGTCTGTGTGTGTGAGTGTGCGACATGTGTGAGTGTATTACATGTAATGTGTGTGTCTGTTTGTGAAGTGTGAAGTGTGTCTTGAAGATGCCCCAGATGTTTGAAACAAAATGTCTGTGATTTTATGTATTTTATGTATGATTTTATGCGGCCTGCTCAACTGCTTAAACTGCTGAAGTGTATGTCGTGTATTTTTGCTTGTATGCGTAAATTATGTGTTTGTTTGTTTGTTTGAAGTATGGGTATGTATTTGTGCAATGTGTGCAATTTGTGTAATGTGTGTGTGTGTGTGTGTGTGTGTGTGTGTGTGTGTTTCTGATTGTGTGTGACTTGCAAAAGGGCCCATATGTTTGGAAAAACAGGTCAATTAAATAGAAATAAATAATAATTATACTTCTGCAATCACCCCAACCTCGCATCAACCCACACCATTTATGGTAGCTAGGCCACTCTGCCATAATGCCAATTAGATCAAGTGCGCGATTGCGCTTAATGATGTCTCAGGCCAAAGTAAATTGACCTACAGACATGACATAAAAAAGAAAATGAGAAGAGCTAAATAAATTTTAAAATGATTGAATTGAAAGAAAAGTGAAAATCAAAGACATTCAACTGAATGTTATATTACAATCGATCTGTGAAATTTACTCAGACCTCTCTAACTGTTGAAAAGGCAGAAACACTGTTGTTCAACTTTAACTAATGGGAAAGCGGTTGTCTCACACAACTAAGGCAAAGTGATTTAAAATATACAAAAAGAGTTTATATGCAGTTTTTATGCTCAAAATGTCAAAAAGTGGATTCAAAAATGTTTTATTCAACATGAATGTCATAATATATAAAAGTGTTGGAAATGATCATTGATTTCACTATCATGCTTCTCATGATGAGATAAAGCGTTTGCTGTGTTCTTAGCGCTGTACAAGCTCAGGAAAGCGGTTTTCTCACACAATTAAGGCATGGTAATTTCAAATATACAAAAAGAGTTAATATGCAGTTTTTATGCTCAAAATGTCAAAAAGAATAACAAAACAATTGTTACTCAACATGAA
>QNUK01001584.1:0-41683 GCA_013621035.1 Clarias magur | reverse complement strand
GGCAAAAAGAAAATTGGCAAAACGCCAATCGCTCTCACGCGCTCTACACGCCACACTCGCTTCCCTGCCGCACCGCGCATGCGCAGAGAGAGAAAGAGGGAGAGAGAGAGAGAATATAAAAGATGTATGCAATTGAGGAAAGAAAGGACAAGGAATAAAGAGTATCTCAGGAAATGAGGCAGACCGAGTTAATATTTAAAATGTTATGCATGCATTCATAATATTAAACTAAAGCCTGAATCAGAGAAAGAAAGAGAGAGAGACAGAGAGAAAACAACAACCACATTTACACTCTCCACCTGTCAGAGTGAAGGCATGTTTAGAGAGTTGACAGGATTTAGTAATGTCAGTTTTATCATTCTTCCATCCATCTGTTCAAATAGTGCTGAAATATTGAGTCTTAAACTCCAGTAGGTTCACACTGACAACGCTGAGTCACGCTGTACCATTTCCTGTACTCCTATTTATTTAATAGCACGTCACAGTGTTCATATGCTAGAGGTAAGAACAAACTGATCTTAGAGTCCTAAAGAAAATGTGGAAAATCTCACTAGTGCATTTTTTCTTATTTCAAACACAAGACTGCAAAGAAGTAACCGTATTCTATACATTCCATACATTTTGCTATTATAAACATGCTGCAACGCAGAATATCTCTGGAATCCTTACATTAAGTATTGATAAATTTCACCTTTCTGTATATTTCAGTATTCTGCACTCTTCAGTATTCCATATACTTGAGTATATCACATGCTTCATTATTCTGCACGTTTCAGTATGTGGCATGCTTCAGTATTCTGCACACTTTACTCTTCCGCAGAGTTCAATATTCCGAACATTTCAATGTTACGCACACTTCAGTGTTCAAACGTCAGTATTCTAATCTGCTGCAGTACAAAATATGTTTGGAGTTCATCCCTTTACTGTAAGTATGTATACATTTAACAATCCTGTAAAATTCAGTAATTCTTGCACTACTCTTCCAGACACTGCAGAATCCTGTACTCTTCAATACTCACTACACCACCATATTTCACATATCCCAGTGCTTCCTACACTTTTTTTCCATATACAATTTTCTATACATTTGATCCTTTCACACACTACACTTACTAAACTACAGGGTGGGCCATTTATATGGATACACCTTAATAAAATGGGAATCGTTGGTGATATTAACGTCCTGTTTGTGGCACATTAGTATGAGGGGGCAAACTTTTCAAGATGGGTGGTGACCATGGTGGCCATTTAGAAGTCGGCCATCTTGGATCCAACTTTTGTTTTTTCAAGAGGAAGAGGGTCATGTGACACATCAAACTTATTGGGAATTTCACAAGAAAAACAATGGTGTGCTTGGTTTTAACATAACTTCATTCCTTCATGAGTTATTTACAAGTTTCTCTTTGTTCACAGCCATTGACATGTCGAAGAGGTTAACACGTGATGAGCGAATCAAAATTGTGTTGATATCTGGTGAATGCAGTAACCGGGTCATTGCAGCAGATTTCAATGCAAGACACCCTACGAGACCACCCATCTCCCATGCTACAGTTAGCAAACTGCTTGCTAAGTTTCGTGAAACTGGTTCAGTGTTGGATTTGCCAAAATGTGGACGAGCCCACAGCGTAGCACTCGCCGCATGTCACTGGAGAGTGGCATTAGTCGGCACACCTTCCGGGCGTGATATTAGCTATCACAAATGGCACCCTTTACAAACTCCAGCTACTGCAGTGACCAACGAGGGCGACCTGGTGATCGGCGACACAATGGTGGCAGAATAAAACAAAATTGAACAGGACCAGTTCACGCAGAAGATTTTGTTCAGTGATGAGGCAAATTTATGTGAATGGTGAAGTTAACAAACAAAACCACCGCTATTGGTCTGACACTAACCCACATTGGATAGATCCCTCCAAGACTGCTGGAACAAAAAAAGTGATGGTATGCTGTGGTATATGGGGTACAAAGATAGTGGGGCCATTCTTCATCAATGGAAACCTCAAGGCCACTGGATATTTGAAATTGCTACCTGATGATGTGTTTCCCTCTTTATGCACTGAAGCTGGCATGTTCCCTGAGTTTTTCCAGCAAGATGGTGCACCACCACATTATGGGTGTCAGGTCCTAGATGAACAGTTTCCTGAAAAAGGGGATTGGTCGTCGTGGGCCAGTTGAATGGCTCCCAAGGTCTCCCGATCTGACCCCCTTAGACTTTTATCTTTGGGGTCATCTGAAGGTAATTGTCTGTGGTGTGGAGATACGATATGTGCAGCACCTGAAACTACGGATACTGGAAGCCTGTGCTGGCATTTCTCCTGCGGTGTTGCTATCAGTGTGTGAAGAGTGGGAGAAGAGGGTTGCATTGACAATCCATCACAATGGGCAGCACATTGAACACATTTTATAAGTGGTCAGAAACTTGTAAATAACTCATGAAAGAATGAAGTTACGTTCTTTAACCAACCAAGCACACTGTTGTTTTTCATGTGAAATTCCCAATAACTTTGATGTGTCACATGACCCTCTTCCTAAAAAACAAAAGTTGAATCCACCCATCTTGAAAAGTTTGCCCCCTCACATTAATGTGCTACAAACAGGTCGTTAATATCACCAACCATTCCCATTTTATTAAGGTGTATCCATATAAATGGCCTAGCCTGTATTACATTAAGCACAATCACAGTATTTTATAATAATGAAATGAATTGAAGGCTAGTGGTGATGGTATGTGTGATGGATTAAAGTAATCTGAAACCCCACCTTCATTAATCCTAGAAAGTCTCTGACTTGTAAAAGCAGTGCTTCGTGGACTGGATCAGATCTGAGTTTGAGGCTCCGTCCACACGAAGTCAGTGCGTTCTCTATCCGATCATTTTTTTTCCTCGTTCGGCGTCGTCTCAAGAAATATCTGCGTAAATACGAAACCACTGAAAACGGTGTAGTACATATATGCCAGACCAGTATGGGGCGCTGTAATTCTGCCATAGAGATACACTATACACGGAGAAGAAGACTTTGAGCATGCGCATGACATCATCGTTTCACAAAATATACGGATTGGCTGTACACACGAAAACGCAAGGGTGTCGTTTTCAGATTTATCCACCTTGGGACCCGGTTTAAAAAAATAGTGGTTTCAGTCTCCTAAAACGCCGGATCCGTGTGGATGAAACGCCAATACGAAAAAAAATTTATACGTATACAGCGAAACGCGTCTCCGTGTGGACAGGCTCTGAGAAGCTGCAGTGATGTCAGGATTCTGTCCAAATAAATTTAAATCAGGATTTTAATGAAATGTTCAAAACAAAGGCTTTTACATCTTTTATTTTGAAACACCTTGGGGGCAGAGACTGGTAGCTCAGGCAAGCTCTAAGTTGTTGGTTTGGGGATCTGAGGATCAGGGAGTTGCTACTGTCAGTGAGTTGCTACTACCCAACCACTGGATGCAGTGCAAGTCCCAAGCCCGGATAATATGGGAGGGTTGCATCAGGAAGGGCATCTGGCATGAAACTCGTGCCAAGTTTATAAGCAGATTAATGGTCTGCTGTGGTGACCCCTCGCCGGGAGCAGCCAAAAGACTAGCAACAACATCTCTAGGTGTTTAAAAGATTTAGATTTTCTTTGCATTTAAACCCGAAATCAGAATTATTTGACTGTGACTTTTTTCCTGCTCTTCTGTCTTTCTGTCTCTATTTATCATGCTAATGATTTACTCAGTGACGGCACGCCGGCTGAACCCATGAGGCTCACTATCGCTGGCGCTCGCATGAAGTTTTTTGTTTGTTTTTAATTTAGCTTTTTTGTTTGCGCTGATTGAAGTTCTGGGAAATTTACTCAGTGTCACCCTGCAGGACAAATCAGACAAATATCTGGCTAAAAGAAAAGTAAAAAAGGGGGGGGGGGGGCTTCAAGCTTTTTACTTTAGGACAGAATGAACACAGAAGGATCTGGTTGGTCAGAAGGGGTTGATTAATTGTCTATAACAGCAAATCTGACAGTAGCGCATAATTATATTAATGTGATCACTTTTATATGTTATTGTTTCCATAGTAACGGCACATTCACATGGTTGTGAAAAGCCGCACATTCCATGAACATGTTTACTGTATCTATTTTTTTTTTCTTTTGCAAGGATAAGGCTGTTTCTGTAGAATTAGTGGAAGGTGTCTCCAGTGTCAGCGCTTTGTAACATACCAGCTGCTTTATTTTGTTTTTTGTTTTGTTTTTTTGGCTTATTAATTAGGAGAACAGTGCAATAGCAGTGACCTTACTTCGTTCTCTTTATAAATTTCCTACAAAAGCACAGCCTTAATTGTTTTGTTTAAAAACGTCCTCATTTAGAGTGTTTAGTGAAGAGGTAGGTCTCTTTGTCTAGGTGATATGAGAGGCTCGTCTGCTGGGCTTCTCTCTGACTTTTAAAAGAAAAAACTTGAAAAAACCTCAGCTGTTGTGAAAATGGAAAATAAAATCATTACTATTTCTCTGCTGATGCTTTTATGAAACACCTCACCATCAGCTGCCTTTTCCTTTTGTGTATAAGCATATAGACGCTTTGTGTGTGTGTGTGTGTGTGTGAGTGTGTCTGTGTGTGTGTGTGTGTGTCCGTGTGTTGCATGCACCTTTTGAAGAAATCTTATAGGAGACCAGAGACAGCTAGAAGATCCACAGTGCCACCTGTAGGTAAGGAGACACACTGCAGCCTGTCCTCCATTTCCCAACATACACAACCATCAGTGCTAAATTTAGCGGTTTTGTTTTACGTCTATCTTTAGCGTGTCACTGTGTGGCTTTTACAAAAACTTCCTTAGTGAGATTCTGGACTACATACTGTAGAACTCTGATGCATTTAGAAAGAAATGTATGCGCTGTTAACTATTACCCCCTTTATGGAATTTTTTCACACTTTTGAAAAATAAAAATGGTGGATAAAGGCAAACCTGTAGTTGTTACTGTTATGAACTATGCCAGTTTTTGTTTGTTGGTTTGTTTGTTGTTTTTTAATAGCAGACTATAAACCTATATTTTGCTTCTAAAGCTAAACACAATTTAAATAACTCATCAATCTCTTAAAACACTTTAGGGTTGTAGCAATAACTCTCTTTCTCTCGCTCGCGCTCTCTCTCTTTAACTGTAATTACAGGATTTCCGATCAATGTGGAACATCTCTAAAGTAAAATGGTCCAAATCTCCCATTTCCAGGTGGCCAGACGCCAGAAGGCCCATTTCATGAGTTATATTTTTTATTCCGCTGCTCCTCGCTGCGTTACTCCTCCATCTGTTTTTCCATTTTTTTAGATAATGCTGTAAAAATTTGGCCGGCATGATGAGAGGAAACCGTCCGACCCTCTGTGTCTCCACTTCACCCACAGCCACAGGCTGAAACCCGGTAATTACACCATCAACAGCTGTGAATCAATTTATACCTCCACGGTGAGAAGATAAAGGGCAAATCAGAGGGGAGGAGGACGGGTAGCGTTACACACCTCGGATACAAATTACTGAAATTGTCCGAACAGGAGTGATGACATGATGTCGTGGAGAGAGCGCGCTGGGCCACTCACAAACCGGCCTCTGTAAATTAATAGCTTTTATTTGACTGTTTATATCATTTCGGCTTTCAGAATGGAATGCATTGACAGTGCAAGAAATATTGGCACCCTTTATGAGAAATAATGTCCTCCCAAAGACAAAAAGGGCAGATGGTATAAAATAAGCACTATACTATGGAGTGATGCGATGGACCAAACTCTGACCACTGTCTCTTTTTTGAACCCTTAAACGCTGAAATCTTATTCTAGCAGCTTTGAAGCGAATCACAATTTTTAAATAATAATTAAAAATCATTATCATTAAAACAGTGTTACTCCAAGGGTCGAGGTTTCGATTTCAGCATCGGGTCTGCTCGCATAGAGTTTACATGTTCTCCCCATGCATGATGTGTATCCTCCAGGTACTCCAGTTTCCTCTCACACTCCAAAGACATGCAGACATTAGGTTGACTGGTGTTCCAAAATTGACCATATTGTGTAAATGAGTGTATGAGAGTGTGCGTGTGTGTGTGTGTGTGTGTGTGTGTGTGTGTGTGTGTGTGTGTGTGTGTGTGTGTGTGTGTGCGTCTGTGTGTGCGTCTGTGCCTGTCCAGAGTGCCACAAGTCTCTTGGGATTGGCTTCAAGCTTCAGGCTCTGAAAGAACATCCAGTCATGCCTGCAGTGCGGCATTGGAGCACAGTGTCTCGTTCCTGCTTTTTCAGGGAACAGGGTTACAGCAAAGTAACCTGAGACATTCCCTTTCAAAGGCTAGATGCTGCATGAAATCGCTATTGTGAATGAGAATACCAACGCCTCCATACTGAAAGTGTCTGGACTCCAAGGGTTGTGTAGTGCGTGCGCACAATCATCAAAGAGGTCTCAGACCCAGGGATGCTGATTTGAGGACTCACGAACCTGGAGTAGCATGGACATCCAAACTATATAATCTAATAAATTTGTGTGGAGAGGACCAACCTGCCGCATCACACACTTGCTGCAAGGGGACACCTCTTGCCAGAGCAATTGATGAGGCAAGCCCCCTGGTCGAATGGGCCCTAATTCCTAGAGGCGAGGCCTGACCATGCGCCTCGTAGGCTAGGGCAATAGCATCTCTCACCCAATTTGACAGCATTGGTCTAGTGGCAGCCGCCCCTGGTTGCGGCCCCCGTAGCATATAAAAAGCTGCTCTGACTTACGCCACTGGCTAGTGCGGTGGAGATAAATTTGAAGAGCACGTACTTTCCTGCTCCGGAGCTGTAAATAGCGGAGGACAGAAGGCCTTGAGAACAACTGGATGCATGGTCGAGAATGGAACTTTCGGAAGATAATTCGGCTGAGGATGCAGAATTCTCCAAATCCTGATTCTCTTCAGAGAAGTAATGGCCATTAGAAAAACCATCTTAAGGATCAGGAGCCTGACAGGCACTGACTATAGTGGTTTGGAAGGGGTATCGACCAAACCTTAGAGCACAAGTTGAAGTCCCAAGAAGGGACCATCGCTCTAGTGGGCGGCCTCAACTGTTTAGCTCCACGAATAAAGCAGGCAACTAAAGGGTGCTTTCCCACAGAAACCCCATCAATCAGAACATGACAAGCCGAAATGGTGGCTGTGTACATTCTGAGAGTACTAGGGCATAAGCCCGAGGACAGTTTTTCTTGCAGAAATGCCAGCACTGAAACAATTTGGCAGTGGACTGGGTGGACTATCAATAAGAAGCGCAAGCCATGTTGACGGGCCTTCGCCAGGACTCCCGGGAGCAGGGCTATCTGCCCTGGCGATTTATATACAAGACTACCGTAATGTTGTCCACCAGCACTGGGACATGGTAGCCTCTCAACTGCTCAAGGAAGAACTTCAGGGGCAGAAATAAACCCATCATTTCGAGGCAATTGATGTGCCACGCGAGAAGATGACCTCTCCAGATCCCTTGGGCTGGACGGCCATCTAAGACCACACCCCAGCCCGTGAGGGAAGCGTCTGTTGTTAGAGTCTTGCGATGACAACACAGACGAGTGGGACCTAGAGTCAGAAACCAGGGTCCGAACCACGTAGAAAGGGTACGAAGCCCCTAGCGCATAACCCTTATTTGCCTCTGGGGATTGGCCCTTGAATGAAATGCCCTGGCTCTTAGCTACAGGTGAAACGATCTCATGTGCAGAAGGCCCAAGGGTATCACCGTGGATGCAGCTGCAGTGAGACATAGAACTCCCTGAAAGTAATGAACAGTCACTTTCTGACCTAGCTTGATTTCCTTCAGGGTATTGAGAATGGATTCGACATGCACAGGAGACAGCTGTACCTGCACTGCGATCGAATCCCATGTGACACCCAAATACGTTGTCCTCTGAGCAGGAAAGAGAACACTTTTCCTGATGTTGAGTCTCAATCCTAAAGAATCGAGATGAGCTAGGATGACATATCAATGTCGAAGCCCTAGCTCCTGAAACTGAGCCAGAATCAGCCAGTTGTCTATGTAATTCAGGATACGGATGGAGACTCCTGGAGTCGTTAAGGAGCCAGGGCTGCATCCATACATTTTGTATATGTGTGGAGTTGTGACAAGGCTAGGCCAAATGGAAGGACCCGATACTGGTAAGCTTCGCCTCCGAAAGCCATCCTCAGGAACTTCCTGTGCTGTGGCAATATTTCTATATGAAAATATGCGTCCTTTTGGTCAATTGTCACAAACCAATCCTCTGGTTGGATTTGAGAAATAATCATTTTGACTGTCAACATTTTGAACTTATTTCTGAGATAGCGGTTCAACCCGTGAAGATCTAAAATTGGGGCACGGCGAGTCCCTCCTCAGTCTCTATGAGGGGGTGCCCGGCTCGCCACACTCGCCTTCTGCACTTCATGCCTCGTGGGAACCAGTGGCCGTCTGCTTGGTTGCGCGGAGAGACAGGTCTGTGGCTCGGCGTAGCTCTAAAAAAAGCCCTTTCATCATTAGACCCACCAGTGCTCAAGTCCATCAGCATGTCAGCCTGGTAAGCCTGCAAAACTGCCATGGTGTGCAGGGCAGCACCAGCCTGACCCTCTGTCTGAAAAGCTTTCCCCACCAACGAAGATGTTAGTCTATACGGCTTTGTGGGGAGTGTGGGCTTTTTCAGGGAGGATGAGGTCCCAGGAGAGAGATAGTCCACAAGCGTCTCTTCAATCATGCTTCCGGAATGAATTATGCTCGCAATCCAAGGTTCCACTGTACAACTATTATTCATAATTAAATATTCAGTTACAATGATACATTTAGATGCCTTAATGAACAAATTAATCAGTTCTTCAGGGATTATTTATTCAAGATTCAATCATTTTGTGAGGAATTCTAAGCCTGAAAGGGACATAGATAGAGAAAGAGAGACATGAGATTTCAGGTGCATTTTTTTATATATATAATGAGTTCAATTTTAAAATATCTTTGAATTAGCGCTGGAAGAAATCACATGTCACAGTCCACTTAGCAATCAGGACCACCAGAGAATCTGCACAAGCAGCACCCTGCATCACTCGCTTCCTTCCTCGCTCATTTCAGAAAGACCTCGACACATCTGTTTGAAAGTCTGTTCCCTAGAGAGGCGCCCTCATTCGCTACTCAGCCTCGGTGGGAACGAGGGATGATGATGCTGAGGCTCGGTGAAGTCATTACCTCTCAGCGTTCTTCCTCTCTCACTTCAGTTCTCTTTTTCCCTATCACTATCTCACAGTCTCTCAGAGAATCCAGGACTCCTGAGAGACACAAAAGAAAGTCCTCAACACACACACTCACACACACACATCTGTTCAAATATTAATTCCCTAGAGATGTCCCCTAGAGAAACGCCCTCGTTCAGTGGAAGTGATGGAGGATGAGGTGTGATGGAGAGACGCTGACCTGCCTCACACATTAAATAAAAAATAGGACTGGGAGGATAAAATAATATCCTGTGGTGAAGAAACGCTGGGTGCTGTGCTTCTCTCACTCTCACTCACTCTCACTCGCCTCTTTTGGTTTGTTGCCGTATAAAACTTTTAACAAGGACACATAAATAAGGAAAGGAGTCCAAAAAGGTGGTCACACCTCGGGAGTCAGCGGAAAATTTTCCTTTCATCACCAAGACGAGGAGAAATGCTTTTACATACGCCATAATGAGGAGAGTCCCAATATCAGAAACAGACGAGGTGAAGGAAGAGAACATGATATAGTAAAGCAGATCACTCTATAAATAACTACCAATAAATATACATTATAACAAAGATTAAAAACATCACAGCTTGTTATGTTACCGAGATACAGCTTTACATCTGACAGTGGCTACTCCTTCCTTAAATGTTACAGAAACACATTCCTCCTTACAGAAACCTGTAGGAGCTGTCAGAGCTGCTGTTTTGAAAAAAGAATCAACAGAAATGTATCAGAGTTCTGGAATTTATCCAGAGATTAGCAATATAAATATTTCTGAATAGTTATATACACTTTTTTTCTTTTTTTTTGGCTTCATTAATCCGATTCATTTCTGAATTAATCCCATAATCAGAATTCTTTTTTTCTCCTCTTGCCGTTTATAAAACCTGAGCAGTCAAATTCCTCGTAAATTAAATGTGTTTCTGCATGCTGGAAAAACCATTCCGATTTGGTTTTGATGTATACGGACGCTTTGAAAAGGCCATTGGAAAAGTGTAATTGTAGCGCAGCGGCAAAATTAGAGCTCCATCAGAGGAAGAAAACGTGAATGCACTTCACGCTGCTAGCATAATTACCCATCTTAATTAACATATCCTCTGGTCTAAAGACACCGGGGAGACAGGGACGCTCGCTCGCTCGCTTCTGTAATGGCATTGAAATTTCATTACACATGTTTGTTAGACATGTCTGGTGTGTCTGAAAGCACTGGATCTGTCTGCTAATGGCAGCGGAATAACAACAAACTGACTTCCGCGAAATCAGGCAGTTCACAATATGCTGGATTAACAAAAAGAAAATTAAAACATGACAGAAAAGTACACAATGCAGTTTAAATTATCCTATGAAACTCTTTCAAGCGCTAGTCACATGACTGATGGGTGTCAATATTTATGTGACATGCTTTTGAGAGTTCTTAACATGCAAATGCTTCATATCACACAAATAGAATAAACAATATAAACACTACACACACCCAATGTGTACTTGTTCTTCTTAACAGACTCATTCCTATTTAATAAGATTAGAAATTCAATTTCACCGCAAGTCCTGGTTTGACTAGACACCCCTCCTATTATATTTGTAGTATTATTTTATGGTATATCTATATAAGTTTTTGTCACGGACTAACCGGAGATGAAGCAGAAGACTTAGCAGTTAGCCCTGTAGCGTGGATGGTAAACCCAAACGCGGAAGTAGCGCGAGTAGGCAGGATAACCACGCAAGTTATTCTTAGACTCTCCCGAAGCGAGAGCAAGAGTTTACACAAATAAACCCGCGTTCTAATACACACACCCAATCAGAAGCGATAACCCAAGAAAGTGAGTACTCACGTTTGGACGAGCGAGGCGTCGGCGATAGCATGGGCATAACTCAATGACTGAGCAATGTGAGGCGTCATCTTGTTTCTTTTATGCTTCCTGAAACCCGACCGTATTACTTCCGGGTCCTAGTGCCGGTCGTGTTATGAGTGTGCATGACAGTACCCCCCCGTCCAGGACCGACTCTCGACGGTCCTGGGGTGGAGGATACCCGACGACGGTAGTCCCGGATGAGTTCGGGGTCTAAGACAAACCGAGCCGGAATCCAAGATCGCTCCTCGGGACCGTAACCTTCCCAATCCACCAGGTACTGGAGCCCTCTGCCCCCAGGACGTGAGTCAAGGATCCGGCGAACGGTGTAGGCGGGACCACCCTCAATCATACGGGGAGGAGGAGCAGGGTGGTGGGTGGAACCATAGGTGAGGTGGTGAAGGGTTTGAGCTGGGAGGTGTGGAATACCGGATGGATCAGGAGCGCCGCAGGCAGCTGGAGCCGGTAGGTGACAGGGTTAATCCGGAGATTGATGCGGTATGGTCCGATGAATCTGGGTGATAGTTTCTTGACTCACTGCAGGTGAAGGTTTTTTGTTGAGAGCCATACCTTATCACCTACTTGGTACATTCGTCCCGGTGGGTGTCGACGGCGATGTTGCAGGGTGTAGCGGCATTGGCCTTTTGAATGGCTTGGTTGGCTTGTCTCCAAAGCCGTCGACACCGACGAACCAACTGTTGGGCCGACGGCACTTCCACCTCCGGCTCCTGATGATCGAACATCGGAGGTTGGAAGTCGTAGCATACCTCAAATGGGCTTAGGTTGGTGGCAGAAGATAGGTGGAACAGTCAGCCCAAATGAGGTAGCGGGCCCAGGAGCACTGGCGATCAGCAATAAAGCATCTCAGGTAGCGCTCCAGTTGTTGGTTGGTTCGCTCCGTCTGACCGTTAGTCTGTGGGTGGTAACCGGAGGACAGACTGCAGGTGGAATTGATCAGACGGCAGAAGGCCTTCCAGAACCGGGACGTGAACTGGGGCCCCCTGTCCGAGACGATGTCCTTTGGGAACCCATGCAGGCGGACTACGTGCTCTAATATCAGCTCGGCGGCCTTTTAGCTGACGGGAGTCCGGAGAGGGCCACCAGG
The DNA here is from genome assembly GCA_013621035.1 of Clarias magur. Classification (NCBI taxonomy): domain Eukaryota; kingdom Metazoa; phylum Chordata; class Actinopteri; order Siluriformes; family Clariidae; genus Clarias; species Clarias magur. The sequence goes on along the minus strand of QNUK01001584.1, from coordinate 29,540 downwards.
TGAACAGCCTTGGAGAACCGGTCGACGATGGTGAGGAGGGTGTCCTTTCCTTCCGAAACCGGCAGGCCCGTGATGAAGTCAACGGCAATGTGTGTCCAGGGTCGGCGGGGAACCGGAAGTGGTTGAAGTTCCCCGGGTGATGGTCTGTTGCTGTCCTTGGACCTGGCACACACTGGGCACGCCTGGACGAACTCATCTACGTCCTTCTTCATACTGGGCCACCAGAAAGCACGTTGTACAAACAGTAGGGTCCGCCGTCTCCCGGGGTGTCCTGAAAGGGGAGAGGAGTGTCCCCACTGAAGCACTTCGGCCCTGATGGCGTTGGGGACGTAGAGTCGGCCAGGCGGCACACCTGCTGGTGCGGTCTCCGTAGCTTGTGCCTGGCGAACCCTCGTTTCCAAGTCCCACCTGAGCGGTGCGAGGATCTTGGTGGCTGGTAGTACAGGCGCGGGGTCCGCCCGGGGGACGTCTTCCTCGTGTTGTCGGGAGAGGGCGTCGGCTTTGGTGTTCTTGGACCCCGGGCGGTATGACAGGTGGAAATTGTAATTTTCAAAGAATAGTGCCCATCGCGCCTGTCTGGGGTTCAACTGTTTTAACGTGCGGATTGTAATGAGGTTTTGGTGGTCGGTCCAGACGATGAACGGCTCTCTGGCGCCCTGGAGCCAGTGTCGCCATTCCTCCAAGGCCCACTTTATGGCCAGCAGCTCGCGGTCCCCTACTCCGTATCGCTGCTGAGTGGCGTCAAATTTCTTGGAGAAAAAACTGCAGGGGTGCAGTTTTGGACCTCGCTGGGAGAGAACAGCCCCGGCGCCCACATCCGAAGCGTCCACCTCCACAACGAATGGTTTGTCAGCATCCGGGTGAAGGAGGATGGGAGCAGTGGTGAAGCGGCGACAGAGTTCATGGAAGGCGGAGACAGCAGTTGGGGTGAGATTGAAAGGGTGAGATGATGGGCGGGTCAGAGCGGTTAGTGGCGCTGCAACGGTACTGTAGTCCGGATAAAGCGGCGATAAAAATTGGCAAACCCGAGAAATCTCTGGAGCTGTTTAAGAGTCTTGGGTAGGGGCCAATGACTAACAACTTCCATTTCTGCGGGTCCATGGCCACACCCTGGGGCGAGATGACAAAACCCAGGAACGTGGTGGAGCGCTCGTGGAAAGCGCACTTCTCCAACTTACAGTACAGCTGGTGGGCGAGCAATCTCTTTAGAACCGCTCTGACATGCTGGATGTGCTCGTTGAGTGTTTGGGAGTAGATGAGGATGTCGTCCAGGTAGACGAACACCCAACGGCCTAACATGTCTCTGAGAACGTCATTTATGAACTGTTGGAAAGCGGCAGGTGCGTTGAGAGACCAAACGGGATGACCAGCTTTCGTAATGTCCTGTGGGGTGATGAAGGCCGTCTTCCACTCATCGCCCTCTCTGATGCGCACCAAGTTGTAGGCGCTCCGGAGGTCCAACTTAGTGAAGATGGTGGCACCAGAGAGGGCGTCCAGGGCAGAGCTGGTAAGAGGCAATGGATGTCGGTTTTTTATGGTAATATTGTTGAGCCCCCGGTAATCGACACAGGGACGTAGACTACCATCGCGTTTCTTCACGAAAAAGAACCCCGCAGCCGCAGGTGAGGAGGAGGGCCGGATGGTACCATGGCGAAGTCCACTGGAAACATACTCCTCCATCGCCTGCGTCTCGGTGTTGGACAATGAATAGAGATGGCCGCGGGGTGGTGTCGCACCTGGCTGAAGATCGATCGCCAGGTCGTATGAGCGATGAGGTGGTAGATGGGTCGCACGTCTCTTACAAAAGACTTCAGCCAGGTCCCGGTAGTCTAGCGGGATTTTATCTGTGTCGACATCGGGGGCCTCGGACTCCCTAGAGCACGTCCCAGCCTCGGCCCGTAGGCAAAGCTCAGTGCAGGTCGGCCCCCATTGGAGGATCCGGCTTTGGGTCCAGGATATGAGCGGGTCGTGCTGCAGCAGCCAAGGGTGTCCGAGGATGATAGGTGGTGAGGAGATAGTGGTGGTGTAAAACTGGATCTGTTCTTGATGTTGGTTAATGATGAGGGTGATAGGTTGGGCTTGAGAGGATATGGGGCTGGAGGAGAGAGGCCGACCATCGACTGATGTAATGGTTACAGGCTGGGATAACGCCTCAATCTTTATCCCCAATTTTTTGGCATAGGAAGAGTCAATGAAGTTACCTGCTGCCCCGGAGTCGACGAACGCGGTACTTCCGACCCGTTTGTGGCCAAACTGGAGATATACTTTAACCGTGAGACGGGAATCATTGGTCATGGTGGTGGAGAGGGACATGGGACCCGGTGAGTTCCTCCCATTTCTCACCGGGGCTGCGCGTTTCCCGGCCGCAGAGGACAGATGGCCCGATGATGTGCAGAAGACCACAATACGCGCAGAGCCCCTCTCTGAATCGGCGTTCCCGTTCTGCAGCGGTCAAGGAGGCGCGCCCTAATTGCATGGGTTCCCCGACTCCTGTGTCAACCACGGCGGGAGGTGGAGTACCGGCGGTCCTGGTGGATGCTGCAGTGAATGGGGCGTGAACTTCTGGAACTGGTGAGCGGGAGAGGAAGGGCGTGGTGTGTGGTAGTGCAGTCATGGTGGGTGGCAGGGTTCGAGGAGCTGGCTTGGGGCGAACGAGCAGCCGTTGGTCGATCCGGAGGGCGAGCTGAATTAAACCCTCCAAGGTAGCTGGAAGCTCTCGTCCGGCGAGCTCGTCTTTTATCCGCGCAGCCAGTCCCTCGTAGTAGGCCGTCCGGAGTGCGGAGTCTCCCCAGTCGGTCTGTACGGCGAGAGTACGAAACTCCGCGGTGTAACGGCTCACGGACGACCCTCCCTGCTTTAGATGATATAACTTGGAGTCGGTCTCCACCTCAGCAGCTGGATGTTCAAAAGTGAGCTTGAGCTGGCGGGTGAACTCGGTGTAGGAGTAGGCGACATCTGAATCCGAACGAAGAACCGCCGTGGCCCACTCAGCTGCCTGCCCGGATAGCAACGAGACGAGAAGAGCAATGCGCAGTCGGTCTGTGGAGTATCTGGTGGAATTAAACTCAAACACAAGATCCAACGCAGTTAGAAAAACACTGCACTTCCCATCCGTGCCATTCCATTTATCCGGTAAAGATAAGAAAACATCAGAAGGTGGAGAGGGAGTTGGCGGCGCAGCAGCCGCTGCGATGGGCGTGGCCACAGCCGGCTGAGCGGCCGCCCCGCGGAGGACCGCATTCTCCTGTCGCAGCTCCGCCACCTCGCGGCGCAAGGCCGCGACGCCCTGGAGCTCCGTGCGGAGCGATGCAACCTCACCACGGAGCTGATCGATCAGCTTAGCATGCTGGCCAACCACATCGCAGAGGTGAGCAAACTCCGCTGGGTTTACTGCCGGTGGCTCAGTCATTCTGTCACGGACTAACCGGAGATGAAGCAGAAGACTTAGCAGTTAGCCCTGTAGCGTGGATGGTAAACCCAAACGCGGAAGTAGCGCGAGTAGGCAGGATAACCACGCAAGTTATTCTTAGAACTCTCCCGAAGCGAGAGCAAGAGTTTACACAAATAAACCCGCGTTCTAAGTACACACACCCAATCAGAAGCGATAACCCAAGAAAGTGAGTACTCACGTTTGGACGAGCGAGGCGACGGCGAAAGCACGGGCATAACTCAATGACTGAGCGATGTGATGCGTCATCTTGTTTCCTTTTATGCTTCCTGAAACCCGACCGTATTACTTCCGGGTCCTAGTGCCGGTCGTGTTATGAGTGTGCATGACAGTTTTTGAATTTTCAAGACATTTATAAATGTTGTATGTAGCATGTATGTATTTTCTATATAAAGAAAAGAACGGTCTGTCTGTACATTGGTCAGAACCCTACATTGGAGGACCCGAAACCAGTCTCACCTGACTGAAATACTCCGTATTTCTGTCCAGACAGATTTTGTCACAGCATCATGCAAAACTTGCTGAACAGAATTTAATGAAACTTTGCCACTTCTTATAAATTTGCCTGAAATTAAACTCAAAATCAAAATATTGGGTAGAAATGAAGTTATGAGCAGTTATTCAATTCGATTTTATTTATATAGCGCTTTTAACAGTGGTCATTGTCTCAAAGCTGCTTCACAAAATAAAAAAAAATCAATTAGAAGATTATGGAAATGCGGAGGAGAAAGGAAAACTATGTAAAGGCGACGGCGACAGCGACAAGGAAAAACTCCCTGGGATGGCAGTAGGAAGAAACCTTGAGAGGAACCAGACTCAACAGGGAACCCATCCTCATTTGGGTCATAACGGATATGTGACATATTATAAACAGCTAGTTTTGTGTGGGCGCTTGTTAAATCGACTGCTGGACAGAATTTAATGACAGTTTGCAGTACTTAGATACCTGTTTAACCTGCACCATAAGTGAAATCAGCATGTTAAGAAAAGGATAATCTACTAATAAGCTACGAATAAGTTACTACTTGCTCAATGTAAACAAACACCTGCACCAATAGATATTAATTAAAAAAGCTAAACTGAATATTTTTACTGGGATTAGTTCATATTTTCAAATCTGAAATAACAGTGCTGAAGTGGTACAAGCGAGTTTTAACACCTAATGTTTATCCGATCTACTTTCTCGATTTCTCATCTGTGATTCACTCTCCGATTACCGAACAGGGCGTGTATTTGGCTGATGATGAAAGAAGTACAACTTAGTGTAAACAAGGCGTAAGATACTCAAACTTATTTTTTATTATTATTTTTTTGTATTAATAAGTTTAAGACAGGCTTTAACCTGAATACATTATGCTGATCAGATTATTCTTAGCTTTAATCTTTTAAATATTTACACAAACTTTTTATCCATCAGCAACAGGTACTTGTTAGTTAGTTAACAAACTAGTTATATTATTTGCTACTCAGCTGGTGTACATTAAGGTTTATACTTAAAATTGACTGATTTGCCTGATTGCAAAGCGTTAAGATCTTTTCTGTGTTTTGGCTTTTGCTGTAATTTTTCCTCTGGTGCTGTGGCACCGGAATTTCCCCCTCGGTCAACATTAACAAATAAAACACTGGATATGAAGGTTAACAAACATAACATAAGGAAGATTAACAAACATAAGTGTTATACTCGCCAGGTTTTACCAAGTACATCATTTTATAAAGTTATACATCTTTATCTTTTTCTCCTTTTCTTTCCTTTTACTCTCAAACGTGACCCTAATGGATTTGATCTTTTTTCTTCTTTTCTTATTCAAGAGTCAAGACCAAGTTAAACCATTTCCCTTTGGGGTGGGTGGACTGGTTATATATCATTCTTACCAAGAACAGAACAGAAGAATAAAATATGCCTGTGAAAATGTACAATACAGTATATATTCACAATATCATGTATGATTCAGTTCCCTCCCTTGCTCACACACTAGAACCAGATCTCCAAAGAGGTTAATTAACCCAAACTGCAACATGAAAAAATGCAACATGCATAATTATAAGTAATGAAAATGTTTTCATGATCCTCAACTGTTCCTTAATTTATTATTTATTTTTCTCGTGCATTCCCATGGGAAGATGCCATCCTGGATCAATGAGTCCCAACCAATGAGAAGCACACACAGGCTGAGAGGAGGGTTTTACTCCCATCCACTGACTGTATGCATCTCATACATATCACTCTGTATTAGCATTCTAACCTGTAAAATTTCTCTCTCATAAATTCATCTAAATCTCATGAATACGGAACTAATTTTCAAAAACATGGAACAAAGCCTTTCCCATGTCTGCTCAATAACGGGACATAGGGGTGGCAACTCTATGCTAAGATGAGTTTATGTTGAAAAAAGTCCTTGCGATGGCCATATAAATTGGACCATATAAAGTATTAGTAGATAAAAATGCTTCGTAGTGAAAACGCCTCCAGATTTTGTTGTTGGAAAAATGGAAAAAGCAATTGCTTGCCTCACTCTTTTGCATCTGTCTGCACATCAGACATCGTTTTACACCTTTTCTTCTGGTTCTGCTTGTGTACGATATACACAATCTCATTTAATCTGACTATTACACTTCTAACAGGAGAGCAGAGATTAAAGAGACACGCTCTAGCACACAGGCATTAGCCAACTGAGGTTAGCGGATTTCACTTTGTGCTGATGTAACAGGATAACAGTCAGCTTTCTCTAAGTTAGCCTTCTTAAAATAAAGAAATCTAATATATACATATGAAAGTGTTCTCTGTATGCTGGAGCCGTGATCGGAATGGCTGCTTCATGTCTGAAACGCTGCCTTCCCAGGAACCCCTTTAATGACCCAAACAGGTGGAAATGGCTTGGAAGAAGGTGAGAACTGAATAGGCGATAATGTAGATATTCAGGGATCAGGCGTTTTATTATCTGTACGTTCACAGAAATGACTGCAGTGGGCTCTGAACCACCTCGGCATGGGTAGGCCTTCTTTTTCCAGTTTCATTCACAAGAAATTTCACCACGTGTCCTGGTTCTATTTGAAGATCACATAAAAAATAAGTACCGCTTATGAAACCGTTATCGTACAACAATAGTTATTTATGTTTGTCTATTGTAATAACTGAATAATTCAGCTAATCATTTTGCAATAGTACATTTGAGTGGCTTTGGTTTTAGATCTCCAAAGCTGCAAAATCCTGCTGAACGCTGCATACTAAAGCTTTTACACTTCTCGTATTTCTTATGCTTTGGTGACGGAATGCATAACAGAGACAGAGCGAACGAGAGAGAGATTTTGATGATGATGATGATGATGATGAAGATGATGATGATGTTAAATCTGCTGTATGCTGACTTGATTGAATGAGTGAAGGTGGATATGGAGTTGGATATTAACAATGTGGAGATGTTTGTGTAAATATATCCAAATTTCTGAAAATTCAACTTACTTGTAAGTGAAAGCAATTTGACTACAGACACACAACACTGTTCTGAACTGTTTACAGAAGGCTGCTTATCTTTAGTGATTATAATTTGGAGCAAAGTTACTGAGAAATCCACTTCACTTCTGAAATCACCCAGATCATGGTTTCAACCTACTTTGCATGTTTTAGCTTCAGAGTTTTGTTGAACACTGAGAGTTACCCGGCATCTATCTAAATCCCTGCAGTGCCACTAGGGGTCACTAGGTGACATCAGAGGTTGTATAGCGGATCTATATATATTATATGTTGCTGTTCATCTAAGGATGTATTTATCTAATCCTAACCTGCTACAATCGGGTATTACAGACAATGTTTTGCAGAAAAAGAATTAACAGAATTAAAAGGGCCACTAATAGATAGGAAAAAAATCAACAAACTTATTGAAGGAGTTGGCAACAAAGCATGACTGCACTGCTCCTGCATTTCATCCTATCATTAAAATGTAAAGAAAAGCATAATGTAAATATGATGCACAGCTAAAAATGCATTATTTTAAGTTTTACCCAGAGTCTGTGTAAGCTGAAAGCAATGGCTTCTGGTATCAGTTGAAACAAGTCTATATTCAGCAACACCCAAGACCACGTACAAATCCCAGTAAATTTGATACAAGTGCAAACTACACCAGCCTTGAGTCCTCTAGCCCAAAATTCAACATGATATTTATGTAAATCCAGAAAGTCATGGAGACGTTGATGTGAAGTTCCACAATGCAGTGGAAAGTTCCACAATGCACCGGCGACCCACATCACTAATTTTACATGTTTTAAATTAGTTTATTATTAATGGAGCGGGCACGGTGCACATGACTGTGAATGAGCTGTTGCTATAGAAACTATAATGTATTAGAACAAACGCATTAATATTAATACAAACCCGCACTATTGTCAGAGCTGCTGTTATAGAGAATTAAAGAATGAAACGCCTTCTGACCAGTCAAGATCCAGACCTCAGCAGTGCTGTATGAGGAAGTGAATCTGGTGTTGATATAGGAAATTACATCTCCAGGTTATGTGAAGGACATGATGTTATGAATAAAGGATCTGTTTTTGTTTCAAGTTTTCTTTTCCTCTCTTCTGTTATCTATAAAAACCCAGAATCTCCCGATGACATCGGAACCCTTAATCTGTGTTTGGATTTGTGGTGTTTCTCTGGGTTTTTATCCTTCATCGAGTAAAGATCAGTGGACCTGTAAAAAGCTGCCAGAGAGCTTTCTGAGTTTCAGCTACAGGGTCATAAAGGGGAAAAGATTTATTTCTCTGATCTGTTAGCAACGTGCGAGTGACCCCGAGGCCACGGAGACGAACAGAACAGCGAGAAAAATGAGCCGTAAATATAACCCAGGCCTGGACAAGAACCAAACACCGCTGGCGTTCCACATTACAGTGGAATTAGGTTTGATTTAAGGGACAGATCAGCGTTCTGGCACTACACTCACAATAGTATCGCATCCAGTGGTTCTTTATGGAGTCTTAGCTCCCAAAAAAGGATCCATTTGGAAACAATTTCTGGTACCAAGACATTCTGATATGGGGTTGCACAAGAGAAAAAAAACAAAGATCTGTCAATGATTTCTGTGAGTGAATATTCATTCATTTGTTTATTCGTTTATTCATCATCTATGGCGTTTATCCTGTGTGGGATCACAGGGACATGGAGCTTATCACAAGGAAGCAACTAGAGACCAAGATCAGACAACCTGCTTCAGCCCGAAACGCTGGCCTCCCAGGAACTCCTTTAATGGCCCAAACATGTGGAAGTGGCTTTTTAAATGCTGTGCAAGTGGATTTGGTGATTGATTGTGTGTATAGTTCCCAGAGATGTGTCTCGTCCACAAGTTGGCGACAAGTTATCTGTCGACTTTCAAGGATCAGGAGTTTCACTCACTGAACGTTCACAGGAAAAACTGCAGTGAGCTCTGAGCCACCTCGGCTGGGACCATCATTCACGGGCGTCGACCTTCTTTAAAAGTTTGCACCATTCAAATGTTTTACTGCAGCTAAGAGCCTCATCCCAGTACTGTGGTTGAAGTCTTCTGTAAATGTCAATCGTTTTACATTTTCATTCACCATGTTCTACCTCTTAGAAAAGTATATAATGATGTTCAGATGATGTATAGAGCTTAAATATGGTGTATCTTTATCGTTTAATTACAAAAACGTAAAAAATTCCATTCTAATTATACCAAATTTCTACAATGTAAAAATAAAACACTAAAATAGATTAAATGAATTAATACAAACAATGCTCAGTGAGGGAAAACATAACATGTACCAAAGATTGTCTTTCACATGTGTATGATTTCTGGTTACTATAATATTTTTACATTTAAAAATAAGACAAAAATACTGTTGAATAAAAATAATTTTTAATATAGTTTATTTAAACTCACATCCCTCCTACATTAATAATGTTATGAGATCAGAGTAACAAGTTGAAATTGAATGAATAATTTTTCATTTCTACAAAAATATCAGCTGTTTGTAAATTTGGATTTTGACTCTTCTTTGCATTTCCCATCCCTGCACACAGAAAGTGTTTTAGAGCTTTCCATATAAATCAGCACTGTTTACACTCATCACTCAGAGGAGGAGACGTCAAAGAACATAAACGGATTACATAAATATTGTAATAAAATAAAAAAGGTTCATGTTAGCCGAGACAGTATGTGACACATTCTGAAATAAAAAGTTAATAAAAAAATTGTTGGTAAGAAATCCTGATAGCCGCAAGACCTTTTAAAATGTAGCAACAAAGTGAGGAAGGCTCGCAGTTATGTTCACACACAATGTCCAAAAAAATAAATTAGGCCTTGGCTTTGCATATTACACAGCCAAGACAAGCCCAGGGGGAGACCACACACACACACACACATATACACACAAATGCCCTGCCACACTGTTCTGCCTGCTTTATTCCAAACAAGCATCCATATCGGTTTTCAGCGCCGCCTGGCACGCAGATGAACACACAAACACTCGCGGCAGGAAACTGCAGAGCAGCTGCACTGAATAAATCACACATTTCCAGGGGAAGAAATCAAAACTCAAGGCGACAAATGGATTTCATACAACTTGGAAAATGTTAACAGAAGCACTGGAGGGGGGGAACACACACACACACACACACACACACACACACACACACAAACAAACAAACATGCACAATGTGGAAAACTGAGGAAACGCTAATAGAGTGTTTGGCTGAAACAATGAACTGAGGTGATGTATTTAAAAAGTGCAAATATTAACAATAAATAAATAAATAAATAAATAAATAAGCTTCTCATTTCTTTAACAACCGTGTCAGAAGACATATCCTGTGGTCATGGCAGTAATGTCATGCTGTTTCAGAAGAGCCAAGTTGTTGTCCTGCATTGGGCAAAATAACTAATTTTGTTGCTGAGAATACTAAAATTGAGTTAAGAAAGGTAAAAACGTGGGCCTACGAGTGGCACAGTGGTAAAGTGGTAAAGAGCTGATTGGCCGACCTCTCTCAGAGGAGAGGTACTTAATGCTCTCACATTAATTATGGCTCTACAGCCAATCAGGGGCATCTGTGAGCTCACACAGGTGCAAGGTGTGGACAGTGCTGTCCACCAGCATGTAAAATGTGCTACTAGGGGAGCAAACACACTGGACAAGATCTACTCAAACATCAAGCTACAGGACTAGATTACTACCACACCTGGGCCAGTCTGACCACATGTCCTTACTTTTAGTCCATGCATATGCTTCCCTCGGGAAAACTGCTCTTATAATCACATCAACATGGCCTGCTAGTGCCTCTCAGCAGCTACAGGACTGTTTTGACAGGACGAATTGGGATGTCTTTGAAGATTCAGACCTGGAGGTGTTCACGGTGTTCTGTGTTACATTAAGAACTGCAAAGACACTGTCACAGTGGACAAACGCACACGGATCTACTCCAACCAAAAGCCCTGGATGAGTAAGGAGGTCCAGCAGCTCTGTCTGGTGACAGTGCTATCTACAGCACAGCCCGAGCCAACCTAATGAGATGCATCAGAGAGGCTAAATTGAGGTACAGGAGGAAAATCTGGACAGAAATAACAGCAGGCAGGTGTGGCAGAGAGTCCAGCATCTTACCAACTTCAAGACCAACATTGGTGTTGCTGATGGTGATGCCTCACTGGCAGAGGAGCTGAAGTACTTCCTTGCCCATTTTGAAGTGGATCAAGCAGATGCACGCATCCTCCCACCGGGGGATCACGAAGCATGGACAGTAGAAGAATGGGAGGTGAGGCATACTCTGCAGACCATAAACATTAGGAAGGCTGCATGATCTCTGGAAGGGTGCTGAAGGACTGTGTGGACCAGTTGGCTGGAGTCCTAACCAGGAGCAGTCATTGTCTCAGTCCACTGTTCCCTCGACTATAAAAGTCCTCAACTGTAGTCCCCCTCCCTAAAAAAAATCACAAATTAACAGTTTCAGTGATTACCGGCCAGTTGCTCTTAAGCTGGTACGGAGTCACATCAGTTCATTCCTCCCACCAAATTTTTGACACACATCAGTTTGCACACAGGACGAACAGATCGACAGAGGACGCCATATTAACAGCTCTCCAGACTCTGCTATCCCATTTGGAGCACCCGGGGAGCTATGTGCTGCTATTTTTTGTGGATTACAGCTCTGCGTTTAATACCATCCTCCCCCACAAACTGATAGACAAACTTGTAGACCTGGGACTTCCATATTTCATCTGTGCATGGATTAGGAGCTTTCTGTGTGGTCGCAGTCAGAAGGTGCGAGTGTGCCCACATACATCGCCGGGTCACCGCAGGGTTCTGTTTCAAGACCCCTGCTCTACACCTGCATGACTGTATCACACCAGCATAGTAACACCCTTGTCAAATTTGCAGACAACACAAAAATAGTTGGGCTCATCTTTGTGGGAGATGAGTCTGCCTACAGGTATGAGGTGGAATGGCTAACAGCCTGGTGTGGAGAAAATAATATGCTCCTCAACACCTCTAAGACCAAGGAGGTCATCATAAATTTTAGGAGGAAAAAAATGACATTTCGCCACTGTTCATAAGCAGGGACTGTGTGGAGAGGGGAAGTTACTTCCGCTTCCTGGGAGTACATGTTGAGGAGGATCTAAGCTGGGGCGTAAACACCTCCGAGATTCTGAAAAAGGCCCAGCATAGACTGCACTTCCTGAGAATGCTCAGAAAGTACAACATCTCCCAGAGACTGCTGGTGTCTTTTTATTAATGATCCATTGAGGGCATACTGACATACTTCATGTGTGTGTGGTACAGGAGCTGCACTGTGACCCAGAGAACGGCACTGCAGAGGGTCATCACAATGGCCCAGAAGATCGTTGGCTGCCCTCTCAGCAACTTGGAAAACTTACACAGTTCCCACTGACTCAAACAGACCAATAAAATTGTGAAGTACGATTCACACCCGGGACATCAACTGTTTGATCTACTGCCGTCGGGCAGAGTATAGAACATTAAAAACAAGAACCAATAGATCTAAAATCAGTTTTTATCCTAAGTGCACTGAATGCTGCTATAGAAAAGTGCAAATTGTGTGCAATAAAAATAAATTATTCATGCATTATCTGCAATTAATGCAATTTATGTAATTAATGCAACAAAAAAAATAAACACTGTGGATCATGCAATAACTGAATGTATGCCTTGTGAGAGTGGGAATGAGTGTGTGTTTGTGAATATTTTCAGTTGTTGATTTTTTTTTTGGGGTGGGGGGGGGCACTTTTAATTTCATTGTACTTGTTGCAATGACAATAAAGACTATTCTATTGTATTCTAATGGGGGGTGTGGAGGAAGTGGATTGATTCTGTGGATCAGGCCTAGGTTCAGCAACTTTTGCTTAAACCATGTGCCAAAACAATGAGGTCAACTGACAATCTGAAAGTTTTTGCTTCAATGGAAGTGAGTATAGCCCTGTAGCCATCTAGTCGCTTACCTTTATCTGTGATGATAGACTCACATTATAGGATTGCTTCATACCATGCCCAAATATCCCTGCAATTCTTCTGAGACCTTTTTTAGCTAAAGAGCTTATACTGCTCGATGTTTCCCTTTAAAATACCCCAAAAATGTTCTATTGAATTCAAGGTAGGAAACAAACTTGGCCAGGTCAAACTTTAAACTTTTTTCTTCTTTAGAAACTCCTGTGTGATTTGGGCAATGTGCTTTGGATCGTTATCATACTCTATGCATAGTTCACTTCTACCTCAGCTTCTGGAGACTGGAAATCATCCTGTCAGCCACTATGTTTGTCAATCTACAAGCAGTCATAGTGGCATCTATAAATGACATCTTCCCAACACCTTTCACACTCCTGCAGCCCCATATCATCACACCATATCATCACACTCTCACCTCCATGCTTCACTGTCAAGGACTGTGTATTCATTCTCAGAGTCCTGGCCAGGTTCATGGCAAACATGCTGAACCTGGTGATCCAAAAAAATTAATCTCGGTTTCATCCGACCAAAGAATTTGCTCCCAGTGTGCATCGAGCTTCTTTTCATGTTCTTTATTAAACTTTAATCTTCCAGTGTTGTGCTGAAGAGCAAGAACTGATTTTTTTTTCTTAGACGTCGTCCAAGGTTGACGCAACTTACATGCAATGATATGCAAAGTCCTTCCCACTGTCTGAGCTGTCACAGAAACTTCGATTTCCATTGATAACCCCTGTGCCATGTCTGAAGCACTCACTTGACTGTTTTTCAGAGTTAGATTGTGCGAGTTGCACACTATCCGTGGTGTCATCTTATCAGGAAGTCCCCTGCGGCTCTGATTAGTGGTACTATGGTTCATCCAGTACTTCCTGGTTACTGTTGCACTGCTTTACTACTGTTTCCACAAAATTTCCCGCAACTTTTTTCCATCTTTACAACATTTTGCAGTCAAATTTGTTCATTTCCCTGACAAGTGGAACAAGACAGTTTGCTTTGCTGTGTCGTCAACCAGTTCTGGATAGATTGTGTACTGTACTAGTTTTGCAATATGTATAAAATATAGCTGAGTATACGAGGGTGAGTCAAAAATGATCCACACTCTGCCTGTAGAATTTATTTTAACAATTTTTTTTGAAAAGACATAATTTAGACGTAGTTTTTCTACATTATCTCTGTGATTTTCAATGCACTCTGTCAACTGGTGACTCTCAAGTCCACATATGTTTCTGTGATATGTTTTTACTCCAGTACACACATGATATTCACTTTTGCTGCGTTAAGTTTCTACTTTGGAGCCTATATTTTTAAAGTACAGTGGAACCTTGAATTGCGAGCATAATTCATTCCGAAAGCATGCTCGTATATAAAAACACTTGTAATTATTTCCATTATAATGATTATAATAAAAATACAACAAATGTGTGTGTGTGAAGCTAAAGTAAGAGGAGAGGAGTAATAAGCCCCTCCCCTCTCCCTCTTCTCATCTTACACAGTACCCCTCTCTTATTTGAGTTACGCACACACGCACACACGAACTAACGTAAACATTGTTTTATCAGGAAAATCAACAAGTAATCTTTCTAATGACACTCGAGTGAGCGCACACTAATGGAATCACAGATGTAATGTAAAAATAAAACAAATTAACCTGCACTTTACCTTTGAAAAGAATCGTGTCAGAGCAGTGTTTCCGTTACAGAGAAAGAGTGTGTGTGTGTGTGTGTGTGTGTGTGTGTGTGTGTGTGTGTGTGTGTGTGTGTGTGAAGGCGAGAAGAGGAAGGGTGTGTGAAAAGGCGCACAGTGTCCAATGATGCGTGCGCGCACAAAGTGCATGCTGACACAGGGAGAGAAAATGGATCTTTAACCTCTCCAATGAGACTTTCTTTTTCTTTACATACGCGCACATGTGTTATAATAAACAGTACACACGCGCTGTACACACACATGCAAACACAAAATAAAATATGTTTTACGTGCACACGTGGTCACACTGTTATAATAAACAGTACACACGCGCATGGATGTTGATTATACGAGTGAGAGACGCGTACTAAGACTCAGCAGGGGAGACGATTACCCACGATTCCGCAGCGCAAGAGAGAGAAAAACCATTGGCTCAGTTGTGATCACGTGACGCTCGGCGTCAAAACAAGAAGCACATGCTTGCTACATAATAAACCAAGACTGGCTCATTTTTCAACTCAATATTTAGTAAAAATCTTTGCTCGTCTTGCGGAACACCCGCAAACCACGTTACTCGCAATCCGAGGTTCCACTATATTTGTTTGAGATCCGTCCGTGAGAGAAAATATTCTTCTTGTCAATTTAAAAGTAATGTACAGGGTGGGCCGTTTATATGGATACACCTTAATAAAATGGGAATGGTTGGTGATATTAATGTCCTGTTTGTGGCACATTAGTATATGTGAGGGGGCAAATTTTTCAAGATGGGTGGTGACCATGGTGGCCATTTAGAAGTCGGCCATCTTGGATCCAACTTTTGTTTTTTCAATAGGAAGAGGGTCGTGTGACACATCAAACTTATTGGGAATTACACAAGAAAAACAAGGGTGTGCTTGGTTTTAACGTAACTTTATTCTTTTATGAGTTATTTACAAGTTTCTGACCACTTATAAAATGTGTTCAATGTGCTGCCCATTGTGATGGATTGTCAATGCAAATGGCCCACCCTGTAGTTACTGAAAGCTTGTGATTACTTGTGATATAGAATCATGTGACATTTAAATAGTATTGCTCAGGGCTGTACTTACTTCTGGTGTATGCTGTAGTGTGTAATTAAAAATTAATTATTTAATTATATTTTTATTTATAAAAGCATGTGTGTGTGTGAGATGAAGCTCATTACAGAGGGACTGAAGCATCACATGCTGTAGACGAGTGTAAATGAGAAGCAGGGTGTGTATGGATCAGAAAGACAACCCCTGTTCAAGGAAAACGCGTGCGTGCGTGCATGTGTGTGTGTGTGTGTGTGTGTGTGTGAGAGAGAGAGAGAGAGAGAGAGAGAGAGAGAGAGATTGAGTAAGTAAGAATTCAAAGGTCTAATTATCATCCAGAACTTTTACAGAAGGTAATTTATCACATTGTAATAAACGGCTCTTGACGCTGACCTCTTGGCTCTTGGCTTGACCAAATCCCCCTCTTACAGTTAGTCAAGTCCAAATGTATTGGTACTCATCTTTTTTTCTCTATCCATTAATTGCTTCTAATATTATTATTATTAGTGGTGGTTGCGAAGCGAAGCACTACTATTATAATATCACAGGCTTATTATTATTTTTCTTTTTATTCTTATTCATCCGTATGAAAGTTCGGCGCGTAACTAGTCCCGCACCGTTTGTTGTAGACCCATGAATGAGGGGTCCGCAGGGGGCAATTAACCGCCCCAAAAAGTCCCATAGACTTAACATTGAGACCAACTTTGACGGATTGTAGCGCAGAGAGGGAATTTTGTAGAACGGTTAAATTTACCACATTTTTCCCCAAAGTTGCCCCATAGACATATAATGGGGAATAAATCCCATATACAGTAATTAACATTGAGAACTACTTTGACGGATCGAAGCGCAGAGTGAGAATTTGGTAGAAATCTCAAATTCACCACATTTGAAGAGGGTTGCAAGCTGTGTCAGAGAAGGGTATAAGTTTTGCCCCCGGGGCAGAAAAGGTGCCCAAATTTGCCTCATTGAAATATAATGAAGATTATGGAGCATAACTACTACAGTATCGTTTGTCGTTGATCCATGAAAGAGGTGTCATATCGTGCGTCTTGTTCGGGATTGGGGTGCTAAGACTTTTCTGAGGGGGGGGGCGGGCAATAAACCTCCCCCAAAAATCCCATAGACCTAACATTGAGACCAACTTCGACGGATTGAAGCGCCGAGTGGGAATTTGGTAGAGATTTCAAATTTACCATATTTGAAGAGGCTTGCAATCTGTGTTGGAACATAACCAGCAAGAGGGTATAGGTTTTACCCCGTGGTAAAACAGGTGCCCAAATTTGCCCCATTGACTTATAATGGGGAATTTGGTGCATGACTCGTCACTTTCCGTTCGTCGTAGACCCATGAAACAGGTGGCAAATTGTGTGGTTCGTTCGGGAATTTATTTTATTTGCGTTTATTGGAGGAAAGGGGGCTTGACATGACTTTGCTAATGGGCGAGTGGTAAACTGCCCCAGCAGGGGGCAATTAACATACAATAGTAATTTCCATAGGAAATTTTTAACTGAATTTCACTAAGGATCCCACTGTTGTAGAGACATGGGTGTGGGCTCATTTTACTCAGGCAATCAATCAGTCTTTCACATTTATCATGATGCTCATAAGCCACGCCCCCTAGCAAAATCATTATCATGCTGTTAGCATGTTGCTAACACGATTAGCCTGTTGCTAGCATTATGCTAACAAAATTATCATGTCGCTAGCATTATGCTCATTAGCATGTTGCCAGAATGATGCTAACAATATTAGCATGTCGCTAGCATGATGCTAACTATATTAGCATTTCGCTAATTACATGATTACCATGTTGCTAGCATGATGCTAGTGTGATTAGCATATTGATAGCATGACCTCTAGCTCATTAGCATGTTGCTAGCATTATGCTAACTATCTTAACATGTTGCTAGCAGTATCAGTAGAATGTTGAGATCATGATGCTAGAATGCTTAGCACGTTGCTAGGAAGGTGTTTAACTAGTTAGCATGTAGCTGGCATTATGCTAACTATATTAGCATTTTGCTAGCTACATCATTAGAATGCTGCTAAACTGATGCTGGAGTGCTTAGCAAGTTGTTTGCATGACTCCAAAGTCTTGCCACGGCATGCACCACTCACATTTTCTTCAGGAAATGTACCTCTCTAGTTATTATTATTATGTACATATATGTATATATGCTTTCGAAGTAAAATTTCGAGTAGAGTCTTACCTTTGACTTTAACTAAATGTCTGTACTCTTGAATTTTATATACATTTATTTATCCTTATCTATACTTGTTTTTTTTTTGTTATATACTTGTTATATTATACTTGTAAATAGTTTTTTTTTCCTTTTTTTAACATTTACTCCTGTTATTTTCTTGTAACTTATTTCTAACCTTTAGCAATGTAAATATTTGTCATGCCAATAAAGCACCTTTAAATCTTTAAAGAGAGAGAGAGACTTTGTCAAACTCATCCCTACTCTGTCTTTGATGTTTTCAGGCTGCAGTGGTTTGTAATCTGCTGATGATCTGTCTGATTACACGCTGCAGGGACCAACTGACTGACAGTAGAGCAGATCCTCTTCAGATACTGTTACACTGAGAGAGAGAGAGAGAGAGAGAGAGAGAGAGAGAACTTCTACCCACCACCACCCACTCTGTACCACGAAAGCCCAATCCATTTCTCAGTCACGATTCTGTTTTAGTCCATCAGTCCCTATAAGTTCACATTCGTGTTCATAGTCTATGGCTTGTTCATTGCTTTCCTTTCAGCTGCCGTTTGCTGTCTGTTTTTACAGCCTGTAACTAGTTTAAACATTTTTGTTACCAGTTCCACACGGTTTATGGATTTTGTTTTGTCCATAGTCCAAAGTAATTTTCTTATAATATTTTTATTTTCTCATTTGGTCATGAGTAGTAGAAGTGTGTGTGTGTGTGTGTGCTTCTTCCCTGTGATGGATATCTTCTCCCCTCTTGGAAACTCAGACTCAATGTGGCACGCTGTATGTGGCATTCTGTATGTCATTAGTTGTTGATGGTTGTGTGTTTCCCTGTGGCTGTTGTCCCTCTTCATTGGAGACATTAGGTACGTGGTCACTGTTAATTCCTGTTGGGGAGTCAGTTTTTTTACTCGCACAGTTTTCAGTGTTAGCGATGTTAGCGATCAGTGCTGGGTGCAGTGTCTGTTTCAGTGCTGTGGTTGTGTTCATCACTGACTGATCTGGGGGTTAGTAAGACCTACTCCAGGCTCCGGCTCACCGGTGATCTCCTGCCGGCAGTCTTTTCGCCTGCTGCTGCTGTAGGCTCGGCGAGTTGCCCCTCTGAGCTCCCCGGCTGCACAGCTCCGTGCGGAAGCTCAGCCTTTTATGCCTGACGTCACCACACTCAGAGCATCTCAGCCGTTCTGTAGTGGAAAAGATCGCCATCTTTACACTTAAAGTTAACAATAAGCATCTGTTTGTAATGTTTATAACCATTAAAGTCTGTCTACAAATAGAAAGAATGTGTAGCATTGAAGCTCTTACATTCAAGCAGGATAGCTCTCATGGGGCTGACGAACTTCCTGAAGCGAGCCTGACCAGGGTCATGTTTGAGATTGTCACACTCGTTGTCACAGGGTCAGACAGAGGCGTGACTTGGACCATAGATCGTCTCACCCATATTCCACTCTTAATCAGCGCACTTACAAGGTTTGTCATTAAACCACTGCTTTGGTCATACTGGAGGCAGAGTAGATGTTTTCACACCCGACCTGCTCTAGCAATTGCTAACAGCACCTCCTCCACCTGTGCTCCATCCACCGGTACCTCACTAAAGTTGTTCATTTTCAGTAAGAGACAGTTGTTTACAAAAATAGGAGGCAGAGTGGACATAGACACGTGGACAAAATTGTTGGTACCCTTCGGTCAATGAAAGAAAAACTCACAATGGTCACAGAAATAATTTTAATCTGACAAAAGTAATAATTTTTAAAAATTCTATGAATGTTAACCAATGAAAGTCAGACATTGCTTTTCAACCATGCTTCAACGGGATTATTTTAAAAAAATAAACTCATGGAACAGGCCTGGACAAAAATGATGGTACCCCTAGAAAATACTGAAAATAATGTGACCAAAAGGACATGTTAATTCAAGGTGTGTCCACTAATTAGCATCACAGGTGTCTACAATCTTGTAATCAGTCAGTGGGCCTATATATAGGGCTCCAGGTCGTCACTGTGTTGTTTGGTGACATGGTATGTACCACACTCAACATGGACCAGAGGAAGCGAAGGAAAGAGTTGTCTCAGGAGATTCGAAAGAAAATTATAGACAAGCATGTTAAAGGTAAAGGCTATAAGACCATTTCCAAGCAGCTAGATGTTCCTGTGACTACAGTTGCACAGGTTCAGAAATTTAAGATCCATGGGACTGTAGCCAACCTCCCTGGACGTGGACGCACGAGGAAAATTCATGACAAATCAAAGAGACGGATAATCCCAATGGTAACAAAAGAGCCCAGAAAGACTTCTAAAGAGATCCAAGGTGAACTTCATGCTCAAGGAACATCAGCATCAGATCGCACCATCCATCGCTGTTTGAGCCAAAGTGGACTACATGGGAGACCAAGGAGGACACCATTGTTGAAAACAAGACTGGAATATGCCAAACTACATGTTGACTTCTGGGAGAATGTCCTATGGACAGATGAGACAAAAATGGAACTTTCTGCCAAGGCACATCAGCTCTATGTTCACAGACGGAAAAATGAACCATATGAATAAAAGAACACTGTCCCTACTGTGAAACATGGAGGAGGTTCTGTTATGTTCTGGGGCTGCTTTGCTGCATCTGGCACAGGGTGTCTTGAATCTGTGCAGGGTACAATGAAATCAAGACTATCAAGGGATTCTAGAGAGAAATGTGCTGGCCAGTGTCAGAAAGCTAGGTCTCAGTCGCAGGTCATGGGTCTTGAAACAGGACAATGACCCAAAACACACAGCTAAAAACACCCCAGAATGGCTAAGAGGAAAACATTAGACTATTCTAAAGTGGCCTTCTATGAGCCCTGACCTCAATCCTATTGAGCATCTTTGGAAGGAGCTGAAACATGCTGTCTGGAAA
Organism: Clarias magur; assembly: GCA_013621035.1. Lineage (NCBI taxonomy): Eukaryota > Metazoa > Chordata > Actinopteri > Siluriformes > Clariidae > Clarias > Clarias magur. Next base: position 8,811 of record QNUK01001584.1, on the reverse strand, counting down.
AGGCACCCTTCAAACCGGAAACAACTGGAGCAGCTTGCTCATGAGGAGTGGCCCAAAATACCTGCAGAGAGGCGCAGAAGTCTCATTGACAGTTACAGGAATCGTTTGATTGCAGTGATTGCCTCAAAAGGTTGTGCAGCAAACTATTAAGTTAGGGGTACCATCATTTTTGTCCAGGCCTGTTCCATGAGTTCATTTTTTTAAATAATTCCGTTGAAGCATGGTTGAAAAGCAATGAGTGACTTTCATTGGTTAACATCCATAGAATTCTTATTTATTATTACTTTTGTCAGATTAAAGTTATTTCTGTGACCATTGTGAGTTTTTCTTTCATTGACTGAAGGGTACCAACAATTTTGTCCACGTGTGTAAAGTGGGCAGGGCTAGTGATGGGAAAAATATTTAGTAGATTTTACCATTATACAAATTAGTGAAGCAATGTATAGATTAGAGGTGGAATGAGGAACTTTTCTTGATAGATCTATATTTGTTCCTAATCACAACTCCAGAAACTGTCATAAATCTCTTTAATAAAATCTCAACTCAAACTGTTCTAGCGGATCATTTATCTACAATTGTAATTTCCTTCTTGAGGAATAAATTGAGAAAACAATCAACTTTTAACTTACTGATAATTTACGGAAAGATTCATGTTCATTAGTTCCTGGATCAGTTCTGGATTGAACCTTTTGATTGTTTTCTTGATGATGAACTGGATGACGCGGTTCTGTCTCCAGTCATACACGCAAACTCTACTCTCAGAAAGGTTAAGAGGTTTAATTTCAAGCATGAAAAGTGCAGCATCTTAAATCTCTGGGTTTTCCAGACGGAAAAAAAATCCTGAGGAGCGACAGCAGCTGATTCTCTGCTAATGCTCAGTATCAGAGAGGCTCGGTCCAGACAAACAGAGAGCGGAGGAGCAGGAGAAGGGGTTGCCATGGTAACTGGAGTTATCTCTTTGATGGGAGCTGGATGAGCGGCACAGGAATAAAAACCTCACCTGAGGCGCGCCGGCATTTAAAAATAGCAGCCAGGGAATTGCAGACCTGCCAACTCCGACGAGGAATAATGAGCATTTCCGGGAAGGGGACGGGGTGTAAAATTAAAAAGCAGTAAACAGTAAAATTACAGCAGATTTTTAGAACTCTCTTGTCGGATCTTACTCAGCTGATATTTTCACTGCAGGTGAATATCTTTATGGAGTCAAAATGGTCACTCTTTTATCTCTTCTCGATGAAGGGGTGTGGCTTATTTGGTTAGCATGAGAAGAAATAACTGAGAGCATACAAATGTTGAGAATAGTCTGATAACAGCACAATAAAACTGATACCAGTTCAATATATTTATTCCAGAAGCCAAGATGCCTAATAAATAAAACTGATGTTGAAATCAGAGGACCGTGTTTGTGTAATTTGATTGGCTACGATAATTGTGCGCTTTATTTGTAGGCTATGTTATTAAGCTATTAAGTGCTACACCAAATAAAAAAGCTGTTGCAAAAAAAAGATTTCCAAAGCAAAATTTGAGTATTTGAGACAAAACAAGTATTTTGGACTATATATTTTATAAGCGCAAACTGAGCATTGGTTACTCTGTAATTATTTAAACATCAATCTTGTGGATTAGTGATGACGCCACGTTCAAACTGAATAGTAGAGATTGGATCACCAGTCACAACCTGATACCATATTATCACGCTACACAGGTGCCGATTCGATTAATATCACGATTCTTTGATATTACATTATTTGCAATTTTGTTACAATTTTGAGGCCTGGAAACTCAAATGCTGCTTATTCCTTATAATATTAGTTTTCTCACTCATAAACAAAGCACACATTTAAACAATACAAACTAACTTCAAATACAAGAGTATAACATTACATTTACTTCAAATTAAACTCAACAAAAATCGGGATTTTACGGAGCAAAGCGTATCCCTGTCATCCGCCATAATTATTATTTCTAAACAAACTTAGCAAGTAATCCACTCCTATCACATTGGAAGCCAGTGTGTGGGAATTGTTTAAAGTGTACCACCTGTAGGATTAGAAAGAAATGACAATGTTTTACTGCTTCGAATGCCTTCAAAGTCTTGATGGCGTGATGAGCAATTCTTCTAATGTGGAAATGCATAGCTTCTAATTTGGGCATACATGGCTTCTAATGCACATGTTTCGAGACTAATTCGTGCATGTGGTGTGTAGAGACCTGGTGAGTGTGTGTAATGAGTGGGTTTCAAGAATAATTCACTTGCACTAGAGTTTGGAGAAAAAAGCCAATCAGCGGTTTCTTCCTATTGCCATCTCAGGGAGTTTTTCCTTGCCACTGTCACCCTCTGCTTGCTCATCAGGGACAATCTAATCATTTTGATTCATACACATTCACATTCCATACAAACTTCCATAATTCTTTTTTATTTTGTAAATCTGCTTCGCAACGATAATTGTCAAAAGCGCTATAAAAATAAAATTTTTATGTCTAAAAATTATGTACGTCTTTTTGAACGTATAATGTACATCTTTTTGATTTTCTGTCAAATATCTAGAGGTGACAGAAGTACACAAACTCAATACCCAAGGAAATGTACAAGTACTTGTCTAAAAATGTACCCCACTACAAGTAGAAGTACCATTTAATTTTAGTATTATAAGCTCCAAAATGTACTTTAAGTAAAAAGTGCAAGTATTCCATCAAGAAGCGATTCTTCTGGATATCTAGCTGAGTTTCTGATAAACAGTATTTTAAAGAACACAAATATCTGTGAAATAAACTATCAAAATGCAAATCTGAGTATAGTTTGTTAGTTCTATACAATGGAGAAGCACAGACGTGCACTATTTTTTCTCATCAGCTTGTTAATCAAATAATCCCTGCCACTTATATATATATATATATATATATATATATATATATATATATATATATATATATATATATATATATCATGGTGACTCACGTCTTATTAACTCAGTTTGTTTGAGGTACTCAACTTTTTCTGGTTAGAGACAGACATGATCACAACGTTTTGTCATGAGGGATGGGTCAGGATAACCCGAGGTCAGGAAGGAACTGTGAGATGAGGCTGATGACATTAACTGCTGTCACTGCGCCACCATGCTGTCATTGTTGTGTTATATTTTTTTAGCATTCTCTGTGTGAATCGTTAAACTCGCAGCAGTTCAGGGCCTTTGTGTTACTTTTCAAAGTTCACTTTAACTTTCATTGAAACACCAAAGGAATAGAGGAGTATCTGCTCTCAGGGCAGAAACATGAACCCTGAGAGCCTGCTCCGTTGCTCCGCAGGACTCATACCACTTAAGTGTATCGGCGATTCTGTTCCGCTTACGGCTAGAAAGTCAAATGTTTGTGATGAAGGTCCACACAGAGAGGTGAAGAGTCTTTCTGCTTCTCTCTCGCTTTCTCAGCAGCTCCTTCGGGCGAGAGTGTCGGAGCACTGTCACGGCCAACCTGCACCGTCTACTCGAGCTCCTCTGAAGTTTCTCCTCACAAGCCTCCAGACAGAAGCATCCTGTGAAGGTGTCTTGAGATATGCGAGTATTTGTCTCCTCCTGCTAACTACTGAAGACTTACAGGTTTGATCTCAAACTAATATTAAAATGAAATGCTGAAACAGATGAAAGATGACAGATTTGACTGATACACATGTATTTTTTATAGATATATTCCGTAAATATGTATTGTGATGACTGACACTAAGCGAGAACACAAGCTGGTAGAAGGTTAGAGTTTGAGTCCATACTCCAACTTTTATCTAGGGGCTGTTATAATCGGAATGCTGAAAGCATCTATATAATTATAGGATGTCACAATGCTTTAGAAACCCATAAAGAACCCTTAAACAACCTCTGAAGAACCTTTAAGTGTAACTGCATGCAACTCCAAATTATTACTTATTATGATTTGTTTATTGTATAGAACCAACTAAAACCTTCTTAGAAGCTAAAACCTTTTTTTTTTCACTTAACCCTTAAAGAATCCTCAAAGTGTGCATGTAATATCTTGGTACATGTGCTCTAGAACTTGTTTGATTGCTTTTTTTCCCAAGTGACAGCAACAGTCCAAATAAATCTGAGACAATGTGAAAACACATCTGACACTTGGAGAGTAAATCAAACACCTTAAACACATTACAAACATTACAGGAGTGTCATTCACAGGACTAGTGTCAGTGTTCACTGCAAGCTCCATCCGCTGCCAACACAAACACTCATCTTATTGATTTCTAGGAGACGCTCATGCTCCGATCACACTGACTGAATTACTGTGCGATTCAATTCCAGCTTTAATTCAAGTCTCCATGACGGATTTGCTGGATTTTCTTTTCTAATATAAGCACCAGAACTGCACCTGCAAAAAAACACAAGGAGAACATGCAAATTACACACATGCACACACACACAGACTGGAGGCAAGATTTGAACCCCAGAGTCTTGGGGCGCTAAATACTAAACCACTCTTTCATGCAAACTCACATACAGTCAGGCCCAGAGATTTTTGAACAAATGTATGATTTGTGGCATTTGGTCTTTGTACACAACAACAGTCAATTTTAAATGAAAGACTCACGACGAGAACAAATAAGGTCTTACAGCTTTAATTCAAGGGACAAAACATCATTAATTTACGTGATGAAGCCGTCTCTTTAAAGTAGACTTTAATGATGACACGCTTACCTCCTCAAGAGTGTTCTTGCCATGGATAGATATTGTGAAAGGGTTGTTCGTCACTATGGACAGAATTCTGTTATCACTCATTTCAGTTGTCTTCCATGGTCTTCCAGGTCATTTTCTGGTGCTGAGCTGGCCAATTAATCCTTTCTTTTAAAAAATGCTGTATTGGCCACTCACAATATTTATCTTTCTGATGGGTTTATTTTATTTTATTTTATTTTTTTCAGCTTATTGATCGCCACCTTCAGTTGCATAGGCCCGTTATGTTTAGAGTTTGAGTGAACAGCTACAAAATGCAAATGTATCACTCAGAACCACCTCCAGGCCTTTTATCTGCTTGGTTAGTCATGGACTAATGAGGGAACAGCCCACACCTGACCATGCAACTGCTTGCAAGCCATTTGTTCCATCATTTATGAGCCACCTAAAAATGGGACGTAAGAATATAAATTGCTGTAATTCCTGAATAGTTAATGCCACACCGTCATCAAACTCCTTGAATTAAATTGGAAATTTTTGACTTTGGGTAATTCATTTCAAATTCAATGTTGTCCTGTATAGAGGCAAAATACCAAAAGAAAGCATTTCTTTTCCCAAAAAACTATGTGTCTGACTGTAAATATACACTGATCAGTCACAATACTGTGACCATTGCAAGGGGAACTGAATTACATTAATTATCCATTATATACCAGCAAACTGGTGACAGGATAATGGGCACCCAAGACTCACCCATGCCCGCAGGGACCAAAGGCCAGCCCATCTTGTCCGATCCCACAGAAAAGCCAATGCAGCACAAATCACAGAAAAAGCCAAAGCTGGCCAAGATAGAAAGGCACCAGAGCATAAAGGTCCTTGACACATGGGGTAGCAGGCAAACGCCTCAAGGCCGCCAACCTGGCCTCTAAACTTCCCAGAGCCTAATCCGATCATGCACCCATGGGATGCACCAGACAAACAAGTCCGATTCACAGAGGCCCCACCCCACAACTCAAAGCACGCAAAAGATTCACTGTCAACTTCCTTGTGCCAGACACCACAGTACACCCGGCGAAGCGCCGCAGAGCCACAGCCCAAGGGCCAGAGCTTTCCTCGTGTCACAAGGGTAAACCAAAACCAGGGTGTTTTAATATTTTGACTGATCGTTATATAAACCATGAAAGCATCCGCCATACTTGAGTCTACTGTACATTCTAAAATAAAAGGACTTAAAGCAAAAAAACGTATTCAAGTTCAATTTCGACTCACCCTTAAGGGCTTCCATAGATATTGACCCCCCCCACTGGAATCGCTAATCCTGCTTTATACAGATAGGACTATTTAACATTTTCTTGAGCCTCAATGTAATCGATAGATTTTCACATCATTTGACCCCAACATTCTGACAGATATATAGAGGAACTAAACATTTCCTAAGTTTAGCATCTTATCTTAACAGTATACAATTATTTGATAAATATTTCATAACTATTACATGCATGAGACTTCTAAAAAATCCTGAGCTCCTTTCTAACCATGGAGCTTTACTGGATCTTCAGCTGTTTATGGACAAACTATTTAAGAGGCCCAGCTGACACATATGAGCTCATCATCAGCAGGAAGGCAGCACTAAGGGACACACTCACACACGCACACAAACACGCTGGCTGAGAGCTGGCACTTTCATTAAGCCCTGCACGATCTCCCTGTCTTTGAAGCTCACGGGGAAAAAAGTCTGCCTATTGATCTGAGCACTGGACTTTTCAGCCTTAAATGAGGAAGGGAAAACGCTGACCGCTGACAAGGGACGTCTGCACAAAATACACGGAAAATTAGGGACAGCGCTGCATTAAAAGTTCTCGAGCAATCGATTAGTTCTGCTCTCAGCGGCACAACGAAACAAGCTCACTTTCATAAAGTAAAAATAAAGAATCTTTTTATCATCTGCTAACAAACAGGCCTGCTTTTCTCATCTCATATAACTGCAGAGTTTATTCTTATAAAGTCTCCAAAGTTAGCCCATTGAATCCATACACTATTGATCTACTTGTTTATGAAAATATGAGGGGCGTTCAAGTCAAACAGGGACTTTTGATTAAACTTCTCATGAATAAAGATGCAACAGTGATTGACATTTACAGAAGACTTTAAGTACAGTACGGTGATAAGACCCTTAGCCGCAGTAAAATATTTGAATGGTGCAAACGTTTTAAAGAAGTTCCTGTGAACATTCCACGAATGGAACATCTGATCCTTGAAAACTAATGGATAACTCCTCGCCAACTTGCAGGGGAGACATATCTGTCTGTCCGTAATTCACCAGCACCATTTGCACATCCCCTGTACAGTCCTGACCTTGCTCCAAGCCATTGCCACATGTTTGGCCCATTAAATGAGTTCCTGGTTAGGCCAGGGTTTGACGTGAAGCAGGCAGTCTGAGAAAACTGTCTACCTTTACTTGATTTTGATATGTTACCATTGTTGTTGCTTTGAGAGGATATGTATGGATCTGTGAGAGCAGATTGCTTGCTAGTTAGCATGCTGGCGAGCCAGCTAGCCGCCATGATTCGGCAGAGCGTGTAAATCTCAGGGCAAATCACTTCGGCAGCATTCTTCTCACGGCTGAGGATGTTCTCGAGTGTGTTCCTGTTGTAAAATCTCCACATTTGCCATTCCATATCTTTCCCTGTGCTAAATGGACAGCCACAGGGGAGATGTAACATGTTTCTGAATTGAAAATCAGTGTCAAAGATATGATTAAATATGTCTCGTAGATAATATTGTTACTATATTAAAAACAATTATATTATATATACAAACTATTATCTAACAATAGTTTATTTAGGGAATTAAAAATATATATATAAAAAAACTAGAGAGGTGCATTTCCTGAAGAAAATGTGAGTGGTGCTTGCCGTGGCAAAAACCTTGGGCCCCCATATCATTATAGATATATATATATATATATACATATATATATACTAATTTTGTATTCGTTCAATCAAATGCTCTCTAGGACATCCATGCCCTGTCCCCAGGGGGTGTGTCTTGCTCTGCACTAGGAGCTCATTAGCAGAGAAAAAACAGGTTCTTTTTGGCCACGTGTCTTCATTTTCCAACTATTGCTTGTAGAAGAATGAATAGATTAAATAATAAAAAGATTTTTTTCATTTAAAAGAGAGTGAAGGTTTTTTTTTGTTACTGTCTCAGAGCTTTTCGATTCAGGAACTTTGCTGCGTCAGACTGATGGAGAACATGGTTCAGCCTTTATTCTCTAGCAGCAGGAGTCAGTAATATCGCTTTATCTCCCACTTAGACGTGTCTAGCTAGCTAAGCCACTGTCACTGTCAGGTGTGTTGAGATTGGCCGGAGGTGTGGCATGGCATATTTCCAACACTCTTGGCTGATCTTCAACACTCCACGACTGACAAGCCTAAAGGAAATACTGTACGTCAACAAGCTGAACCTAAATTAAAATACTCAGGATGCTTCATGAGGATTTGAAAGACAGTGCTGGAAAGAATCATCGAGCGTGAGAGAGAAAGACGGTGAGCTAAAGTCTCCCGTCTCCCTCCGAGCGCTGTTTATCCAGAGCTCTTCCTGCAGAGAGGGTCGATAGGAGATCTTCATCATTCTGCTTCATCAGACACATGGCACTAATGAGGCAGAGAAAAGCTGACGGCTCACTTTGCACTCGCGCACGCACACACACGCTACCGATCAAAAGTTTGGAATCAATGATGCTGAAGATAAACTCCATGTTGTTGCAGAACAATTTATAAATAATCATTTCACTATGATGCTGCGTTCGAGTTTACCGGTCTCACATCAACATTACTGAGAGACAGGTCCATGACTGAGAGAAAACGAGACACAGATCAAGAATAAGGATCCAATAATGTACTTATCCAAGCATAAGTTCTAATTCTGTGTTGTTATTGGTCCATAAGGCGTCGAACAGTTTTCTATAACAGTTGTGGAGATGTTTATGTAACATGATTGGAAGGAGTCTCCAGTGTCAGTGCTTTGTATCAGTTGTCGACCATCTTCAGAGTTTAACTTTTACTTTTATTATCTTATTATCAGAAAAAGAAGAGAGGCTGCTGCGAGTGTGCTCCCTTATGTCGGTTAAAGGAAC